>JACEVL010000847.1:0-175000 GCA_020284085.1 Aporrectodea caliginosa
GTATTAGAGAAAAATTATAAAGTCCAATTTTAACTTGAAATTTCCTTGTCGTTTCTAATTGTGAATGAATTCAACGTTACGTTAGGGTAACAGTTAAAGCTCTGAGCTGATGTTTTATATTTTTAGATCATTAACATACATGATTATATCCATTGCTCTTTATGGTTTTCATTAACTTATTAACGAACTACATAATTAAAAAATAAATAAAACCCTCTGCCCTCAATTATTCTTTAGAACACCGTTACAAATGGATTTCTGCCACCTCTGGAATTAATTTAAAACCCTCGTTTTCGATAGCAGGGAACATGTCTGCACTGATTTTAGCAACAAGAAATTAATATGGATGTTTGCTTCTGATGATAATTTTCAGAAATATATCCGGTAATGTTACAGTATAAAAAAGATTTACAACTCCGTGACTGTAATTGTTGCATATATATTTTTTCTTTCAAAAATAACAATGCCACTTTAAACTAACTATATTTCATATCTTAACTCGTCCGGTCAGCGTGGAGACCTAATTATGAATTTGTCACAACTCCGTTACTACAACTCCGTTACTTGATATTTACAACTCCGTTACTTGATATTTCTATTAAAATGAATTTATTTATTGGTACATGTATATAATTTGTCGTCATAATAATTTAGGTTGCTGTGTAATAGTTTATTGCATACTTGAAACTAATTAATTACCAATTATAAGCAGTGGCGGCATTTTGAACTGTGTTTTTATAAAGTAACGGAGTTGTAAATATTTAGGAATCAAAGTTGTAAATTATGTTCATATAGTAAAAAACTAAAATGAAAAATTAGACAAAATCTATCAAATTTTAAGCTCTTATCATTATTAAGCGCTTCTGAGTAGCTTCTAGAAGAGGCGCTATATAAATGCTCTGAATGAATGAATGAATGAATTAAGAATGCTTCAGCACTGCCATGAAAATATCTGTGTAACAAATTTTTTTTCAATTTTGCATGACGTTTTCTTTCTCTAATTCTATTTCTGAATTTGCCTCCGGTTGTGAAATATACCCATATACCGAAAATCTATATTCAGACGGTCAATATCTTAAATGTAAGGCAGGAAGACAGTCAGACGTGTGCGATGTTTAGCGGTTGGGTGGAGTTTAGAATTGAAGCGGCGAGTGTGGCAAGCGGAAGATGAGGATTCAGGATAAGATTTAATTTTGTGAAATTGCAGTGTTTTAAGTTTTGTGTGAGACACCTGTGGAGATTATGTCAAAAGGTGAGGTTTTGATGAGTTCGTAGGAAGCAACTGATATTAAATAAATTTAAATTTGTCGTAATTGTTGCGGGAATTTATTCCCGAGAGGCAGAACAGCTGTGGCTATGGAGCAATTTGGAAATTTTAGCGATGAAGTGACGGAAGGTCAGAGGAGTGTTAGAGTGGACGAGGAGCGATTGAAATTGCCTGCAAAACAAGCGAGTAAGACTGTTTTAATATTGCTGAATGGTTCTGTGCAAATAGACTTGCTCTTAACCTCGACAAGACCAATTTTATTTTGTTTAAGTCGCACAGGAAACCACCCCCCACCGAATAGTCTTGTCTGCTTGTTGGTGATATCCCCTTGACCCAAGTGGAATCCACGAGGTTTCAAGGTATCGAAGTAGATCAGCATCTCACATGGAAGCAGCACATTAATTATATTTCGTCTAAAATTGCTAAAAGTATCGGTATACTCGATCGTACTGCTTTTCTATTGCCTGCGTCTATAAGACTAATCTTATATTACTCCCTGGTATACCCATACTTAACCTACTGCAACATGATATGGGCATCAACATATCAATCTAGGCAGTCTAAGCAAGTTGTGCTTCAGAAAATGGCAGTAGCCTACGTATTATCGCGGGCATTCGTAGGGGAGAACACACAGGCCCTTACTACTATAAATATAAGCTTCTTATCTTCAGATTAAGTGTCTTCAAATAGGCGAGTTTATTTATCGCCTCAAAAATGGAGTACTCTCTCAAGTATTCAGCAACTACCTCCAATTGTGCTCTGACATTCACACTCATTTCACAAGAAACGCTAAGGAATGGGTTCTAACAGAACGGTATGTTCTGTTAGAATCCATTCCAACATTCGTCGCTTCACGATCAAGTCATCTGGCACTTCAGTTTGGAACTCTATTCCTACTGAAATTCGCAATGCATGCAATCTCCACATAGTTAAAAAATGGTATCGCTCTTTCTTGCTTGGTAGGCCTAATTAGAGCACATCAGAACTTCACTGACTCTCACTCTAACCTTAGAATCGCTCACCACGAGTGCAATACCGCGTTTTAGTTAAGTCTGTAGTTAAGATTGTAGATCGCCTATTTGAAGACACTTAATCTGAAGATAAGAAGCTTATATTTATAGTAGTGAGGGCCTGTGTGTTCTCCCCTACGAATGCCCGCGATAATACGTAGGCTACTGCCATTAAACTTTACACATGTCAATGTAACGCTCCCAGTCAATTCTGGATTCATGGATTACCTCTGTTCGTGTAGTTTATACCGTGGTTGTTTATTTTCCATTCTGTATCTTCATTCAATTTCATCCTTCGATTGTTTTGGTAATTCTTTTCTTAGGGTGTCCCTCCTAGCGGGATTGCGATCCCTTTGTGCCTCCCCTTTGAGCCAATATGTTTTCCTCGTTGGTTTATTAATGTGTGAAAATTGGTTGCAATAAAAAATACTTGACTTGACTTGACATTCTGTGCTGTTCCAATATTTCGCGATCCAATGAGTAAGTAAGAATCGTCCGCGAATTTTAGTAGCCGATTCTGGTCGCGCACTGGATGAATGTCCTCTGTTCAGGTGATGAATTCAAAGAGGGACAAGAACTGATCCTTGGCCCACACCGGCGCTGATGCAACCGAGCAAACGAGGCCTTGAAAACTCTTCTACACTGTGTCCACGATAAAGTAGATCACTAGACTTTGTAAAATATCTTGGTAATTTGTAGTACTATAGGTACATATGAACTTCAGTCTATTCTATCTATACCCTGAAAATTTTATTACAATTGATGCAACGGTTACGAGGATACACCCTTATGAAATTGGGTGGTTCAGGAACCAAGTTACCAACACGTAAAACGCATAGAATGACGTCATTTTTCTGGCTACCGCAGGGAGAGGCTGTTGTTTATAAGCGTCATTTTCGGAAACAGTTACACTACGATACCTGTTTTACGTAACAGTATACACTGTTGTTTGTAAAGAAATGGTTTTAGTGCAGAGGACAAGATTTTAATCAAGGAGTTGAGAGAGACGAAGGGGTATGGCGCAAGGAGACTCATTACAGAATTTCCAATGAAAAATTGGTCCCTAGCTGGTGTCAGCAAGCCGCTAAAAAAGATTGCCACAACCGGATCAGTTGCAAAGAAATCACGAGATCGGACGTTACGAACGCAAACAAATATCAATGTTGTCGAAGAACTGGTGCTGAGTCAGGATGATCAGCCGCGCACGCATCTGTCGCTGCGTTTTACTGTTTGGTAACTTGGTTCCTGAACCACCAAATTTAGTACCTATAGTACTACAAATGACCAAGATATTTCACAAAGTCTAGTGATCTACTTTATCGTGGACACAGTGTAGATAACTGACAAGCCAGTTGAAAATACTATTGAGCTTATCAAGTGAATTTTTGCTAAGCAACGTTGGTCGCAATCGTTATTGAAACGTTTACAAAATAACTAAATTTAAATTTGGTGCATACCAAGGCCTTCTAAGTTTATAGGCTAATACAATTGAAGCGCTACAAAGAGGTAGCGCATTTTCATGTACTCATATTTGTCCATATTACACTTTACATTTTTATTTTTTTAAGAAAATAACCATAGTTGTTAAAAACGGTCAAATCAAAATAAAAAACGGAAAAAAACGTCGTTTTATTGAAAAAAATAAAAAACGAAAAGACAAGAGATAAAAACGGAAAAGAAAATAATTTGACTTTGCTATATCTTTTACTGCATTTTAAAATTAAAACCTTGTTTACACAATTTAATTTTAATCAGCAAATAACATAACTTTATTAGTAGCCTAATCACCAAGTAAAAGTGATCTGTAACAATTATTTTCCTTTTCACAAGTTTGGTTTAAAAAGAAATTAAGAAATTAAATATACTGAAATCTTTTCAAATTTAAATTGTATAGGGCCTACATAAAGTCCACATAAATCCATGCTGACATAAGCAATTAAAAAGTAATCTTTGCAAGTATAGAGTGTACTTAATTAAAAATTGTAGGTCTAAGCTTACTTACAATTCTGAGTTAGATAAGAACTTAATATGGAGTTATATCCGTCAGTTTATCAGTCAATCAGAGATTACTGAGTACAAAGACAACTTTTCGCATTTTGGATAACTTAGAAATTCAAATAACTTTTATAAATTTTATTTCCTGTACTGTGCTTTTTACTGTTTATTTCTCAACGGATGACCCTAAATAGTGATGTAAATTAGATGAATCCTTGAAAGTAAGGAGACAAAGTAAGGGATATCAGACAAAAATAAAATTAAACAAATGGTAACAGACAGTAAATAAATAAATAAAGTTACATAAAATAAAAAAAACGGAAAAAACGTGACGAGAAATAAAAAACGAAAAAAACGACGTTTTTGGAAAGAAATAAAAAACGAAAATAACGATGAATTTTCTTTACGATGAATTTTCCTTAGTATTAATTTAGTCATAGGCCTAGTTACAGTTATAGTTGTAATTTATATTTTTAAAGTTACAGTCATAGTTATTGCTAACGAAGTCATTTTATTTTCGTTAACGAACATTTCTTAATCGTTAACGAAAAACACACCGTGTATTAGTGAGCCTTTCAGTTTCTGGCAAAACACAGGAACTATCTCTCGTCGTTTGGAACCTATGTTCAATTGATTGACTCAGCTGTTATTCTTCTTCTGCTGTTCATTTGAGATTTAGTCTTTAACATTAATAAGATTCTAAAGTTGGTGTATTACATTTAATACTTTTGTCTTGTCGCAATTCACCCAAAATTTGATTAGTCTGCAACGTCTTTTACAGTCATAGGATTCTAAAGTTGTCGTAGTTTTTGCCAAAGAATGCAATGCATCATGTGCTCAAATGGAAGATTGCTTTTCAGTTGTTTAAATTCGAGCATTACTTCTGATTTTGAACGATTACAGTCGATCAGGCATCTAGCTTTCAAGTACCTTGCCAGGAAATGTCTTCCAAGAAAATAATGGCACTGTATGCTGTAATTATACGCCGTAAGTACTGCAGGTAACTTCTTCTCTAAGTAAATGTCTCTTGTAAAATAATTCTGAAACTCCGACTCATTTGTGCCTTTCATTTTCCACAAATGTTCATTTCGAGCAAACAGATAGCAAAACAGTGTGCGAAGCCCAAGCAAACATTGCACATCCCTGTCGAAATATGTGTCAAGAGGTGTCATCACAATTACATTTGCAAATACAAATTCCTTCAAATCACTTCGTAGATCTGGCTCCTCGAGAATTCGTTCACACAAATGCAAAACTTCAGGATAGTTAAGACAATTGTAAAGATGCGCAGCACGGTAACAGTCGGCTGTATTGCAGCGAATGTCAAAAACTTTACAAATGGCATTGTAAAATGATGTCATATTCTCCAAGGAATATTCCATGAACCATTGAATGACGTCAACTTCATTTTGCAAAGAACTTTTATGGAGAGCTTCCGTTTTATTAATAGGCTTGGTTATTTGATACACACGTAAAACTCTGTCCTCCCTCTTTGATATTCCAGGAGATCTCCAATTTGTTATAGTCATTAGAATCTCATCAAACGGAAATTTCTGGATCCGCATATCATAAAAAGGTCGAAAATATCTAGACAATTTTTCATGCGATAACTTGTTTAAATACAGAGCAAATACTTCTGGTGTAATACGCAGATCAAAGAGATACAACCTCCTATTATACTGGAAATCAAACTTAATCTGCGTGAAAAGAATATAAAATCCAATGATTGTGGCAATGTCTTCAATGTAGAGCAAACAGCCGGCATTCAACGTTTCTTCCTCCTCTTCCTCTGTTGTTTCATTTATGCTAAGTCTTGAGCACAGCTCTATAGTGGTTTCATATTCTGATGTGGCAAAATGAAGAGCTGCCATGTAGACTAAAGTTGCTCTAGCGATAGACTGAAATTTAGACTCTTCATGGCATTCTAAAGCTTTTCCAAGAAGACCTTTTGAGATTTGGGCAATGAGCTTAAATTCTAGAGAACTACATTTTACTGCCAAGTTTTCCATGAGACCTTGTGATGTCAGGAAAAAGAAGTAACTTCTCTCTAGACTTTTTCTATTGGGTTTTGGAAAGTTATGATGCTTAGACTTCAAGACTTTCGATTGCCATGAAACTTCTCTGACAAATTCAGTGATGACGTCGCTATCGTACGTTACTTGCTGCCAGCACAATGCGTTTATGGCATGCAAACTGAACATTACTTTTAGAAATTGTGGAAAACTTGACGAGAACTCTGCTGTTAATAAAAATAAATCCGGATCAATTGTTTTCTTTGCTAGTTTAAATGTGCAATGAAACTCCTGTGTGCACGTAAGGAATGCATAACGCTTCTGCTCATTGACGTCTTTGTTAGTTTGCTGTATAGAAAGAAAGAATCCTAATCTAAACTTGAAATCAAACACGCTCAGGTTCCTCTTCTTCATGATCGCACAGACAAGCAGCATGCCTTGACCAAAATCTGTCACTGGAGCTCTGATATCAGTGATAATGGAAAAGTTCCTTAAGATCGGAAGTATGTACATATCAGCAAACCAACCAGTGAGAATGGCAGAATGGCAGAATTCATTCAAACGCCTAGTAGTCTCATTAACTACTTTCTTGTTCATGCGTTCATGAAACAAGTTTGCCTGAGGAATAAAATAGTTCGGGCAATTTTTCATCTCTAACCATTCTGAAAGCTTCCGTAATATATAACAGCATACCTCAATAACAGATAAGGAATTCCACCAGACTTGGACCATCTCTTCACAAGACCACAGCATCAGTGTTTTAATGTGGTATGTACAGAGAACCTCATCTTCGTTTGGACTGTCTTTTTTGATTAGTTCTCTTTTGGCAAAGAATCTGAGCATGTGGTAGACAATCTGCTGAACTGGAGTCCAGCTCTGAAGTAGACAAACCTCGGCACCTGAAAACGAGAACCTGCCCTGGAGTACATCATTTCTGCAAGCAGGATGTTTTGCATTTACAACATGACAACCACTTTGTACTATCTTACGGATGTTGGCAGACGTCGGCCACCCATGTCTTCTTTCACGAAATGGCCAATGCTTGGCTTCTTTGGGCCACTGTGGGCACCATACGGAAACAACAGCATCTGCAGTGCAAGTGACTCCCAGAATTATTTTCAACGCTGGACCAGAACAGTAAGATTCTTGTTCTGCAATGCGCGCAGATAAACTAGTATCTGGATTCACGGCAATACGTAAAAATTGACTTGAGGAGCAAGCCTGTTGAAATTCAAACTTCTTGCAATTCCAATTATATCTCATTTTCCCCAAACGCTGAAGCTTCACAAATCCTGGATAATCAGGATGTGGCAAGATCTGTGAACAGTTTATCGTGTCGAGAAAGCCACTGACATCATCTGGTAGAACAGGAACGTCTTCTGTAAAGGCCATCTCATCGGCGCTGCATATCAAAGTGTCAATGTCGTCGATGCACGAATTTATAGGTTGAACGTAGAACTCTGTCGAGCTGCCACAAAGAAATTGTTGCTGAATCACTTTGGCGGAAGGCAAAATGTGAAATTGCATAGACTGAAACACGTCGCTATACAACTTAGGATGCACATGAGTGGCACCAACGATGAATGCAGAAACACCATCCATTCTGAATTTAAAAGAAAACAGCCATTTTTACTTCAGCAGCTCAAATTCGATATATATATATTATAGGCCATCCAAATATAGCTGAAAAGGTTTACCAAACATTCGTTTCATTTAAATTGTGCTGAATTTGGCACCACCTGTTTGAGACGAAAATGGCAGCTGATAGAAATTCACGTGGAAATGATGCAGATGGCAGAGATACAAAAACTCGAGGAGCCATGAAAGAGTCTGTCTTTTCACGAGTCCTCAAAGACGCTGCGATATCTAATCTAACATACAGAAAACATTTCTCTGGCGCAAATGTTATCATGGTCAGTGCATCAGTCGACGACTACCGAGGAGCCTTTAGTTGCATCTAATAATAATAATAAAATAATATCTTTTCTTTAATTAAGCGCCTGACAAACGCACTGCGCTGCACATTTACATTGTAACGGGTTCACTCCTAATCAAACACTCAAAAGCTCTAGTCTAGTTTTCAAGGTATAATTCTCGCCAAAACAACAAATCAAAACGATACATTACCCAACCGTAGAACGACGGTGGAAGAAAGGTTCGCTTTCAATACGAAGAGCGACCAACTAACAAGAAGTCTGTAACTCAGCAACGGGCTGACGAACATCACAAACTGAAGCACCGTAAGACTTGAAAATGGCACAAGCCACGAACTACTTGACTACCATGCGACCCAGAGAAATCTCAGACAACCCGACTAGCACGAAGGCTGAGTATCGGAGATTCTCTAACCAAGCACCCAGAGAGATCTCGGACAAGACAACTAGCACGAAGGCTGGATTATCAGAGACTCTCTAACAGCCCCTTTTCCTACCTCCTTATATAGGCGACTCCCCTCGGCTAAGGAACTACCCAAGGGTAACGAATGCCCAACCCAGGACCGGTTAGGACTCAGTCATGAGACCCTAACAACATGTTATGCAATTGAAACAATCTTATCTACTAACAGAACAGACAGCCTGCAATACACGGCGCTAATAGCAGCCTACAAAGCATGTCCGCGCTACGGGACTCAAACTCGGTACCTCTCGCTCTCTATGCCAGTGTGTTATCCAATGCGCTATCGGGCCCATGCTAGCGCACATGCATGCTAAGCAGACTCGTCCATTCAAGACCAAGAAGGAAAGTCTAGGAAGGCCAGAACAGACTTTGCAGAGCGAACGTTAACCGGAGGAGGATTCCAGAGTCCAGGGCGCATATATACCCAAATCCCAATAAGTACAGCAGCTCATAAATGGTAGGGGTGGTATCCGGACGATTGGTCATAGGACGATTGGTCATACGGACGATTGGTCATAGGGCCTACCGGTCATACGGTCACATTAGTAATAGGGCCTGTCGGTCATAGGTCCTATCGGCGATGGGACTATCGAAGGCTAAAACAGATAAGTTTTTAACTTAAAACATGAACAACAATTTACTGGATCATTTACTGTGAAATACGTAATACGAAATACGAACAATACGTAAAAGTCTGGAATTATCCTAATAAGTTTCTTGATTGGCACTGATTGTATTTGTCTAAAAACGATCAGTGTCCCCAATTGATGCTTTTAATACTTGAGTAACATACTGGTCAAACGTTTATTATTTCGACCGAACGTTAAGTTCTTTGAAGTGAGTTGATGCCTGTAAGTAAGTATCCTAATAAGTTTCTTATATTATAGTAAAACCAGACGTTGGATAAGCAATGAAAACATGGTATTAATGCTAAATTATTGAAGTAACGTTAGAAGTTGTATGAGCATATTATTGCACAATCAGAAGGTGGATAAGCGATGAAACTGTGGTACTGATTCTAAATTATTGCAGTAAAGTAGAAGTTTGATGAGCGATCAAAAAAGTTTCTTGTAAAATTGTAGAAGTTTGATGATCGATCAGGGATTGAAATATGTTATAGTAGAAGTAGAAGCTGGATGAACGATGAAAACATGGTTAAAGTATATAATATATTTTAAATAATTTTACAGCGCTGTATGTATTGGGATTTGGGTATATGTGTCCAGGGCCAGCAATGGAAACGGAGCTAATGCAGAGAGCTTTCTAGTCGACGTCGACGAAATAGGCATATCGAGAAAGTCGGAAGAACTGGTCGATTGCAGAAAGGGGCACGGTTAGTTAAATTGCTAATCGATTAGAATTAATAATAATAATAATAATTATAATAATAATAATAATAATAATAATAATAATAATAATAATAATAATAATAATAATAATAATAATAATAATAATATGCCAGGCCAGACTAAGAGCGGTGCAGTTCCCTCATGCCTCCGACTGGCTACATGCCCTCCCGTTAACCGCATATGATCTGAGGATGAGCGACGAGGCCGTGAGAGTTGCGGCCGGTTTGCGCTTGGGCCTGGCCATTTGCGAGCCGCACACGTGCGCATGCGGTGCTCCGGTGTCGTCCAGAGGCTCACATGGCCTCTCCTGCCATTTGGGGTTTGGACGTCAGGCTAGACACTGCGTCGTCAACGATATCATCTACCGCAGCCTCAACAGAGCCGGCACCCCTGCGGTTAAGGAGCCGTCTGGCCTCACCAGATCGGACGGGAGGAGGCCTGATGGCCTGACCCTCATACCGTGGGGCAACGGGCGGACCTTGATATGGGACGCGACGGTGGTGGATACCGTGGCCGCCTCATACATCCCTGAGACGGCGATCGAAGCTGGAAGGGCGGCGGAGTTGGCTGCCACAAGGAAACACGCCAAATACGCAGATCTACAGAGGAGGTACACCTTCGTCCCTGTAGCCCTGGAGACCCTTGGCCCTCTCAACAGAGAGGGTCTCGCCTTCATCTCCGAGATGGGTCGCCGCCTGACGAAAATATCCGGAGACACCCGAGAGACAGGATTCATCCTCCAGCGCCTGTCGGTTACGGTCCAGCGTTTCAACGCGGTTGCCTTCCAGGGCACCATGTCGAGGTTGCCCGGCGCTGAGGAGCGACCACCTCAACAACACTAAGCCTTACCGTGTTTTAATAATAATAATAATAATAATAATAATAATAATAATAATAATAATAATAATAATAATAATAATAATAATAATAATAATAATAATAATAATAATAATAATAATAATAATAATAATAATAATAAAGCAATTATTCACAAGAGCACAAATGACAGAAGACATAAATCTTAACTACTAACAGAACAGACCAGGACATATATAATACCGGAGTATGGCCAGGGGACTTTCTTCAGACCATAGTTATACCGATACAGAAGAAACCGAATGCAATAAACTGCGAAGACCACCGCACCATAAGCCTCCTTACCCACGCATCAAAGATACTACTAAGAATAATAACAAAAAGATTGCAGACCAAAGCGGAAACGAACGGATAATTGCTTAGGAGAGGAACAATATGGGTTCAGAAAGGGAAGAGGGACAAGAGATGCAGTGGCAGCGCTAAGAGTAATAGCGGAAAGAAGCATCCAGCATGAACAGGACATATACATCTGTTTCGTCGACTATGAAAAAGCTTTTGACAGAGTGGACTGGAAGAAATAATGATGAGAATATTGAGACGAATAGGAGTGGACTGGAGAGAAAGAAGATAGGCAATCTATACATGGGACAAAGAGTAAAGATAAGAATCGATGGAGAATACTCAGAACCCGGAAAAATAGGAAGAGGAGTGAGGCAAGGATGCCCACTATCACCAATTCTATTCAACATCTACATAGAAGAAATTGTTAGAGAAACGTTAGAGGAGCTGGAAGAGGGGGTAAAAGTGGGTGGGAAAATGGTGAAAGCATTGAGATTTGCAGACGATCAAGCGATGATGGCAGGCAGTCAGAAGGGTCTACAGCTAATGATGGACCGCTTAAACAGCATATCAATGGACTATGACATGAAAATAAACATAAAAAAACAAAGGTCATGAAGATGAGTAAGAGAGGGGAAGAAACAATAAACATCACATTAAATGGGGAAGAAATAGAACAGGTGAAGAAGTTCTGCTATCTGGGAAGTGTAGTTACAGAGGATGCAAGGTGCCATGTGGAAGTGAAAAGAAGAATAGCTATGGGAAAAGATGCATTCTACAAAAGAGGGGAGCTCCTCAGAGGCAGTCTAAACAGGAAGCTGAAGAAGAGAATGGTAAAGACACTAGTGTGGAGTGTTGTCCTATACGGCTCTGAGACATGGACAATGAGGCAAGAAGACTTAAAGTTGACTGGAGGCCTTTGAGATGTGGATATGGCGCAGAATGGAGAAAATCAGCTGGGTGGAGCGAAGAACGAATGAGAAAATCTTACAGCTGGCGGAAGAAAGAAGATCACTGATAGGCACTATACGGGGGCGGCAGAAGAAATGGATAAGACACATCTTAAGGAGCGACACCCTACTAAGAGACATCATTGAGGGAAGAATGGAGGGGAAAAGATGAGAGGTAGGCCAAGAACAATGCTACTGGACTGAATGTTGGCAGAGGAGGGATACAGCGGACTGAAAAGAGAAGCAGCGAACAGAGAAAAATGGCGTCGTTGGACATATGAACCTGCCTGAGGGCAGAGAACGTGAAGAAACAGAACAGACAGCCTGCAATACACGGCGCTAATAGCAGCCTACAAAGCATTTCCGCCTACGAAACTCGATCTCGGTACCTCTCGCTCTCTATGCCAGTGTGTTATCCAATGCTACTGAAAGTTTCCTAGTCGATTAAAATTAGCAAAATCTTGTAGCTAAGCAATTCGAATTAGAATTGGCAGCAGTAAAAAATTATAAATTTGAAATACACATTGTAGTTCCCTGATTCCTACTCATATATGCTTTATGAATTTGTAAAATTTTAATCACAGCAAATCAAGTTACAGCAGCAAGTTAGGCTACTCTAGTCGCTTTAGCCCGCACGGTTTTCCTTGTTGGCATACGATATGGTGAAGCTGCAACTCAAATTAGATTTACGAAACCTTCATTTTTACTTCAGAAGCGTTCTTCAAATTGACTGAAATCATGTAGGTTCTTCACTGGTTCGATCAAAATACAGGGAGTGCGCCCCACCCCGTTGGTACCGTTCGATAAATTTATACGAGGACAGTTTCCTCACTGGTGCGACAGATAACTACGGGGAGAGTTTCCCATTGAAGCATTTCGATCAAATACGAGTGCCTTCCGAAAACATCGGGTAACTGCAGCAAAATCTCAACACTGTAAGGTCTATCCACACATTTCAACGGTCGGAACAAAGTTCTGTGTGTAGACAGCGAGGGTTAAAGTCAGAGTCCGTAGATCCTGTATTTCTTATCATTGTATTGGTCGATCGCTGCCAACACAGAGACGGGTAAGGGAACTTCGTATGTAATTGTGGTGCATGACAATATACGTGTGAGGCCGGTATGTCACACATGGAAATGGACCGAGAGACACGTGCCCTATAGCCTACCAATGCCAGCCGTGCTCTGTGTTTAGTTCAGAATGACGTAGAGATTTATCACCTGTAATATTTACGGCAACATGAAGTAGATGATTAGAAGACTGTATAATTATACAAACTTATTATCGTACAGTACCTTGAATTTCCAGACATAGTAGATAAAATTCTTTTAAATTCCTCGACATATATGTCTACTCCACCGGCTCTACTGGGAGACGTATTTATAATAATAGAATAAGTCGAATGCTAGCAACTCTCCTCTTGGTCAAAAATACAGGTCATATGACATAATCACATTAAAAACCGTTTGGTAATCTCCAGCTCTATAAAATTATAGCGACAGTTTTCAACCAATGCCAGCCTGGCGAAAACAGTTCAATTAAAACGAGATCCGCCAAGGCTCTGTTAACTGTCATGAGCCGGACTTCATGCAGTAATGGCATGCAAATTTCAATAATGACGCCTCTCATCTCTCGTGATTAAACTGAGCCATATTCTCAGCTATCAGAAGCTCATGCAGTAGGATCATTTTAACCTCTCTCAATCCCCTTTGTCAATATCACTCGCCCAAACGCATAATATATTATCTTGACGTGTAAACTAAACAATGGTTAGATATTTTAAAAAAATCGCAGGTCCTTGGAGACACTGGTCGGGGGCCGTCCATAAAGTACGTCACGCTCCAGGGGGGGTTTAAGAAAGTGTGACAGTTTGTGACAGGGGGAGGGGGGTCAGGCCATGTGTGACGTCACACATTTATTTTTATTTTATTTTATTTATAATTTATTTTTTTATTTTTTTAGTAGAATTTCATAGCTTTAAAAATAATTTTCAAAAATTTTCTGAAACATTTTAATTAGTTTTATGTCAAAATAGCATGAAATGCATATCTCCTGAATGTGTTTTTCACGATTCCTCTCGCTAGGAGCGCTAGTAATAATGCTGTTGCGAAGCCTTCTTTATGTATTAGCCTTGCTTTCGGAAGTATTATTATTTATATGTTGAAAGTGTGACATACTTTAGGGGGGGGGTCCGAGTTTTGTGACAGTTTGTGACAGGGGGTAAAATGGTCAAAAATAGCGTGACGTACTTTATGGACGGCCCCTATCTAATGATACTCACACTTTCATTTGTGACTGATTCGTTCTTGAAATGACTCTGCGACACAGTGTCCGACTGGTTAAAGCGGATGACCTGTAACGCGGAGAGTAAGGGTTCGATCCTCGTCCGGGGCGGTTACTGTGTAGGGACCTTGAGCAACTCCTTCGCGCACAACTGGTCTGCAATATAATTGCATCTGCGCCATCGAGGCGTGTGCACTTCTGAACTTTGGAAGAAGGGTAATATCAAATGCGGTTGTAATGTATTGTATCATGGACTCTAGACAGCATTCCCAGTTTCCACGCTTGTGATCGCTCAAGATCTTTAGAGACATTTTGACTCCGAGATCACTTTGACTACTTATGTTGCGAATTTATTTTTTTTAAAGGACTGCAATTGCTGGGCTTATTCACAAATCCGAAATCCGGGAATTTGTCTCAGTGTTATTTTCGTTATACTAGCTAAAGATGTTTTTTAGCTACCGTTAAACTTATCGTTAGCGAAATCATTTCGTTTTCGTGGAACAACATTCCGTTATCGCTAACGAAAATCAGACTGTGCCTCGGTGACCTTTTCAGTTTCTGGAACAACACAGTAACTCTCTCTTCGTTTGGCTCCATCCTTGATTGGCTGAGTCGTTATTCTTCTTCTGCGGTTGATCTGAGATTTAGGTCTCATCGAAGCGACTCCTTAGCCAGTTGACCTTAGTATGGACTTGGTCTTTGTTAGCCATATTTTGATGCTATAGGCCTATTTGTAATAAACATCGACGTTATAGACGGTTATTCGTTTAATATGAAAAGCATGTAATGAAACACGTCTGTACTAATAGAGCATAGAGGTGCCACCTATGTTCATCTATACAAGTGTGCTCAGTCAGTTATCCTATTGCCAAGCATACCAATGCATCATAAACACACGAGCGACAGAGGCCCTATATTTAAGGTCAATATCCCGGTGACCTATAAAAGTACAACGTACTGGAGTATTAATGTATGAATGCATGGATAGCATCTTTATGCATACATACACATGTACTTATTAGTACACACATAATATTATACATATACACACACACACATGTATAAATGCATGCAGCCATACATGCATGCGCAGTCACGCAGGCCTACGCTACGTTCATGTACGTAAATATAATTATCATCCACAACTTAATCATTAGGCTATGTGCCTATTTGAGTTTCCGAACCAGGGATTTAAAGTTTCAGACGGTTAATCTGCGTATCTTAAGAGCTAGGATATCTGGGGCAGTTAGAAGGTTTTATTTTGGGGGCCCAGATCATTGGGAATTGGAATACGTTTAAAACGTTGTGATTACGAAAGTAGACTGCCCTGGTCAGAGTTAGTTTGTAAAAACAATCTTTTTCGCTCTCTTCCACTCTAACACATCTCTGCTCTTCCGTTACTTCATCATTAAAATTTTCAAATTGCTCCATAGCCATAGATGTTCTGCCTCTCGGGAATAAACTCCCGCCAGACTTACGACAAATATCAGTTACTTTCCACGAACTCACCAAAACCTCACCTCTTGACATAACTCCACAGGTCACTCACCTAAAAGTTAAAACACTGCATTTTCACAAAATTAAATCTAATCCTGAATCCTCATCTTCCATTTGCCACCCTCGCCGCTTCAATTCTAAACACCACCCAATCGCTAAACATCGCAGCCGTCTGACTGTCTGCCTGACCCTTTGGATCTCGACCCTCTTAATACAGATGTTGCTGATATAGACCTTCATGTTTATGTCTTGACTGAGCGCATGTGAATAAGCTGGTTCCTGTGACTCAGCCTTTGCGGGAGTTGAAGAAATCACGAGATTACGATTACGATTACAAGTACAAAGCGGTTTAACACATGATGTAAGGTTACTATCGCTTATTAAAGCGATTTTTGCGTGAAAGAAATAAAATGTTCACGTATTTTGCCATCTATGATGCTGTTTGTCAAGTTTACTGATTTAGGCTATAGCGAATTGTTTACATAATAATAATACTCGTTTATTAATTGAAACTGACAAGTACGGTACGCAGTAACGTTACGTAATGGGGTTGTAACAGATAATAAAAAGTTTAACAGGAGTCAATTATTATAATAATAATTATAAAAATAATAATTATTATAATTTTTGCTTTTTCTGTTGTTGTTCCTGTTGTTGCTGCTGTTAGCGTCACAGCGCCATATAAGATCAGCTGCTGTGTTCAGTTTGACATGTCTGTAGGCAGAACAACTCTGTGTTTTGTATTGTATTGTATTTTCATCTACTGATAACTATAGCTGCCAAAAAACAAGAAACAACAAAAAAGTTATACGGTTATAATATTAGAGACTAAACTATTATAGCTTTAGATACTGCACTGTTCAGCACTAGGCCCAATAAATATAGTTCTGAGATGGCTAAATGGATTAGTTTACGTAGAACGTGTTTCCAATCGCTTATTATGACCTTGAGGAACGCGTCATCCTCTCGATTAGAAAAGCTTTCAACCGACGGGGCTTCATGCGTCAGAAACCCAGCTCGCCTAAGCCGATGATTAAAGAGTTCCAGTCGATCACAATAAATTATTTTATCCACTCAGGAATCCCCACCCGGCGGGAGACGCTAACATCAGTCTTGCCATCGTTGTTGCTCGCGTAACGCGTTACTTCATGTAGAGCTTGCGTTGGCATACAACGCCATCGTAGAGTTTATCAGGGCGTACATGGATGAGGAACATGAACTCAGGATATTGACTACGTGTTCAGTAACTGTCAGTTTCACACCAATTGTAACGCCGAGGATATTGATGGTCTTCGCTCTCTTGACTGATGGCTGAAATTTGTTGCGTCGCACGACTACCAACTCCTTCGTCTTGGCGTGGTTGATATGCAGGTACGTACATTTAGACCAGCATGAGCTATTCTGGAGCTCATTCTGTGATGTCACATTGTTTAGCGATCCAACGAGTAAGTAAGGATCATACGCGTACCGGTATTTTAGGAGCAGATTCTGGCCTTGCACTGGATGAAGAACGGCTGTTCCGGTGATGAATTCTGGGGGTCAAGAACCGATCATTAAATAACACTGGTGCTCATAGTTGCAACCGAGGATATGAGGCCTTCAAAACTCGAAACGTGCCTTCTGTCATCTAGGTAAATGACAAGTCAGTTGAAAACACTATCGGGCTTTTCAAGTGTCGAGAGTGCTTCAGTAATTGCCGCGTGTCGGATAGAATCATCAGAAATCCGATGAGGAATGTTGAAGTGTGGAGGATTGTTAGATCACGGTCATTGTTTGGTGTTTCTGCCTTGTCGCTATTCACACAACTGTTTATTTATTCTGCAATGTCTTTTCCAATTATAAGATTCTAAAGTCGTCGTAGTTTTTGAAAAAGAATACAACGCAACATGTGCTCAAATGGAAGATTGCTTTTCAGTTGTTTAAATTCGAGCATTATTTCTGACTTTGAATGATTGCAGTCGGTCAGGCATCTTGTTTTCAAGTACCTTGCCAGGAAATGTCTTCCAAGATAATAATGGCACTGTACACTGTAACTACAGCATACTAGAAAATATGCATGAAAGCTCCTCATTAACAAAATCTCTCTGGTAAACTAATTCTGAAACTCCGACTCAATTGTGTCTTTCGTTTTCCACAAATGTTCATTTCGAGCCAACAGAGAGTAAAACAGTGTGTGAAACCCACGCAAACATTGGACTTCTCTGTCGAAATAAGTATCAAATGGTGTCATCACAATTACATTTGCAAATGTAAGCTCTTTCAAATCAGCCGTGAGATCTGGCTCCTCAAGAATTCGTCCACACAAATACAAAACTTCAGGATAGTTAAGACAATTGTAGAGATATGCAGCGCGGTAACAGTCGGCTGTATTGCAGCGAATGTCAAAATCTTTGCATATGGCATTGTAAAATGATGAAATATTCTGCAAGGAATACTCCATGAACAATTGAATGACGCCGTCTTCATTTAGTAACGAACTGTTATTGAGAGCTTTCGACTTATTAATAGGATTGGTTATATGATACACACGTAGGACTCTGTTCGCCCTCTTTGATATTCCAGAAGATCTCCAATTTGTTATAGTCATAAGAATCTCATCCAACGGAAATGTCTGGATCCGCATATCGTAAAAAGGTCGAAAAGTTTTAGACAATTTCATTTTTGATAACTTGCTTACATACATGTTAGATAGAGAGCAAACAGCCGGCATTCAACGTTTCTTCCTCCTCTTGCTCAGTTGTTTCATTTAAGATCAGCGTCGAGCAGAGGTCTATTGCAGTTTCGAATTCTGATTCTTCAAAATGTAGAGCTGCCATGTATGCCAAAGTTGCACTAGCGATAGTTTTAGATTTAGAATCCTCACATTCTAAAGCTTTTTTGAGAAGACATTTAGACAGTTGTGACAGTTGTGACACGAGTTTGAATTCTAGAGGACTAATTGTTCCAGTTAAGTTTTCCATCAGACCCTGTGATGTCAAGAAAAGGACGAAACTTCTGTCCAAACTTGTTCTATTGGGTTTTGGAAAGTTATGATGCTTAGACTTCAAGACTTTCGATTGCCATGAAACTTCTCTGACAAATTCAGCGATAACGTGGCTATCGTATGTTACATGTTGGCAGCACAATGCGCTTGCGGCATGCACACTGAACAGTGCTTTTACAAATTGTGGAAATCTTGTCGAGAACTCTACTGTTGGTAAAAATAAACCTAGATGAACTGCTTTACATGACACTTTTCCTGCACCATAAATCGTCTGTATGATCGAATGGAATTTATAACTCTGCTCCCGAATGCAGTTGGTAGTTTGCGCCACAGGAAGAGAGAACCCGAGTTTAAACTTGTAATCAAATAATCTCATTTTCCAGTTATCCAGCATCACACACATGAGCAACATGCCTTGGTCTAAGTCTGTCACTGGATCTCTGATATCAGTGAAATGGGAAAAACTCCTTAAGATCGGAAGTATGTACTTTTCTGCAAACCAACAAGTGAGAATGTCAGAAAGACAGAATTCATTTAAACGCCTAGTAGTCTCATTAACTACTATTTTGTTCATGCGTTCATGAAACAAGTTTGCTTCAGTAATAAAATAGTTCGGGCAATGTCTCATCTCTAGCCATTGTGAAAGCTTCCGTAATATATGACAGCATATCTCAATAACACACAAGAAATTCCACCAGTCTTGGGGCATCTCTTCACAAGACCACAGCATCAGTGTTTTAAAATGGTATACAGAGAGAACCTCATCTTCCTTTGGACCATCTTTTTTGATTAGTTCTCTTTTGGATAAGAATCTGAGCATATGGTAGACAATCTGCTGAACTGGAGTCCAACTCTGAAGTAGACAAACTTCAGCACATGAAAATGACAGCCTGTACTGGTGTGCATCATTTTTGCATGCACGATGTTTTGCATTAACAACATGGCAGCCACTTTGTACAATCTTGCGAATGTTGGCAGACGTCGGCCACCCATGCATTCTTCGACGAAATGGCCAATGTTTGGCTGCTTTGGGCCACTGCGGGCACCATATGCATAAAACAACATCTGAGGGTAAAATGTCGCCCAGCATTAATTTCAACGCTGGACCGGTACAATGGCGTTCTTGCTCTGTAATATGCCCAGAACAAGGATGTGGATTAATCATGGAAATATGTACAAAAGGTGCTGGGCAGCAAGCCTCTTGAAACTCGAACTTCTTGCAATTCCAATCATATATCATTTTCCCCAAACGTCGAAGCTTCAGAAATCCTGGATAATCAGGATGAGGCAAGATCTGTGAACAGTTTATCCTGTCGTCAAAACCACTGACATCATCTGGTAGAACAGGAAAGTCTTCTGTGAAGGCCACCTCAGCAGCATTACATATCATAGTGTCAATGTCGTCGAGGCATGAATTTATAGGTTCAACATAGAACTCTATCGAACTGCCAGATAAAAAGTGATAATAAGGCACTTTGTTTTCAGACATATAGTGAAATTGCATAGAACGAAGCACGTCGCTATAGAACTTAGGATATACAGGTATGGTACTAACGATGAATGCAGAAACATCATCCATTCTGAATATAAAAACCAAACATTGGTACTTTTAGCAGCTCCAAATCGATAATATAAAGCATTATCCAGCTACAACTTAAAACAGTTATTAAATTTCGTCTCATTTATATTGTGCCAAAGCTTCCACTTCCTGGCAGAAAACCAATATAGCAAAACTGGCACTTTTTGGCAGAAACGAATGTGGCAAAACTGCAGATGAACAGCTGATAGAATTTGAAGTGGTAGAGATGCAGGTAGAAGAGATATAAAACTTGAAGAGCCGTGAGAGAGTTTTTCTTTTCAGTAGTCTTGAAAGACGCTGCAATACCTAATGTAACCCAAAAATGTCTGATCTAACATACAGAATTATGTTTTAAATAATTTTACGACACTGTTCGTATTCAGATCTGAGTTATTATATGCGTCCAGGGCCAGGAACAGAAAAGGAGTTACTGACGAGAGCTTGTCGACGGAATAATCAAATCGAGAAAGTCAGAAGAACTGGTC
This sequence comes from Aporrectodea caliginosa, assembly GCA_020284085.1. NCBI lineage: Eukaryota > Metazoa > Annelida > Clitellata > Crassiclitellata > Lumbricidae > Aporrectodea > Aporrectodea caliginosa. Next base: position 20,963 of record JACEVL010000847.1, read on the forward strand.
GATTGCAGACAGGGACAGGATTGGTTAAATTGCTAATAGATTAGAATTAGAACTACCTTCTGAAATTTGCCAAATCGATTATAATTAGTAAAATTTTGTAGCTAATCAATTAGAATTAGAATTGGCAGCAGCTACTCAATCATCAATTAGAATCAGATTTCGCTAAGTCAAACATATATTTTCCTAATGAATTTTTCATATTTTAATCAAAGCAAAGCAAGTTAGTTTCTTTAGCTCGCATGGTTTCATTGTTGATATCGTGGAGTTGCAACTCTAATTAGATTTACAAAATCTTCATATTCCAATTCAGAAATTGATCACATTAACTGAATCAAGAAGTTTGACCCAGCAGTTGAAAGCTCGTTCTTAACATTATTTCCTCATCTCCATTCTCTTAGTCACAATTGATTTTACCAACTGCTCCAGCTTCGCACTGTCGCACGCTCACTGACTACCAGCGCTCGTACTACTTTAGTGCATTCTTTTGCCTCTGTTCGACTTGACTGTTCTTCTCTTTACTCCGGCCTACCGTCTGGTCGCCTGGCGTGCCTCAACTGGGTGCTTCGCTCTGCGGAGCGCCTTATTGACCGAATACCTAAAATTATATGTTGGAACCTTACACCGGCTTCGCCAACGCTTTGTGTACAGGATCGCCTCCCTGGTGTATAGATTTAAAGACTTCTAGATAGGCCTACCATTAAGCATCAAAAACTTCTAGATATTGTTAAGCCTAATGGCATCTAGAAGTCTTTGGGAGCAGGGACGTAACTAGCGTTGGGCTTGGGGGGCTTAAGCCCCCCCAAACGAAGCCGAAGCCCCCCCAAAATAAATCAAGCCGTTGTATGCTTACGGCTAAAAATTCATTAATTCGTATTAAACGGGTCAAGCTAAACCCCAGAGCAGCTTCAGTGGCTGAATGTATCTTGCTTTTCGCATGCATTAAAACATTTCCAACATTGGCAACATGATCATCTTTCCGGTGTATATATATATATATATATGGATATCGGATGGATATGGATATTTATATATATATATTTCTTTGAAACAGCAAAGTACATGTAGTTGTGCATAGACGTGGAACAGACTATCACTGTCTGCCCGACCTTTAATCCCACAACAGAACGCTCGAGGCGTTGGGTTTCCACGGGCTGAACAAGGAGGTCTTAAAATGCCTCCTCGGGCTTATATGTCTGGGGGCTGGGAAATATCTTTGGCATCTCTGGACCTACAGAGCAATACTCGAAAACAATTATAATATTGAAAACAATATTAACATTCTCTCTCGACCGCCTCTAGATTCCTAAGCTGTTGGGCCTATGTATTGAAAACTGTACCACGGTTTAAAACAAAAATACCATCTTGAGCCTATAATTATGGCTTGCCAGTTTGAGACGTATTTTTTTTATAACATTACGCTATGCCTTCTAATGATATAAATATGTTGACTGGATTGTGTAAATATAAATGATAATGACTTAGTCACGCTCTTCTTTGGAGACGTTAGATAAAATTTTGTCAGAGGGGTGGGAACAATAATGGGTTGTGACACCGTCTGGAAGCAATTATTCACTGTAAATATGATAAGCCACGTAAGCATAAATATGCCACGCTCTCTTCATGTGTCGCCGACACTCTATCCATTTAAGTCTTTTAGAAACTTAGATAAGAATGTGCATACGTGCGTGTGTGTGTGTGTGTGGGGAGGGAGGGCGTGTGTGTGTGTGCGTGTGCGCGCGCGCAAACATAGCATAATAATATAAAACTACAATTCTTGTTTATTAATGATGAGTGCCTAGGCATAGCCTACTGAATATCGCTCATACGTTTAACTTGAATTTATGTTAGAAATGTTTGGAATAAGCAATAATGATTCTTGTAGGACTCTATACCTTGGTAGTAAATGAAACTAAGACTCAAATATGATGACACATTTGTTTGGGGGGTTTAAGCCGGAACCGTTTAAAGAGAAATCGTGTTAATTTATTTAACTACCTGTATAGTATAATGTGCATGCTGTTTGCAAAATTGTTAATGTACGATGTTTTATGTGACGTCAGCGGCCTATGTTGCCATGAGATGTCATTAAACTGATGCCTGAAGAAAAAATACAGCTAAGGACTAAGTACTTGCACACACCCCCACTACAATTTAGCCCGTATACCGGTTTCAGGCAGTGCTCGAAGCAGGGGCGTCTACACCATGTAAACCTTGGAGCAAATGCTCCACCCAAGAAATAGGGGGGGGGAGATCTCAATGAGAAATTTGGGGAAGTGTAAATTTATAAAATATCGTACCATGCAGTAAGGTAATAATTAAATAATTATTAAGATGCTTGAAGTTTAAACTTATTGTGGTTAAGTGTCAGTAATATTTTTAAAGGCATTAGGCTCCTGGGCATTTTTCCTTCTGCCCCCCCTTTCGGTGGGCCTGGATCCTACGATCCTTAACTGGGAACAAGTTGGGCTTCTTATCTCTGCATAGTAGAAATATGCTGTGGAGAAATTGGACTTTGACATCCTGTCGACTGATGACCCTGCCGCTGACCTCTTCCCTGCCAACTTAATTCGAGCCCCTGTGCTGCATCTGTCTGTAGCGTCAGGCCGACCCAGCCTTCGGTCGCTGCAGCTACGGAGCTACGGAGGCGCCTAAGATTCTATATAGATAAAATTATAAACTAAACAACCCAGCATAATTTTTCATAAAATTCCAAGGTCCTCCGTATTACGTTCGTCATAGGCTGGCGTGCCACAAATGACACGCGTGCCATAGGTTGGCTACCACCGGTCTAAGTCATCGTTATCGTGAATAGCCTACTGATAGATAATTACAGTATTCTAGTGAAATTCCACGAGAAAAGCGAATTGCGAAGTTGCAATGCTTAGAAGTTTCCTGCAACATGTTGGTGCGTGGGGACAAATGGAAGAGTCACTGCAAGAAAAATCATGGTTTCAAATACAAAAGGTAGGCAGCCTACTGTTTTATGCAGCTTAATACAAGGTGCCAAAATAGACATGACTCACTGTACACTTACGGGCGCGTTTCTCCTAGTTTTTGTTCTATTATTGTATGTCGTGTGAGGGTTATTGTCAATTGTCATTCAATCTTTTCCCCAGACTCCAGTCAATTAATTGTTTTGGCCAAGTCTCTTTGGTGTATGGCATGTACTGCAGTATGGGAATTGTAAAAAAATAACTGGGGAGGGGATAGACGTTGATTTATGTGCAGTTTTGGTGTGAAGTGTAGACTTTACTATGAGACTCTAAGAAAGACTAAGGGGGGTTGAACCCCCAAGCCCCTGGCAATTCTCACCCTGATGTATCATGCATGTACTGCTGATGTGAATTTATGTGCGAATTACTAGTATTACATTGACAACTATGACTGTCTGTAGCAGATGTTGTCTGCACAGTGGTACTATTGTGCTCGCAGTTTTCATTTTCAATCACTTATAATTGCTAATAAAGTTTCTTTAAATTTTAAATCAGTTTATTCAGTTTACGCCTATCACATAATCAACACACAGTTACAGTGGCTGCAGGAAGAGGAGCAGGGGGGAAGTTGCTCCAATGACTTTGGGGGGATAGACACCCCTGGCTCGAAGTGGGACGATATGAAACGACGGTATGCCATACCGACCTCTCCTGGCCGGTGAAACCAGGTGAGAAACCGATACCTGTATGGCCTAAAAACATACCGGTCCGTTTCGAGCTAGCCAATTTTCTGATAGGTCTTCGTTCAATTGTGCTTCCCCAAGTATTGCTGTTCTGTCTCTACGGAGGGGTTGAAGGGGGTAGAGAGACAGACAGCAGCATCGACATGCCATGGAAGATTGGCTTGACCCTGAACTAATCCTCACTGCGAGCTTGCAAAGGGTAAAAGTTCCAATTATTCCATACAAAATGCATGCACAGGCATAGGCGCAACCACCCTATGGGACCCGTGGGACGCGTCCCCCCAACTTTCGAACAGCTTGGGACCGTCCCCCCAACTTTTGAAAATTGTGAGGCAAACAAGAGCCCAAAATGCACTCCATTTGGTATCAAATGCTCTAAATTGCGTCGGCTTCTGGGGCTCCGCCTCAGACCCCGATGGGGGAACTTACGACGCTCTCCATACCCCTATAGATAGTCGTTAGGAGCTTCTTGCCTTCCGTGATCTCTCTCATCTGTACCATTAATACCAGTATAGTACAAGGCTCTGGTCTTGGATGTACTGATTTTGTCATAGCCATTTCTAGCCTTCAACCTAAATACAGTGAAAACCGTCTCACTAAATATGCCAACGATATATCTACTTGCTGGTCCTTGCTTCCTGCATTGACAGCACTCTTTCTGAACTTGACCATAATCTCTAAGTGGGCATCCATTAGGAATCTTAAATTAAACCATGCTAAGACTAGAGAAATGGTTGTCAAACGACCGAGGTCCAAACCTATTGCCCTCCCTCCTCTCATCCTTGACTCCGAGCGGGTCCAGGAGATAGTTATTTTGGGTGTCACCATCTCTGATGGGATTGCCTTTGTGGCACACATGGACAAAATATGCTGCAAAGCCCGAAAATCGATGTTCGGCTACGTGTTTTGGTCGCCCATGCACGGCCACCACGGTCAACGTCTCTTTGAAGTTGTTAGGGCTACTATACCCTCGCACGGCTACTACCCCGCACGGGAACTTACGACGCCTCCATACCCCCTATAGATAGTCGTTAGAGCTTCTTCTTGCCTCTATGCCTTTATGCCTTCTTTGTTTGGTGGGATTTGCCACTGTAGGGGAACGTAAACGCCTTAACGGTATTCTGAGAAAATTGACCAATTCAGGTTTCTTCTCTGCCGATTTTCCTAGTGTTGACAAACACTGTTCTAGAGCTTATTCTACTCTTTTCCGTTTAATTCTCTTAAACCCTTGTCACGTCCAGCTTATTCATATAATAAAGTCACATTTTTCACAGATCTATATGATTTAGGTACTTTTATATCGAAATCATCGGTGAAAATTTGAGGTAAATTAAAGCCCAAAATGTACTCCATTTGGCATCATATTCTCAAAATTGCGTCGGCTTCTGGGGCTCCGTCCCAGACCCCGATGGGGAGCTTACGACGCTCCCCCATACCCCCTAGTCGTTAGGGGCTTCTTGCCTTCGGCAATCGCAGCTTCGCGCCTTCGGCGCTCGCAATTCCACCTCCCCCACTCAGACATTCTAGTAGGTCCCCCCAACTTCTGGACCGTGATTGCGCCCCTGCCCCAGGCATAACTTATAGGTTCGTATTATTCGCACTCGCAATGCTCAAGGCTTAAGCCCCCCCAAACGAAAATTCCTAGTTACGTCACTGTTTGGGAGATGTCAGCTAGGCCTTGCCCCAACCTATCTGCGGGACCTCTGTCGTCCCGTATCGGGGCCCAGGATTGTCGCTCCCTTCGCTCCTCTGGAAGTGGTGCTCGTTCGCCTGCACATCAGCCATGCAGAATCATCATTACTTTCTCAATAGTCCGGGAAAGGGTTGCCCATGGAATTCCGCATGCTTCCCAGAACGCTCTCTGACACGTTCTATACTACCTAAAAACTTCTTTTTGGCGGTGCTGGAGTCGGGGAGCACTTCCGAGTAGTTCACAGGTGCTATGTAAATCCCGTGAATGAATGAATTAACTAATGAATTTAATTCTAATCGATTATAATTACCTAAAATTGCTAATTGATTAGAATTAGAACTAGGATCAGACGACAGCTAATCGATTAGATTTAGAATGATCACTTTATCTAATCGTTAGAAACCTATCGATCATGTACCCATCTCTGGTCGGGTGTCGAACAATCTTTGGTGTCAGCACAGACTGGAGATAGTAAGGATGACTGGTCCTTTATACAACTAGCAACTAGCCCAGTCTTTGAAGTTATTCGCATTCACGAGAAGCCATCTGAGACAGACAGCAAGGCTCGAATGAAGGCCATATAATTATATCATAACAGTTTATCTTATTTAACCCTCCGTCGGGCGGGAAAAAACTATACAACTAAGGGCTTGGGGTCAATTTTGACCCCATAGTAATAATTATGTAATTAGAACAAAACAACCACATAAATTGCATGAGAATGTCATTATTATTACTGGACAGGGCTAGACCTGGGAGTCGACCCCAATAAGTCGACCGCAGTCGACTTGGGCATCCCAAGTCGAGTCGAGTCGCTTCTGCTTAGCAGCAACTGACCCCAAGTCGAATTTGTACATAAAAGTGACTTCAAGTTGTTTTCTACACAAGTCGACTTAAACCGACTTGGGACACACAAATCTAAATTTATCTCGCCACACTAATGATCGTAAGGCCACGGCGGCGTTTAAGCAGTTGCATAGTGTTTTTAGAGTGAACAAGCGTTTTTAAGACCTATAGTGTGTTAGGGTTGTGTCATGGCAATACAGCTGTAGGCATATGATTAGTAATTCTAGTTGAGCGGGCGGTCAGCGCCGCTTGTCTTATGTAAACATTGACTGAATATAGCTTGTACTCAGCACGTGCTAATAGCGCGGCAAAGTGTAGAAATTGCTGGTTACAGTCAATTTGAATAATGCAGTTGTCTTAATACAGTAGATAGAGCTGTAGGCCTATATTGAGAGTGAAGTATTAAGAAAAATAGTTGATTTATGTTGACGATGTACATTGAATTGAAGTGTTGAAGATAAAAGTTGATTTTCATCTCATTTGAAGGAGTAAGAACTTACTAAGAAGAGATATTCAAAAACTCAGAACGGTACTGCGATATTATTTTGTGTTATCAAAGCCGGTTCCGGCGGTTGGGCTAAGCAGCTACTTAGGCCTACTTATTTTTTATCGGTGTCGATTTATCTATATCATGAGTTATTATAATTTTTTATGTTAAAGCGTCACACGTACGTTTCATAAAACGGGCGAATCGAAGTGTTAATAAAAATGTTAGCACGTCTGCCTTATCAAGAGCTGAACGCGCACAAATCAATGAACTTTTAGTCGTCAGTGAATTCGACGCAAAGAAATCTGGATCTCGTGCTATTCAATCGATCGTTTGGCGCTACTTTGGTGCACTGCATTAGTCATTTGCAGACGGAAAAACTGTTGTATTGGACAATGATCGACTTTATTGTCGTGGAGTGGTAGACTGGTAGTACTGTGGGATGATACGCGTGCATTGCTATTTGAATGACGGTAGTGGCCAAATAATTATGACAACAGAATTAAAACGTGTCATTATAACACGCCATTCAGTGCCACCAGTCCGCTGCAGATTCTTCTGTTAACCCATTAGAGCATTACAAAAGTGTTCAAGCACAAGCACAAACAGCTCAAAATAGGCCTAATAAACAATTTTATTCATCAAGTGTTGAAATCTCATTACTCATTAGTATAAGAAACTGATGCTTGCCAGGCAAATTGGCATGACATTTTTGTATTATTAGCCTACGTAATCGTTATTACCATGTCAGAAGTCGACTTTAAGTCGGAAGTTGGTTGTTTTTCTGCCAAGTCGGGTCAAGTCGTTTTGACTCCAAGTTGTCGACTTCAAGTCGACCTCAAGTCACTTTAGGGTCAAGTGGGGTCAGATTGGCGGACCAAAGTGACTCCCAGGTCTAGACAGGGCACACATTCTTATTGCATGCCTTGCAGACAGCCGTAGCTTTTCTATCCGTCTGTCAGGGACAAACTTGGCAGCATCCTCGATTTGTAGGAGGTTGCTGAGTGTCGATCTACGTACTCTAACAGTATAGGCCTTCGTCGACTCAGTCGACCGAGTCGACGACTCGATCGACTTGGCTCGGACGACGATCGACTCGATCGACTTCGTCGACTTGGACCGTAGTCTACTGGCCAAAATTGCTGACGACTGTTGCATTCTTATATTCCAGTACCTAAATTACTCATGAATTTCAATTGCACACTCTTCCTCAAACTGTCAAACTGTAATAATTGAACTGGTAAGTAACATTTCAGGTATTAAAATGATATCGCGTGTGCCTGTGGTTGACTTGTAAGGATTAAGCCTCGCTTAATCCGTCGGCTTGATCAGCTAGGCAGCTAGGGTACAACGCAATCTCCTACAGTACGGTACGATAAATATAGTACCAGCTCAAACAGCAGTAGAGGTACTAGAAGACGTGTAATGTCTATATTACACTGGCACATGCGGCGCTATATAAATCTTCGTGATGAATCAGAGTTAGTTCAAGAAACTTGAAACTGCTCACGATTACTGAAGTTAGTTAGAGGTTCGGGGCTTCAGGCTTGGAACCTCTTGGAGGGTTCTGTCACAGTTCAGCATATGCTCCAGATTATTATATAGACATGCAAATGCTCCATATCTTCTACGAATCCACATGACACTAATTGTATTTCATTTTATGACATTTCCAATCCGGAAGGCAGCAATGTAGGGATTTTTGGTTTTGAAAAAGGTAGGGCGACTAGGGCAAATATATGAATCATGGGCTGCAGCTGCAGCTCCCATTAATACTCACTGTAGAGTTGACCAAAATGCTGCCACACATCCGTGTGAGAAGTCGACGCATTCAGTCTTGTTCTAAAGTACTGACTTTCGAACGTTTTGAGATTATCGTTACTGACTACAGAGCTAAACTTTCCTGAAACGACGGCATTCTTAACGCATCTTAATCGCTCCAATTTTCACCGTAAAACTCTGAAAAAGTACCTATGACTTCCACTAATAAGAAAGCACCAAGAAGTTCATTATTTGCACTGAACTTCATATTAGGTTCATACAGTAATTGTGTGCTTACACAGAATTACGTCATTATATATTCCTTCGCTTTTCTCAAAACCTGTTTATTTTCGCGGGGCTTAGTAAGTAAAGTAAGTAAGTAAGTATTTCCTTTATTGAGAAGCACTAGCAAACGCACAGCACTGTACATAGCAAGATTATACATTCAAACAAATAAACAAAAATTTCTATATACAACCATAGAATTGAATGAGAGGCTTTATTGTACAGAGGAAGAAGAGCTAGAGCTAGTCATAGGGGGAAAAGAAGGGTTTAAATAGCCAGGTCTAGGGAAAACATATCGTGGGAGCGCTTCTGAACAGTTCACCCTACGAGAGGCGCTTAATAAATGCTTAAATACGATACGATACGATATCATAAGGTCTGTCATTTTGTGAAAAATAGTAAGTAAAATATTTCAGAGTCCAGTCGAGGAAACAACGATCGACTCGACTTGGCCGAGTTTACGATCGACTCGATCGATCGACTGCGGGGTATATATGTAACAGTCGTGCTCTAATCAGTCCAAGATGAGATGCATCAGACCGTCACTTTTCCTTTAGCTATTGGCAAAGATCTGTTCCCAGTTTCTTGATGAGCACGCTTTTCCACTGGAGCCTTGTCAACCTTCAATTTCTCATGGAGGACATAAGCGAAAGTGCCGCAAAATCGAGTTGGTTGCAGAACAGCACTATCGGCCAACGTCTGGTTGAGAACTTCGTGCTGAATGTTTCTAGCATCTGGTCAGCACAATTGACTTCTACTTTTGTCCAGTTGTAGAAGTTAATAACCTCCGGAAGTTTCCCCAGCCAACACTGGAGGTGTGCATAGTCGACAAGACGACGACCACTTTGTCTTTCTTACACTTGTCGCCGGTCTCACTGAAACCGATAAGGGATGATTACAAATCGCATCCTCTGGGAGTCACAAATCCTTCAGGCAACTCTACTAGAATAGTACGAATATTACCAACTAAAATCGCTTTTTCTTTGTCTACAGAACATCTCTAGCCAGGCACAGCAAGGTGAAAAAATTATAACTGGTAATGTTGCGACCTTCACATTCAAGAGGTTGTATGAGCTGGCGGACAACGTTTCCTCCCAGATCTTTGGTTGGAGCTGCATCGGCGCTCTCTTTGCCGCAATATATGCTGGCATTGTACTTGACTTCAGCATCGCAACTTGATGCCGTATTTTGACGGCTTGTATTGTACAAATCTGCACCGACCTCGATATGGAGCGAATCTGTCGTCAATTGTGAGAAATGGTCATGGAATCATTGCAAAAGCGGGAGGGCAGCACTGATAAGTAAATATAACACGAACATTTTAATAAGGAAATAATATTGCAGGTTTTGTGCAACTTTTTAGACTGTTTAATGAGAAAGAAACATCATTTAGTAATGGTGTCAAAAATGACCCCATGACCTTATGTGTATAAATGTCCTGTAATTTTTGTCCATCTAAAATTTTTATGCAAACTCAACTGGAATACGTAGTGACAACCTGTACAATAATTCTCGTGAAAAATCACAGCAGCCATTTCACTTTTTAACATCGATCCATGACTTGAAAATGCACTCTGGGGTCATTTTTGACCCCACACTCGACGGAGGGTTGACCCATAATAGATTAATAATGACCATGTTCAATTAGTGCGGCCAGCAGTGGGCCTAATGAGCATGGATCTGCGGGCTTATGTTTCCCTGTAAAATTCCACCCGGTTCAAAAAGGGAAACTAAGTTTAAGCTGCGTTTCAAAGTGAAATTTCGTTAACAGGGAAATTAGAATACCAGCAGCAATATTCAGCGAGGTAATTTAATACACTTTTGTTTTATAGTTGGTCTCCAATTTTCTGTTACAAGTCTTGTCAGCTGTGGTGGATTTTTCAAAGTACATGACTCGAAATTTAGACGTCTGTATGGACCTGCAGAATGTACTATGACACAACAACTAAACAAAAGTGTAAGTGAACTAACTTTGAGTTCATCAATAGGAATAAAAGTTCATTATCAGCAATTGTTTTTGTTGTTGTTGCTGGTGGTGTTGTTGATGTTAACTTATAATTATAATAATAATAATAATAATAATAATAATAATAATAATAATAATAATAATAATAATAATAATTATTATTATTATTATTATTATTATTATTATTATTATTATTATTATTATTATTATTATTATTATTATTATTATTATTATTATTATTATTATTATTATTGTTATTATTATTATTATTATTATCGATATCCTCTGTTGGATCTGTCCAGAGTTCGCCGCTCGTCGGCTCCCGGCAGCCTTGACATGGTGCCCTGGAAAGCCACCGCGTTGAAGCGTTGGATCATGACCGATAGGCTTTGGAAGAGGAAGCTTGTTTCCCGAGTGTCACCGGTAGTCTTCGATAGTCGGCTTCCGGTCTCCGATAAGAAGTCGAGACCCTCTCTGTTGAAGGGACCGAAGGTTTCTATGGCGACAGGTACGAACGTGTATCTCCTTTCCAGCTCCGAGTACCTGACGTGCTTCCTTGCGGCGGCCATCTCTGCCGCCCCACCAGCCACGGCCGCTGTCTCCGAAATGTATGAGGCCGCCACCGTGTCCACCACCGTCGCATCCCATAGTAAGGTCCGTCCACCACTCCACGGTATCAGGGTCTGCCCGTCCGGTCTTTTGCCATCCGATCTGGTCAGGCCGGACGGCTCTTTGACTGCCGGGATGCCAGCTCTGTTGAGGCTGCGATGGATGAGGTCATTGATATTGCTGTGTCTCGCTTGTCGGCCGAACCCCAGTGAGCACGACAACCCATGTGTACCTCTAGACGAAACGGAAGTACCGCATGCGCATACGTGTGGCTCGCAAATGGCCACACCCAATCTCAGGCCAACCGCCACCCTTACGGCCTCGTCCTCCAGTCTGAGGCCGTGTGCAACGAGCGGGAGAGCATGAAGCCAATCCGAGGCGTGCGGTGACTGTGAGGCTCTTAGTCTCGCTTGGTCGTAGGAGTCCTGTAGATTATCGTTAACAGCCGAAAAAACGGCGTTCAACAGCGGTCGATCCCAGTGTGACTGTTTGTGTCCTGTGGCGACCATCGGCTCCGGTACACCTGCGATCTGAAGCCAGGTAGTCCGCTCCGAGTCGTAGGCCAACCGGTGTGGCTCCCAAGATGAGGGACTGGGTGGGGAGGGTGCCCGCGGCTGAAGCCAAGAAGGCGTGTAGTGCCAGCGATGACACCCTCCTAATTCCCAGTCCCCCCATCTTGATCGGTAGGGAAGCTTGCATCCATTGGTCGTCGGTCACAGAAATATTCAAGATCCGCTCGATTCCTCTCCGCAGCAGCTCGTCATAAACTCCTAGTTGCGGATGGTCGTGGCAAGGTATGCATCGCAATAAATGTATCAGCTTAGGTGAGCCAAGCGAGTGTCTGAGAATCAAGAGGGCGTCTTGTCTGGCGATGAGTTGCAATCTGTCGAGCGCGGTCCTCAGGTCGGCAACGCGGGCGTCGAGGGCCGATAAAAGTGCCTCCGCCGACGACAGCGGTGCCCCCAGAAGCGTGGCCGATGAGGGACTGACCCGGGCGAACTGCCGTAGGGAGCTCCGGTTGGTGTCGTTTAAGTCTAAGTAGGATGCAATGAATTCGCATTTGTTACGGTTGAGAGTGAGTCCTAGACGCAAGCATTCCCTTTCGATTGTGTCAACATCCGCCTCCACCACCCCAGGGTCCCCACCCAAGGTGAGGTCGTCGAGGTATCCAAAGGCCAAGGGTGACAGTAGACCGTTTAGGATCGGCTGGAGAGGCAGGCAGAAGAGTAGGGGTCCCAAGGAGGTCGCCCTGTTAACTTTGTGAGGCCTTCAGTTCGCGCATTACTGCCTTTATTACTATTTCTGTATTTATGAAGCGACACTATCTAAACAACTAAACATCAATCAGTGAACGACTCAAGGTCCCTACACAGTAACCATCTCAGGGAGGAGTAGTTTCAGTTTAACGACACTACTATTATTATTATTATTATTATTATTATTATTATTATTATTATTATTATTATAATTAATATTATGGTCATTATTATTACTATTGTTTTTTACTATTATTGTTATCATTATTTTTTATTATTATTATTATTATTATTATTATTATTATTTATATTATTATTATTATTATTATTATTATTATTATTATTATTATTTTTTTTTTACCCGAGGTAGTTCTAATCCCTCAGGCCGCTAAAAAATGTCCGGAGACAATAAGATGGACATTATTATTATTATTATTATTATTATTATTATTATTAATAATAATATAAACGAAGAGAAATCTCTGCAACGAAGCTAACATTCCTGTGACGCTCTCCCCCGCGAAGCGGGGCGAGGTTCTGTCTGCCTCCCTCACTACCTCCCTCGCATCCATCGGCGAAGCCGATTACCCACCAGAGGGCGAATTCTGTGTCTGCCTCCCGCACTACGTGGCGCATTGGATAACATCTGGCAAAGAGACCGAGAGGTACCGAGTTCGAGCCCCCGTTGGGCGGATATGCTTTGTGTTTGCAGGCTGTCTGTTCTGTCAGTAGTTAAGATTTGTGTCTTGTGAATTGCATAATTGTACACTGTAACCGGTTGCGGTTTGTCAACCGGATTATTGAATAAACGAAAATATCTACCTCCATCGCATCCATCGGCGAAGCGGATTACCCACCAGAGGGCGAATTCTGTGTCTGCCTCCCTCACTACCTCCCTCGCAACCATCGGCGAAACCGATTACACACCAGAGGGCGAATTCTGTGTCTGCCTCTCTCACTACCTCCCTCGCATCCATCGGCGAAGCCGATTACCCACCAGAAGGCGAATTCTGTGTCTGCCTCCTCAATACCTCCCTCGCATCCATCGGTTACCCACCAGAGGGCGAATTCGGTGTCTGCCACCCTCACTACCTCCCTCGCATTCATCGGTTACCCACCAGAGGGCGAATTCTGTGTCTGCCTCCCTCACTACCTCCCTCGCATCCATCGGTTACCCACCAGAGGGCGAATTCTGTGTCTGCCTCCCTCACTACCTCCCTCGCATCCATCGGCGAAGCCGGTTACCCACTACCTCCCTCGCGAGCTCCGGTCCAGCGAGGCATAGATGTCCATATTTACGTCGGCCTCCCTCACTCTCTCCCTCGCGATCTCCGGTCAAGACAGGGCGATATCTGTGTCTGCCTCTCTCACTCCCTGCCACGCAACTGACCCAGCTTGGATAGCCAAATAAGCTGTGTCTTTTGTTCCTCAATATGAAATCCTCCTAAAAGGAATTTCTTGGTCATTTCTCTGGCGATTTTTAGGCCGTTGATGTACGTAAGTAACACTTGATATAAACAGTGAGAGTATATTGTCGTCAGCGATACATTACAGGTGAGTGCTGCCTGTCTGCCTTTTTATTAACGTAAATACCGTAAACCGAATTCTCAATGAATAATCAAAGAGAGTAGATATTGTAACAAAGCTCTTTGAAAGTGCAAGTGATGACTTGGATACGACCGTTGGACGGAGGTTTGGAGGTATAGTGGGATGGATGGAGGGTCGAAAGGATGGAGGGACGGAGGAAGGGACGGAGGAAGGGACGGACGGACGGTTAGAGGTAGGAAGGGGAGATGGAGGGAGGGACGAAAGGATGGAGGGACGGAGGAAGGGACGGACGGACGGTTAGAGGTAGGAAGGGAGGTATGGAGAGAGGGAAGTTAGAGGTAAGACAGGAGGGATTGAGATAGGGATGGAGGGAGAGGAAGGACGGACTGTTAGAGGTAGGAAGGGGGGATGGAGAGAAGGATGGAGGGGTAGAAAGGGACGGACGGTTAGAGGTAGGGAGGGTTGGAGTCATGGAGGGAGGGATGGAGTCATGGAGAGAGGGATGGAGGGTAGAAAGGAACGGACTGTTAGAGGTAGGGAGGGACGGAGGAAGAGAGGAAAGGAGGGATGGTGGAGATAGTGATGGGAAAAGGACGGTCGGATGCAAGCTCTTTCCACTTATTGGAGAAATCTTGGGTCGGACGGATCAAGTCCATGGACGGATGTAGAGATGGATGGAGGGAGGAAGGGATGGAGGAGGGGAAGAGATGGATGGACGGCGAGATGTAGGGGAGGGACGGACGGAGGCATGGCTGGAGGTAAGGTGGGATGGATGGAGGGAAGGACGCAGGGAGAGGTAGGGGAGAGGGAGAGGAGTGGCGTCAATCACATATCACGTGATAACGTCTCTCATAAACTTTTCAAACTGTTTGAACCGTCTTAGGACGGGCAAAGATCTAGTTATTATTATTATTATTATTATTATTACTATTATTATTATTATTATTATTATCATTATTATTATTATTATTATTATTATTATTATTATTATTATTATTATTATTATTATTATTATTATTATTATTATTATTATTATTATTATTATTATCATAATCATCATCATCATCATTGTCATCATCATTATTATTATTTAGTAGTAACGGTTTTAAAGTTAAATAAAAAGTTCTGGGTGTATTTTCTACGAATGCATGTATTGATGTTTATGTGACCCATGGAGTCCGAGATATTAGGCCCTACTGAGCTGTCATTAAGCTATGTGTCGATTCAAGATTTCTGAAACTGGGTCCTATCTGCTTCTTTCGTCTCAAACAACTGTCTGTCATCTGCATATCTACCATTTACATTTTCACCATCTGCCTCACATGCACTACGTCCGTGTTGGACCCATTGCCCTTCACCATCAGCACCATCTTGCTAATAAATTATGGTTGCATGCATGAAGTGTGATCTGCAACTCTATCGTGTGTTCTTCTGCTGCGTACTATTTTCATTTCTGCGGTTCAGTTCCCAGTTGCACTGACTTCATGACTGCGAGTGTGTCCGCATCAAGCTGGCAATCCTCATGTACAGAGAAAGTGCAAATCAGCTGTCAGCCTACATACCTTCCATGATCACATCTTGCAGCTCTGTTAGAGGCCGCTCTTCCCTTCGATCAGCATCTTTTTTAACCTTCGTAGGCCGAAGTGGGGTTGATTTCTACCCCAGCGGTGTTTGGATGTTGATTGCGGAATAACTGTAGGTAGTCATAACTTGACGTTACACATGTTTACAAGTTAAGACCCCCGACATATTCTCACACCAAAACCATCATCACGTCATGTTGTCTGAGAAAGTTATTTCAGTCCAAAGTGTCATAGGGTAGAAATCTACCCCACTTCGGCCTCGACGTCACTACTTTTTCGTTCATAATGAAGATGTATTTTATAGAAGATATTAGCTCAAAATTATGCTGCAATTAGAAATGAAGTGCTGATTCTACCATGGAATTGAGTTTTAATACTTGCCTAAATGTGGAGAGGTCACTTTCCAAGATGGCGGCCAATATGGCCGCCAAAACCAAATATATGTATATCTCAGCATATTGGTAGGCTAGAATAAAAATATAGTGTCGAATGTAATATTTTCAGGGTCAGCGAATCGAAATACCGCAGTGGCAATAGTGTGGAAATAGTACTATTCAAGATGGCGGTCAATATGGCCGCCAAAACACAAATATATGTATATCTCATCTTATTGGTAGGCTAAAATAACAAATAAAGTGTCGAATGTAATATTTTCAGGGTCAACGAATCGAACGATTGCAGTGGCAATAGTGTGGAAATGTTTCTTTCCAAGATGGCGGTCAATATGGCCGTCAACCCTAACCCATGGGCTCAGATATAGCCATTTTTGTGTTTTGGAGGCTATATTGGCCGCCATCTTAGAAAGCAATATTCCCACACTATTTTGACTGCAATGGTTCGATTCCTTGACCCTGATAATATTAAATTCGACGCTTCATTTGTCATTGTATCTTATCTATGAGCTTAGATATACATATTTCTGTATTGACGGCCATATTGACCGCCATCTTGAAAATTTAAATTTTCACACTATTGCCACTGCGAGAGTGCGACTCCTTGACACTGAAAATATAAAATTCGGTACTTCATCTGTCATTGTAGCCTACCAATGAGCTCAGATATACATATTTCTCTCTTAGCGGACATATTGGCCGCCATCTTGGCTAGTGCTATTCCCACACCATTCCCAATGCGATAATTCGATTCCTTGACCTTGGAAGTATTATAATCGACACCTCATTTGTCATTGCAGCTTACCTGTGAGCTGAGATATTACAAATTTCTTTGGGGTAGAAAACTACCCCACTCCGTCCTCCGTTTCTCGAGACGGAGCTTCGGCCTACGAAGGTTAAAGTATTTTGTTTCTGGTACACGTCTTGTCTATGCCCTCCGTTCCTTCACAGTTGACGGTCCCTCGAACTGCAACTCTCCACCACTTCTTTCGCAACTGTTCTACCGAGAGACCGTCTTTCGCTCTAAACTGAAAACTTACCTCTTCAATTCTTCTTATGGCTCTTAGTCAATGATTGCCGACTTCAATATGAACGTCTTCAGGAATGTTGTAATGAGGACATTATCAATAAACGAAATTATATTATCAATTAACAGTTGTAACGTATTGTATTGTATAAGTCAATTGAATTGCATAGTATAAGTTATTTAAACTATTTCAAAACAATTCACAACTCGACAAAAGTGAATACCTGGTGGTGGTAGATTTGCAATAACACCTGTTAACAGTGTCGTCCATTCTAAGCAAGTTGAAGTCAGAAACGGCTATGGGAAAAGTGATCAGCTGAGTCCATGCAATCTGTATAATTTATAATGTATCATAAGATCGGTATTTGCGACTATTGGCGCAGTAGACGGCACTTTTCCTTTGGCCGATGCTGTTTCTGTATTAGGCACTGCGTCGTAGTTAGATTGGCTTTGCTGGAATGGAAGCTTTAGAATTTCAGCCCATAGGCCAAAGGTCAATCTTCCGGCAATGATATACAAATTCGACAGAAATCAGAGAAAAGGAAACAATCAAGCTGTTCCTTCACCAAACAATGCGACGTCTAGAAGCCTGTATACAAACTTATTATCGTTCGGTACTTTGAATTTCCAGACATAGGCCTAGTAGATACAATTATTTTAGATCGCTCGTCGTATGTTACTCCAATAACCCTACAGGGAAGCGTATAAAATTAGACTAAAGTCGAAGTTAGCAACTCTACTCTTAGTCAAAAAAACATGTCATATTACATATACATATCACATTAAAAGCCGCTTGATAATCCCTAGCCATTTTAGTATAGGCCTAGAGGCCTAGCTAAAGTTTTAAAACCGACGACAGCCTGGTAAAAACAGTTCAATTAAATCGTGGGCCGCCAAGGCTCTGTTAGAAGTCAGCTGTTAATTTTCGATAATGACAAAGAGTGATCGACTGTCGACCGAGTCTATAATTGAATGATATCGCTCTGACACAACTTATCCCTCGGATTATGCTGGTGCCTTGAGCTTAGCATTAGAGTAGCGCTTCAATATTTTGAAAATAACGATTACGAGCCATATTCTCAGCTCTCCGAATCTCATGCAGTCGGATGTTTTAACCTCTTTACAATCCCTTTTGTCAATCTCAGTCGCCAAAACGCATTACGCTGACGTCTAAACTAGAACTTGATCATATAATTTCAAACGACCAAAAAATCGTAGGTCGTTGGATACACTGGTTGCTAATGATACTCGAACTTTTCAACTTTTATTTGTGACTGATTCGTATTCTGGTTAAAGTGATTGACCTTGTAACGCGGAGAGTACATGTTCGTACCGTCCTCGTCCGGGGCGGTTACTGTGAAGGAACCGCGAGGAAGTCCTTCGTACATAATTGCTCTTTAGGTTTACTAAGGGAGTACCTGCACATTGTACAGAATTTTAAAGTTTTCCTATTACTAAGGTAATATTGATCAATTTTGATTTCATAGACTTTACTAATTTTTCCATTCTATTGTAAAAACAGTCTTGTTCGCTTGTCTTGCACGAAATTTCAACCGCTCCTCTTCGTCGATAAAATGTGCAAATTGCTCCATAGCCATAGATGTTCTGCCTCTCGGGAATAAAGTCCCGCAAGACTTATGACAAATATCAGTTGCTTTCTGCGAACTCACCAAAACCTCACCTCTTGACATATCTCCACAGGTCTCTCACTCAAAACTTAAAACACTGCATTATCACAAAATTAAATCTTATTCTGAATCCTCATCTTCCATTTGCCACCCTGGCCGCTTCAATTCTAAACTCCACCCAAGCGCTAAACATCGCACACGTCTGATTGTCTTTCTGCCTTACATTTAAGATATTGACCGTCTAAATATGATTTTGCATATATATATATATATATATATATATATATATATATATATATATAATATATATATATATATATAGGCCTTGCGTACGTGGCTTATGGTTCTAGGACGTTTCGTTAACGGACGATTCGTCAACGGACTGTTCGTCAAGGACTGTTCGTCAAGTGGACGATTCGTCAACGGACGATTCGTCAACGGACTGTTCGTCCAGCGAAAAGTTACCAAACATTTATGAATGAACAATCGAAAATGTTTCATATAGAAAGTGTTATGTGACTGTTATACCTTAAAGACTCAATACCATTACATGTAGCCTATTTTATTTAAATTTACTCTCTCATCATGTTCATTTCGTACTCTTTCTCAGTCAGTCTGACAGTGCTGAAATTGAGTTTGAGTTCTAGAATGTGTGTTGAATATGACATAAAGGTAGAGAAGAGACTGCGCTGTTTATAACATACAAAGGTAATCTGTCTTTTTAGCATCCCAAATTATTCACCATTGCATGGGTTTTAGCGTTGTCGAAATTTATGATTGATGAAACGATTCTTGCTTAAATAGAAGTTGGATTGATCAAAACTAATTGTTCTTGTTTAAACATAAACTGGATTGATTAAATGAATTCTTGCCTAAATAGGAACTGGATTGATGAAAAAAACAATTCTTGCCTAAATAGGAGCTGGATTGGTTAACCCTATGACGCACACCTGGGGTCCATTGGACCCCATCGATCAAACTTCCTTGAATAGCTACGTTGATACAAATAGTAAAAATCTGAAATAATTCAAATTCCTCAGCAATTCATCCCCCTACATCTATGGAAAAATTCGAAGAGTTTAGATTTCTTGGTTCGATGATACAAAAATAAGAATGACACTACGGCATATTTAGCACACCTGGGGTCCAGCAGACCCCAGGATTTAACATTGATATTCCCATCGACTATGACATATTCCAGGCTGCGTTACATACACAAATACACACATACATACATATATACATACATACACACATGCATACATACATACATACATACATACATATATGCATACTTACATACATACATACATACATACATACATTTATACACACATATATACATACAAAAATACATCCATACATATATACATATACATGCATACATTCATACACACACATACAAATATATACATACATAAATACATACATCCATAGATACATAATTATATCCAGACATGCATGCATACACACATACATATGCGCATATATATACATGCATACCAATATGTACATGCATAAATGCATATGCATTATGCACACATACAAATACATACACACATACATTCATCCATACATGCATACACACATGCATACACACACATATATATCATATACACATGCCAATATACATCCATACATATATACATGTACATGCAAACATGCATGTGCACAGTACTACACACACATACATACAAATGAATACATGCATACATGCATACATATCCACACATGCATGCATGCGTACATGCATACATACATACATCCAAACACATATATATATATATACATACAGATATTCATCCATACGTATATACATTAGCACATACATACAAGTACATTCAAGCATACACACATACATAATTATATCCATTCATCTATACATACATGCATGCATACTTACATACATACATACATACATACATACATACATACATACTCCCTACGCATGTGTATACATACAAATATACATCCATACATATATGCATGCACAAATATATACAAGTACAAACATGCATACACATATACATATAATATCCATCCTTCCATACATGCCTGCATGCATACATACATGCATACATACATACATACATACATACATAGCCTACATGCATATATATACATAAAATATACATCCATACATATATGCATGTATATACATGCAGGCATGCACACATACACATACATACAAATACATGCATGAATGCATGCGTACATATATACATCCATACATAGATCCATCCCTGCATACATAAGTACATACATACATACATACATACATACATACATACATACATACATACATACATACATACATACATACATACATACATACATACATACATATATACATAGATACATACATAGATACATATATGCATACATACATACATACATACATACATATACATATATGCACATATACATAGATACATATATACATACATACATACATACATACATACATACATACATACATACATACGTACATACATACATACGTGTATATATACACAGATACATACATATGTACATACTATTATACCCGTGTTATCGGCGGGGTCTATTAGACCCCAGGTGTGCTAAATGTGTTGGCCGGGAAGGTGTGCGTCATAGGGTTAAAAGGATTCTTGCCTAAGAAGAAGTTGGATCGATGAAAAATAATAATGCTAAAATGGCCGAATAATTAATAATCGATTCCGTTTGACGCTGTATTTTGCAATATTAAATCTAATCCTGAATCCTCCTCTTCTACTAGCCACTTTCGCCGCTTCAATTCTAAACACCACCCAACCGCTAAACATCGCAGTTGTCTGCTTATAATTTATAGGCCTTCAAGTTTATGTCCTGACTGAGTGCCTGTTAATAAGCTGGTTCCCGTGACTTAGCTTTTGCGGGAGCTGAAGAAATCTTGAGATTACGATTACGATTACAAGTACAAACTGCGATGCAAAGTAGAAATAATTTTTTTACGTATTTTGCCATATGATGCTGTTTCTCAATTTTTTTTATTTAGGCTTTGGCGAATTGTTTGCATAATAATAATATTCGTTCATTAATTTAAACTGACAAGTACGGAACGCTGTAAGATTACATAATATGGTAGTAACAGATAATAACAAGTTTAACAGGAGTCAAAATAATTATAATAATAATTATTATTATTAATATTATTATGTTCGCTGTTTCTACTTTAAATTTGTTGCTGTTGTTGTTGCTGTTGGCGTTACAGCGCCGGATTAAGATCAGCGGCTGTTATCAGCTTCACATGTCTATAGGCAGAAAAACTCTGTATGATAATTGCATTGTATTTTCATTTATTAATAACTAGCTGTCAAAAGCAGCAAGTAACAACAATGCATGATTATACAGTTATGATGTTAGAGACTAAACTATTACCAGCTTTGGATAGTGCACTGTTCAGCACTATAAGTATAGTTCTAACGGGGTTAACAGGATTAGTTTACAATGTTGAGATTGAGACTGCGCAACGAGAGCAGTTAGGAGATGTTTTTATACAGTTATGTGAGGGTGGTAAACAGTTTGCTATCCTTGTTTGCTTGTAAGCAGTTTGCTATCCTTGTTTGCTTGTAAGCAGTTTGCTATCCTTGTTTGCTTGTAAGCAGTTTGCTATCCTTGGCTGAAGTCACAGATTGCATCGGATCTCCTGTCGCTCTTGACACAATCGACGTAGAACGTGTTTGGGATCGCCTATTATGGCTTTGAACAACGCGTCGTCCAAGCTTTCAACTGTCGGGGTACCTGCGGCAGAAACCCAGCTTGTCCGAGATGAGTACATCAGTCTCGTCATCGTTGTTGCTAGCGTTACCACATGTGTTGGCATACAACGCCCTCGTAGAGTTTCCAGTTCGTACATGGATGAGGAACAGGAACTCAGGATANTGCAATACTGCTGTAAATTTACAGAAAAACCGGTATATTAACAGGCTAATTAATACAGAAATTAATTCAAATTTCCGTAAAATTACAGAAAAGGTCTGTAGTTATTTCCCAGAAAAATCGGTATCTTTACCGAACATATCTGTAAATTATTACAGAAGATATCTGTAAATCATTTACAGAAAAATCTAATTTACAGAAAGAATCTGTAAACTATTTTACAGAAGCTCTGTAATTTTACAGAGGATTTCTGTAAAATATTTACAGAAACTCTGTTATTTTACAGAAGAAGTACTGGCAACACTGCTGCCAGTACTTTTTCTGTAAAAATACAGAAACTTTCCAATACAGTGTGTCTAGACTTGCTCTATTTGGTTTCGGTAAGTTATGATGCTTAGACTTCAAGGCTTTCGGTTGCCATGAAACTTCTCTGACAAATTCAGTGATAACGTTGCTATCGTATGTTATTTGCTGCCAGCACAATGTGTTTGCAGCATTCAAACTGAACAATACTTTTACAAATTCTGGAAAACTTGTCGAGAACTCAACAACTGATACAAATAAACCTCGATTCAATGTTTTCTCTAATACTTTCAGTGCACAATGAAACTCCTGTATGTACTCATGGAATGAATAACTCTGCTTCGGAATGACGTTTTTGATTGTGTGCTCTACAGAAAAAAAGAAGCCGATTCTAAACTTTTGATCAAAGAATCTCAGTTTCAGCTTATCAATGATCTCACACACACGCAGCATGCCTTGGCCAAAATCTGTCACTGGATCTCTGATATCAGTGATAATGGAAAAGTTCCTTAAGATCGGAAGTATGTACTTATCCGCAAACCAACCAGTGAGAATGTCAGAATGGCAGAGTTCATTCAAACGCCTAATAGTCTCATTAACTACTTTCTTGTTCATGCGTTCATGAAACAAGTTTGCCTGAGGAATAAAATAGTTCGGACAATATCTCACCTCTAACCATTCTGAAAGCCTCCGTAATATATAACAGCATATTTCAATAACAGAGGAGGAATTCCACCAGTCTTGGGGCATCTCTTCACAAGACCACAGCATCAGTGTTTTAAAATGGTATGTACAGAGAACCTCATCTTCCTTTGGACAATCTTTTTTGATTAGTTCTCTTTTGGCAAAGAATCTGAGCATATGGTAGATAATCTGCTGAACAGGAGTCCAGCTCTGAAGTAAACAAACCTCGGCACCTGAAAACGAGAACCTGCACTGGAGTACATCATTTCTGCAAGCAGGATGTTTTGCATTTACAACATGACAACCTCTCTGTACTATCTTGCGGATGTTGGCAGACGTCGGCCACCCATGCCTTCTTTCACGAAATGGCCAATGCTTGGCTTCTTTGGGCCACTGTGGGCACCATACGCAAAAAACAGAATCTGAGGTGCAAGTGCCTCCCAGAATTAATTTAAACGCTGGACCAGTACAGTAGCGTTCTTGTTCTGCAAAGCGCGCAGATAAACTAGTATCTGGAATAAAGTCAATTCGTAAAAATTGACTTGGGCACCTAGCCTTTTGAAATTCGAACTTCTTGCAATTCCAATTATATCTCATTTTCCCCAAGCGCTGAATCTTCACAAATCCTGGATAATCAGGATGTGGTAAGATCTGTAAACAGTCTATCGTGTCGAGAAAGCCACTGACATCATCTGGTAGAACAGGAACGTCTTCTGTGAAGGCCAGCTTATCAGCGTTGCACATCATAATGTCAATGTCGTCGATACATAAATGTATAGGTTCAACGTAGAACTCTATTGAGCTGCCACATACTAATCTATGATGAGGCGCTTGGTTTGGAAACGTATCATGAAATTGGATAGAATGAAACACATCGCTATACAGCTTAGGATGCACAGGGCTGGTACCAACGATGAACGCAGAAACACCATCCATTCTGAATTTAAAAAAAAACAACCATTTATACTTAACCAGCTCAAAATTGATATAAGGCGTTATCCAAATGCAACTGAAAAGTAGTTATTTACTAAGCTTTTCGTCTCATTTAACATACATACATACATACATTCATACATACATACATACATACTATACTTTTACATACATACATACATACATACATTGATGCATGCATACATACATACATAATTACATACATACATACATACACATTACATACAAATATGCATGCATGCATTCGCACATACATATATTGTAAAACATATATATATATATACATACATACATACATACATACATACATACATACAGCATACATACATACATACATACATACATTACATACATACATACATACATACATACATACATACATACATACATACATACATACATACATACATACATCCTACTTGCCGCTTGGTTTTTTCTAACTATTAGTGTGAAATTTATGCAATCTCAGAACTTGGCTTTACTACTATCTTTTTGAACACCCTTTTAATCATCTTGTTAAGATTATACCGTTGTCAACATTTATTATGAGAAAAAAATTGGTGTCCTTACAGCGGGTTCTTATCCGTTCGGGTTTCCCTTTTGTCAATGTCTGATGGTAATACTATTCATGACAACTGACATAATGTACATTATGGCAATATTTTTTAATTGATTGATTGATTGATTGATTGAATGATTGATTGATTGAATGATTGATTGATTGATTGATTAATTGATTGATTGATTGATTGATTGATTGATTGATTGATTGATTGCTTTGATTGATCATCCACAACATCATTGTTATTAGACTTGTGACGATTCAAGATTTCTTCTACCATCTGCATTCCACCACTTGCTTCTGACAGAGTCACATGCACTGAGCCTGTGTTCAACCCATCGCCGTCGACCATCGTCATCGTTTTGCTAAATAATGGTTGCATGTATGATGCTGTGAGCTGCGTCTCTACCGTGTGTGTTTCTACCGCCTGCGACCTACTATTTTCATCTCTGAGGTTCAGTCCGCAGTTGCGCATTCCTTAGTTATAATTTTGATAGTGTAAAGTTTAACTTAAAGACTAAACTATGTAGTAACATGCTTAGAGACCATGTCACACCTGCTGCTTGTTCTCTACACTGGCTTCCTATCTGCGAGCCTATGCGCATCAAGCTGGCAATCCTCATGCACAGAGAACGTCTCTAGTTAACTGTGAAACTACCTATCTTCCTTGATCGCATCCTGTAAGTCTGTTAACCAACAGGCTACCGAGGTTTTTTGTGACATGGGCTACCATGGGAGGGGGATGGTTACCACCCAATGGATTTCACGTTTGGTTTCACATATCATATCTTGTAATAGAGCAATGGATTCAGCACTCATTACTGAACAGAATGGTATATTTAGTTGTACATAATGTGAATGCACCTCGAAATTACATAATTTTTAACAACGGAACCGATAATTAGAGATATTTTATATTATTGCGTGCATTTTTTATTTTTTGGATAAACATAATTATATAAGTTTATGTGTGTTTTGAAACTGATCTATGTATCCAAGAACATTTTAAACATAGCCTAATGATGCTTCAATTGTAACAATGGCCTATAAACTAGTCCATAGTTGTAGCGAAATCTAAAGGCATGCAGATATATCAACATGAAACAAGACTGCGTTATTGTTCACGGCAGTCAAATCTGTCAGTGGTCCTTGCAGTTATTGCAAGTTACTCCCGTTGTTTTGTGCGAATGCGTCCTGTAAATTGGCTTCTCACTTCATCTTAAGTACCTGTTTGAGCTAATATAAGTTCTAAATCTGTAGCTGTTGACAAACCTTTACGTAGAAATATCGGTTTACGTTGTGAAGCTGCATTCAGCCATTTTCAGTCAGATATCGCGTATTATTATTTATTTTGATCACTTTCAGTGTTCAAAAGACAAATAAGTAAGCAAGCAAATGTAGCCCTCTATTTCCTCTACAGAATGGTATATTTGATTCTCTTCCAGAAAGAAAATGATTACGCTATAGTCAAAAAACAAAGGGGAGGTAGCCACCCCCTGGTACCTCGGGTATATCGGGTATAACTTTTGAATGGCGTGAGATACCACCATGATGTTTCCCTAAAATGTAAAAATTATATTCCATATGGAAAAAAAACTATGCATAAAAACTTATAGGGTTGGTAGACCGAGGGTTAAAGGTCGCTCTTATCTTCGATCAGCATCTTTTGGGAAGTATGTCGTTCCTATTTTACGTCTTGTCTTTAACTGACGTTCATTCACAGTTGACGGGCCCTCCATCTGGAACTCTGTCCCTTCTCGTGTTCCCAACTATCCTAACGAGACAGTCTTTCGCTGAAGCTGAAAACTTGCCTCTTCCAGTCTACTTAATAATACTTAATAAGGAAGCCCATTCCAGATTGCAGGCCAGCAACAGAAAACGCACGGCGCTGCAGTATAGAAGTCCGCGACCGGGAGACAACTTCGACAAGAACCTCAGTCTGCCTAGAAGAGCGAGGAGAATCACGGTGCTGGATGCTGAGGGTGGTGCTCCTGTAGATAAACAGAGACCACATCAGCGCCAGACCAAGGAAGAGATCCGGTAAGAGATCCGGTAAGCGATCCACTGTGGGAAAGGAAGCCAATGCAAGACATCCCGCATATAGTCAGTAACATGGCGGAATCTTGGGATGCAACCAATATAGCGTGCCGCCGAGCGTAAGACCCGAACCAAGCACCCAACCCGAGTCGCCGGAAAACCCACGCAGAGGGCGCTGCAACAATCAAGACGGGAAACAACAAAGAAGTGGATAAGCATTAAGGCTGCATTAAAGGTTAAGGGACGGAAGACCTCTCTAAGCTGACGCAGCTGGTATACACAATCGCGGCATAGCAGGCATATATGCCGCGTGAACGTTAGTTCTTGGTCTAATGCGACACCAAGGTCCCGGACAAAGGATGAGAAAGCAATGGCGTACGGAGCTTAAATGCCGCCCTTGGCGACGGCCCAAAATGCTGCCCTTGGCCACTTAATTTTGGATATGTTATTTTCTCTAAGAGATTGCAGTTTTCATGACGATCGTCGATCTCATTACATACACGCCTATAATTTTATTTTATAAAGTTGATAGCCTGCCTGGATTTATCAATTAATTAATTTCTTTGCCACTGTGAGAAAGTAATCTGCGGGAACTCCTGGGCAAGGGCCTCCAAATCAATTTTGGCGAGCTGCTGGCGCGTGCCAAGCCAAATGAACTGGGTCTTAGATGCGTTTAGCCGCAGGTGATTGGAGGATATCCAGGCCTCGAGAGCCTCCATTGCCCGGTTTATGGCCCGGGCTTCGGTAATGGCTGCTGACGCAGGACAGTGCAAAAACGCCTGCAGGTCACCCGCATAAGATTGGTTCAGCACAGAGCAAGGCTCAGCAAGAGGCCAGGAGAGGACCAGTATCAGCAGTGTAAATAATATAATTAGAGAAGAGGGCCCAGCACAGATTCCTGGGGCAGGCCAAACGGGACAGGAACACATGGAGTCCTAGTAGACACGTAGACCGCAGAGAAGGAACGGTGATGGAGGTAGGAAACAATCCAGTCAAGAAAGTTACCAGAAAGGCCAAACGAGGTAGATAGGCGCCTAAGAATGATATCGTGATCGACGGTGTCAAACGCCGTGCTGACAGCAAATAATGCTAAGAGGATGACCTGTGACCTATCAATAGCCCCATAGATATCAGAGAGGAGGCGAACTAATAGGGTCTCCGTGGAGTGGCCCTTACGAAAACCAGATTGAAAAGTCGGCAGCAAATTGTCCTTATCAAGATACCTTAACCAGGGGCGCAACCACGGTCCAGAAGTTGGGGGACCTACTAGAATGTCTGAGTGGGAGGAGGTGGAATTGCGAGCGCCGAAGGCGTTAAGCTACGATTGCCGAAGGCAAGAAACCCTTAACGACTAGGGGTATGGGAGAAGCCGACGCAATTTTGAGCATATGATGCCAAATCAAGTACATTTTGGTCTTTAATTTACCTCAAATTTTTCACCGAAGATTTCGATATAAAAGTAGGCCTACCTAAACCATCTAGATCTGTGAAAAATGTTACTTTATTATATGAATAAACTGGACGTGACAAGGGTTTAAGAGAATTGATCGGAAAAGAGTAGAATAAGCTCTAGAACAGTGTTTGTCAAAACTAGGAAAATCGGCAGGGAGTAAGGCCTGAACGGGTCAAATTTCTCAGAATACCGTTAAGGCGTTTGCGTTCCGTACAGTGGCAAATCCACACCAAACAGAGGAGACATAAAGTAGCCGTGCGAGGGTAGTAGCACTAACAACGTCACAGAGACGGTGACCGTGGGCGACCAAAACACGTAGCCGAACATGGATTTTCGGCTTTGCAGCATATTTTGTCCATGTTTGCCCCAAAGCCAATCCCATCAGAGATGGTGACACCCAAAATAACCATCTCCTGCCCACTTAGAGATATGGTCAAGTTCAGAAAGAGTGCTGTCAATGCAGGAAGCAGGGACCAGCAAGTAGCTATCGTCGGCTTATTTAGTTAGACGGTTTTCACTGTATTTAGGTTTAATGCTAGAAATGGCTATGACAAAATAAGCGGGTCCAAGGCTAGAGCCTTGTACTATAGGCCCTACTGGCATTAATGGCACAGAGGGGAGAGATCGCGGAAGGCAAGAAGCTCCTAACGACTATAGGGGTATGGGGAGCATCGTAAGTTCCCCCACCAATCCGACGCAATTTTGAGCATTTGATACCAAATGGAGTGCATTTTGGGCTCTTGTTTGCCTCAACATTTTCAAAAGTTGGGGGGACGGTCCCAAGCTGTTCGAAAGTTGGGGACGCGTCCCACAGGTCCCATAGGGTGGTTGTGCCTATGACCTTAACATATACAGAAACCAACTTCATAAAGCTGCTGCTTTACGAGTGTCGCAATAGTTTCGCCAGTGGTTTCACGCGTTGGGAAAACTTGGGATGACAGTTAGGCCCTATAAATTGTTCTTTTGCCACATGCTGAGAACCGGGTTGTTCACGCTATCAACATATCGTATAAGCTGACCGATATCTGTTCTGTGCTCGCATCAAACAATAAAGTGTACAACCCAGCCGCACGACATTCTGCCACAATAATGTCTCGAACTCACAGGCCACACAGGTGGATCAGCTGATTTTTGAATCAACGGACTTATGTAGCCTACTGGGTTTTGCGTGGACCAGATGACATTAGCTTACGATGATTTAATCTATAGTGTCGATCTGTGATCGAAATTTCAGAAGTGCCACGAAATTTGCAGAGTCTTCACTATGTCGGCGAAGGGAAATGTTTTACTGACTGTACAGTTATAAAGTCTGCACATTAGAAATTCAACGAATAATAGTAATCTAGAATGTCAAAAAGTAATCTAAACGGTTAAAAAATTTTGAGAGCTGCTAAAATCTTTACGCAGTTGCGTAATTGCGTAATGCTAATTACGCGCCTGTGTGTAGGGCCTAGATTAAAGTCTAGTAGTTTTAGCTGGAAGAGCGATGAAAACATTGCTAACCTGACGTCCAGGCTTAAGTCATGCCCCTTCTCTGCAGCTCTCACTCTCTCGATCCACGGATGCACTGTCCTTTGACCTCCACCTCTGGATGTTGTAAAACCGGCTTTGCTTGAACTCGGCTAAGACCCAGTTCATTTTGTTTTACACTGGTCCGCAACTCGCAAAGCTCAATTGATTTCCCCCTTCTTCGGTATATCAACTGATCCACACCTACACCTTTTCAACCAGTGCTCGCGACCTAGGTGTCACCCTGGATAGCAACTTGATTTTCACAGAGCATCGTTGAACCCTAACCCGTTCTTGCTACTATCATTTGAGGCGGCTCCGAGCCATCAGGAGATCAGTCTCCTTCAATAGTTTCATCACTATAATAATTGTTCACGCGTTCGTCTGCAGCCGCAATGATTACTGCAACTCCTTATAAGCAGGTCTTCCCAAAATTCGTCTGTCAACCCTTCGATCGGTCCTAAACTCTGATGCCAGACTGATCGCAGGCCTCCCTCGTTTCTCTCATATCTAGACTATCATGACGAATAAACTGCATTGGATCCCTATCCAATTTAAGATACTCCATTTGGTCTCTAGAGCTCACTATGTGATCTCCTCCGTTAACCGGACTCTGCTTGCTCTCTGTCAGTCTGTCTGTCATTGTTCTCTGTCTGTCTGTCTGTCTGTCTGTCTGCTCTCTCTCTATCTCGCTGTCTCGCTGTCTCTCTCTGTCTCTCTGTCTCTCTGTCTCTCTGTCTCTGTCTGTCTGTCTGTCTGTCTGTCTGTCTGTCTGTCTCTCTCTCTCTCTCTCTCTCTCTCTCTCTCTCTCTCTCTCTCTCAGATCCCTTCGCTCTAGTCATAGTTTTAAGAGTTTCGTCCCCCGGACCATGTCAACCATTACTCAACGCCGAGCCTTTGCAAATCTGTGGGTCCTTTTTGTGGGATATCCTTCCCCCACAAACTCTGGCTGTGATTTTGGCAGGTAGTTTATCCACTTAGGTCGGTTGCTTGAAAACTTTTCTGTTTCCGTGGAGTACTCACGATGGAAGCGCCTCTGAATAGTCAGCACTGCTAGAGACGCTTTGTAAATGGCCAGATGCAATACAATACAATGCAATAAACTATGTTTTGAATAATTTTACGACGCTGTAGAGCCTACAGTGTAGGCTTATGTATTAGTATTTCGTTATATTCACCCAGGGCCAGCAACGGAAAAAGGAATTACTGCCGGAAGCTTTCGTTGTTGACGGAATTGTCACATAGAGAAAGTCAGAAGAACTTGTAGAGGCCAGATTATTTAAACTGCTAATAGATTAGAATTATAATTAGCTACCGGTACTGAAACTTGGAAATAGATAAGGATTAGATTTTGCCAAATCTGGTATCAGATCAATTATAATTAGAAGTAGAATTAGCTAATTCATACACGTATTTGCTTCAAGAATTTGCAAAATTTAAATCAAAGCAAAGCAAGTTACAACAGCAAGATACTCTAGTTTCATTAGCTCGCATGGTTTCCTTGTTGGCAAATGATTTCGTGGATCCGCTACTCTCATTAAATTTACGAAACCTTTGTTTTCCACTTCAGAAAATGGTCACATTAACTGAATCGAGTAGTTTGACACAGCAGTTGTTACCCCGTTCTTAACATAATATCTAAAAATCTAATCGATTAGAATCATCTAAAAATTGTTAATCAATCAGAATTAGAATTAGAATCAAGCGACAGCTAGTCGATTAGAATTAGCTCTTTATATAATCGTTAGAATCTAATCCCATCTCTTGTCTGGAGTAGAAAAATCCCCGGAGTCAGCATAGACTGGAGATAGTAAGGTTCACTTAAACTGTATAGTCTTTACACAATTTTATACTTTCAGAGTTCAGACAGTTCCCGAACAGAGATATTGCGGTTATTCGGCGAGTAGAGATATCGAGGTTAGTCCCTCAAGTATAAACTCATCGGTTATTCCGCGGTTGTAACTGTCTGCTAGCGTATTAACAGCATCAAGCTGGCAATCCTCATGCACAGAGAACGTGCAAATCAGCTGTCATCCCACTTATTTTCAATGATTGCATCCTGAAACTCTGTTAATGGTCGCTCTTATCTCCGATCAACATCTGTTGGAAAGTATGTTGTTCCTAGTATACGTCTTGTCTTTAACTGGCGTTCATTCATAGTTGCTGGCTCCTTCACCTGGAACTCTCTGCCTCCTCGTGTTCGACACTATCTTAACGAGAGACTGTCTTTCTCTCTAAACTGAAAACTTACCTCTTCCAGTCTAGGCCTACTTATGGCTCTTATACAATGATTGCCTGACTTCAACATGCATTTCTGAATGTTGTAAGGAGGGCAATATCAATCTACTGCTGTAACGTATTGTATTGTATCAGTCACTTAAATTGCATAGTATAAGTTCTTTAAACCATTTAAAAACAATTCATAACGCGACCTAAAACCAGTAAGCCTATCCATGCCGACAATGATATACAAATTCCTCAGAAATCCTAGAAAAGGAAACTATCAAGCGGTTCCTGCACCCTACAATGTGATGCTTAGAAGACTGTATAAACACACTTATTATCGTACGGTACCAGTACCTTGAATTTCCAGACATAGTAGATAAAATTCTTTTAAATTTCTCGTCGTATACGTCTACTCCACCGTCCGGAGACGTATAATAATAATAGACTACGTCGAGAGTTAGCTACTCTCCCCTTAGTCAGAAATACAATTCGTATTACATATCACATTAAATTCCTTGGTAATCACCATCCATTTAAGAATAGCTGCAGATTCAACCAATGACAGCCTGGTGAAAACAGGTCAATTAAAACAAGATCCGCCAAGTCTCTCTTAAATATCCGGACTTTATGCAGTAGGCCTAATAGCCTGTAATTTTAGATAATGACTAGAGTGACGGCCGTTCTGCCTATTCTATTATTGAGTCATCACTCTGACACCGCTCATCCCTCGTGATTAAACTGGTGCCCTGCACTTTGCTTTAGAGTAGCGCCTTAAAATTTTGAAAACTACGATTACGATCCATATTTTCAGCTATCAGAAACTCCTGCAATGCGGATCGTTTAACCTCTCCCCAATCCCAATCGCACAAACGCATATGTTGACGTCTAAACTAAACAATGGTCAGATATTATTTCAAACTACCTAAAATCGTAGGTCGTTGGAATCGCTGGCCGCTAATGATACTCTAACTTATATTTGTTACTGATTCGTACTTGACATGACTCTGAGACACAGTGGCCGACTGGTTAAAGCGGTTGACCTGTAACGCGGAAAGTACGGGTTCGATCCTCGTCCGGGGCGGTCACTG
This sequence comes from Aporrectodea caliginosa, assembly GCA_020284085.1. Classification (NCBI taxonomy): domain Eukaryota; kingdom Metazoa; phylum Annelida; class Clitellata; order Crassiclitellata; family Lumbricidae; genus Aporrectodea; species Aporrectodea caliginosa. Next base: position 54,436 of record JACEVL010000847.1, read on the forward strand.
TGTAGGGACCTTGAGGAAGTCCTTCGCGCACAAATGGTCTGCAATAATTGCATCTGCGCCAACGAGGCATGTGCTCTTCTAAACTTTGGAAGAAGGGTAAATATCAAATGGAGTTGTATTGTATTGTATTATGGACTCCAGACAGCATTCCCAGTTTCCACTCTTGGAGCCGCTCAAGATCTTTAGAGACATTTTGACTACAGGATTGCTATGATTGCTAATTTGCGAATTTGCGCTGGTCACAATTGCAATTGAAGCGTTTAGAAAATAACTAACTTCGATCAGACTGTCACTACTACTGAAGTTATTCACAAATCCGGTGCCAGTCACGGCCTTCCATATGAACAAGTTAATATAGTTGTAGATCTATGTATATCTTCGAAGAGCATTATCACGTTCTTATATTTGTCCATATGGCACTTTTAATTTTAATATTTATTACAAAAATAACCATGAATTTTCTTAGTGTACTTTTCGTTATAATTACAGTTATAGTCAACAATGTGCCATTTTACCGACATTTCGTCTACAAGTGTAGGCTATCTGTTTCCATTACGGCTAATCAGCAGAGGCCGCTTTCTTATAGTTTCGCTAAGACGTGCTATATATTCTCAGAAATCCAGCTTCTAATTACTGAAAATATTATTTTCATCAATCCAGCTTCTATTGAATGAAAACTTAGTTTCATCCATGCATCCAGCTTGATATCCAGCTTCTATCTACGGAAAAATTATTTCGATCAATCCAGCTTCTATTTCAACACAGGAATGTTTTCATCAATCCCACTACTATTTGGGGAAACACTTTCTTCATCAGTCCAGCTTCCATTTTAAAGTGACAATATCAAATAACTTTGTAGACGAAATGTCGGTAGACGAAATGTCTGTAGACAAAAGTGTCGTAGACGGAAAGTCTGTAGACGAATTGTCGTGACACTATTATTGATCGTTCCGCAGCATGTGACAAATCTTTTACGAGATAGAGAGTTTGCCTTAGGTATAATTCTATTGTGGGTTCTGGGGCGTAGCGATCATGAAAAATGTTTCTCGGGAGGTAGTAGCTGATGTAAAACATGTGCAGGGTTGCTGATGATGGTAGAAAAGAGGTTGGAGTCTGCTTTTTGGAAAAGTTGTTCGAAACTCTTATAGGATTCCGGTAGATATCGAGACCGGACGAGTCTCCGTGAAGACGAGTGAATTTCTCTCCACTGACAAAGCCCCACCACCCCGGGGCCGCATAGAGCATCCGCGACACTGTGGTAGCATTTGTTACATCACACAGAGATTGGCCCTTTAACCCATGTGCTGTTACAACGCGGAGGGCATACATTGACTGCCTAGCCTTAATGACGATGTTGTTAACATGCGTGTCGCAGTTGAATTGTTCTGACAAAGTGACACCTAGGATCTTCATGTGCTTTACCCTGGCGAGTCCCGGTGTAACTTTTGTTACATCACTCAGAGATTGACCCCTTAACCCATGTGCTGTTAGAACGCTAAAATAGAATCAAATAATATGTAAAGCTAAAACAATAAATGAAGAGTCAAATTTGATACATTCATGGAAATCAAATCGATTTATCGTAGTGGCTAGGCCTATAGTTTGTGAACGTTAATTTCCACCATGGCGGCCAATATAGCAGTCAAAAGCAAAATACGAGATGAGGCACACAAATTCTGTGTTATGGCGGCCATATTGACCGCCGTCTTGGAATGTAACACTCACACCCTATTGCCACTACAAGAAGCTAATTTTTTTACCTTGAATATAATATTATTAAACATGACACATCATTTGTTAATGTATCTTACCAATGAGCTGAGATACACATAGTTTGTGTTTTGGCGACCATATTCAGGGTGCGACCGTACGTTGAGTTCCATAATAAAATACGCGTATCATACGTATTTTTATCCCCGAATGTAAAATACGCGTATTATACGTAAAAATACGGCGGTTAAGATTCTCAGCCAAGCGGCGGCGTCAAGTGCTGCAGAGCGCAACTGGAGTCTACACGGTTTCTTTCACAATAAGATGCGCTGCAGCCTCAACAGCAAAACAGTCGAGAAGATGGTATACATTCACGGGAACACTCGCCTACTAGACAAAGTTACCGACGTTGATTATGATGAGGCCGTTGTTGACTGGGAGCAGCTAGAGTCAGCTATTGACTCCGAGTCGTCAGAGTCGGACGCAAACTGAATTTGTTGATGTTTCAGAAGAATACGCGCAGTAGATACCTTACAGTAAACTTTGTTAAGTTTGGTTTTTGCAGCTATGCCTTTTAGTAACTTAGTTAACTATGTTGCAACGTTTCGTGTTCAATTTTACAATTATAGGGTACAACGTATTGTAACGTACGGCACGCAAAGTTTTACCGTACGCGTATTATACGTATTTTATCGTCCAAAATAAAATACGTATAATACGTACGGTCGCATCCTGGCCATATTGACCGCAATCTTCGAAGGTTACACTCATACAATATTGCCACTAAGAGAAATCAATTCCGAGACCTTGATAATATTAAATTTGACACTTCGTTTATTATTGTTTATTATTTTACTCGCATAGTCCTGCGAAGGTTAAAACAAGCAATCACTGTTATTGTTTGGTGTGTTACATTTATCACTTCTGCCTTGTCGCTATACACACAACTGTTTAGTCTGAAAAGTGTTTTGCATTAATAAGATTCTGTGTCTTAGTTTTTGAGAAAGAAAGCAACGCATCATTTGCTCAAATGGAAGATTGCTTTTCAGTTGTTTCAATTCGAGCATTATTTCTGTCGATCAGGCATCTCGTTTTCAAGTACCTTGCCAGGAAATGTCTTCCAAGAAAATAATGGCTCTGTATGCGGTAACGATCGGATGACATTAATGATGCTGGTAAGAAATTCTTTGAGTAAATGAATTTCGAAAAATAATTCTGAAACTCCGACTCATTTGTGCCTTTCGTTTTCCACAAATGTTCATTTCGAGCGAACAGATAGCAAAACAGTGTGTGAAACCCAAGCAAACATTGCACATCTCTGTCGAAATAAGTGTCAAGAGGTGTCATCACAATAACATTTGCAAATACAAATCTTTTCAAATCACTCCGCAGATCTGGAGCCTCAAGAATTCGTTCACACAAATACAAAACTTCAGGATAGTTACGACAATTGTAAAGATGCGCAGCACGGTAACAGTCAGCTGTGTTGCAGTGAATGCCAAAATCTTTGCATATGGCATTGTAAAATGATGTCATATTCCCCAAGGAATATTCCATGAACAATTGAATGACGTCGTCTTCATTGATCACCGAACTATTATTGAGCGACGTTTTATTATGAGACACTCGTAAAACTCTGTCCGTCCTGTTTGATATTCCAAAAGATCTCCAATTTGTTATAGTCATTAGAACTTTATCCAACGGAAATGTCTGAATCCGCATATCGTAAAAAGGTGGAAAATATCTAGACAATTTTACTTTCGATAAGTTGTTTAAATACAGAGCAAATACTTCTGGTGTAATACGCAAATCAAGAAGATACAATCTCCTAGTGTAATGGAAATCAAACTTAATCTGCCTGGAAAGAAGCTAAAATCCAATGATGCTGACAATGTCTTCAATGTAGAGCAAACAGCCGGCATTCGACGTTTCTTTCTCCTCTTCCTCAGTTGTTTGATTTTTGTTCAGTCTCGAGCAGAGCTCTATAGTGGTTTCATATTCTGAAGTGGCAAAACGAAGAGCTGCCATATAGACCAAATTTGCATTAGCGATAGATTTAGATTTAGAATCCTCACATTCTAAAGCTTTTCCAAGAAGAACTTTTGACATTTGGGACACAATTTTAAATTCTAGAGGACCAATTGTTCCTGTTAAGTTTTCCATATTAAGACCTTGTGATGTTAAATAAAGGACGAAACTTCTATCTAGACTTGCTGTATTGGGTCTTGGAAAGTTATGATGTTTAGACTTCAAGACTTTCGACTGCCATGAAACTTCTCTGACAAATTCAGTGATAATGTTGCTATCGTGTGTTACATGTTGCCAGCACAATGCGTTTTCGGCATGCAAACTGAACAGTACTTTTACAAATTCTGGAAAACTTGTCCAGAACTCCACTGTTGGTAAAAATAAACATGGAACACCTGTTTTTTGCGATGCTTTTGTTGTACCATAAAAATCATGTATGTGCCAAAGGAATGCATAACTCTGCTGCGGAATTACGTCTACGATAATGTACTGAACAGAAAGAGAGAAGCCGATTTTAAACTTGCGATCAAAGAATCTCAGTTTTCCATGATCCATGAGCTCACACATAAGCAGCATGCCTTCGCCAAATTCTGTAATTGGAACTCGGATATCAGTGATGATGGAAACGCTCCTTAAGCTCGGGAGTATGTACTTGTCCGAAACCAACCAGTAAGAATGTCAGAATGGCAGAATTCATTCAAACGCCTAGTAGTCTCATTAAATAAATTCTTGTTCATGCGTTCGTGAAACAAGTTTGCCTGAGGAATAAAATAGTTCGGGCAATGTCTCATCTTTAGCCATTCTGAAAGCTTCCATAATAAATAACAGCATATCTCAGTAACAGAATGTGAGCTCCACCAGTATTGGGGCATCTCTTCACAAGACCAAAGCATCAGTGTTTTAAAATGGTATGTACAGAGAACCTCATCTACCTTTGGACAATCTTTTTTGATTAGTTCTCTTTTGGCAAAGAATCTGAGCATATGGTAGACAATCTGCTGAACTGGAGTCCAGCTCTGAAGTAGACAAACCTCAGCACCTGAAAATGACAACCTGCACTGGAACACATCATTTCTGCAAGCAGGATGTTTTGCATTTACAACATGACAACCACTTTGTCCTATCTTGCGAATGTTAACAGTCGTCGGCCACCCATTCATTCGTTGACGAAATGGCCAATGCTTGGCTTCTTTGGGCCACTGTGGGCACCAACTGGATAAAACACAATCTGAGACGTGAGTGTCTCTCACAATTACTTTTAACGCTGGACCAGAACTAGTATCTGGAATTATGGCTATACGCATGAACTGACGTGGCCAGCAAGCCTTCTGAAATTCAAACTTCTTGCAATTCCAGTTATATCTCATTTTCCCGAAATGTCGAAGTTTCACATATCAGGATGTGGCAAGATCTGTGAACAGTTTATCGTGTCGAGAAACCCACTGACATCATCCGGTAGAACAGGAACGTCTTCTATGAAGGCCAGCTTATGAGCGTTGCTTATCATAATGTCCGTGTCGTCTATGCACGAATTTATAGGTTGAATGTAGAACTCTATCGAGCTGCCACATGGAAAGTGATGATAATGCAGTTGGTTTTTAGACATAATGTGAAATTGCATAGAATGATGCACATCACTATACAGCTTAGGATGTACGTGGCTTGTAGCAACGATAAATGCAGAAACACCATCCATTTTGAAGTTTAAAAAACACTTTTTCTTTATCAGCTCAAAATTGATACATGGCGCTATCAGAAGCAACTGAAGTGTTACTAAGCTTTCGTCTAATTTATATTGTGCCAATGCTGGCACTCCCTGGCAGTGAACGAATATAGGAAAACTGCTGGTAGAACAGCCGATAGAAATTCAAGTGGGAATTATGCAGATGGCTAAGTCACAAAAGACTTGAGGAGACGTGAAAGAGTCTGTCTTTTCACGAGTCCTGAAAGACGCTGCAATACCGATTCTAACATGCAGTAAGCATTTCTCTGTTATCATATTATCATGGTCAGAGCGCCTGTCAAAAACTCTACGACACTACGGCCGCTACTAAGCAGACTCTATTTGCATCTGACAAGAGCACATGCATACTAAACAGACTCGTCCAGTCAAAGCCAAGAAGGATAGACTAGGAAGAGTTGACTGTATTGTTGAGATCTGAAGGACTTTGCAGAGCGAACGTTAACCGGAGTCCATGACGCATGTACCCATTTCCCAATACTTACAGCAGCTAATAAATATGTGATAGTAAAATCAGACGTTGGATGGAAGATGAAAACATGGTATTAATTAGCAGAATTATTGTAATAACATTAGAAATTGGATGAACATAATTTTATAGAACATGTAGAAGTTGGATGAGCGATGAAAGCATGGCATTCATTCTAAATAATTGCAGTGAAACTAGAAGTTTGATTTGCGATCAATAAAGTTTGAAATAAAATTTTAGAAGTTGATGAGGGTTTGAAGTATGTCATAGACGCGCTAAAATATGTTCTAAATAATTTTACGACGCTTTACGTATTGGTATTTGGTTATCGGCGTCCAGGGCCAGGTCTTTGTCAACGGAATAGGGACATCGAGAAAGTCTGTAGAACTGGTCGATTGCAGAAAGGGGCAGGATTAGTTAATTTGCTAATAGATTAGAATTCGCTACTGAAATTTGCTAATCGATTAAAATTAGCAAAATCTTATAGCTAATCTATTGGAATTGGAATTGGGAGCAGATAGGGTTATCAGTTAAGTAGTTATACTGACGCACAGCAACTCGCTGATTCACGCATAATATTTGGATCATCAATTTGTCAAATTTTAAGCAAAGCAAAGCAAGTTACAGCAGCAAGTTAACTGTGGTCACTTTAGTCCGCACGGTTTCCTTGTTGGCATACGATATCGTGGAGCCTCAACTCAACTCACATGTAGATTTACGAAACCTTCATTTTCCACTTCAGAAGCGTTCTTCAATAAACATTGACTGAATTCAATTAGATGCTCCACTGGTTCGATCAAAATACGGCGGAGGGCGGCCACACCCGGTGGGTATCGTTCGATAAATACAAGGAATGTTTCCTCACTCGTGCGTTGGATAACTACGGGAAAACTTTCCCACTGCAGCCGTTTGATACAATACGGGAGGATGTTGGTTCCGCTCGATAACATTGGATAACTACAGTAAACTCTCAACACTTGTGGGTCAATCCGCACTTTTCAACTTGCGGGACTAATCAAAACTTTTCAACTTACGGACTACCATCAAAATCTTTGTTTGGCTATTACCCCACATTTCCCTCATACATAGGTGCATTGAAACCTTGAATCATGGGGTCATTCAGTTTTCGCTCTATTTAGGTTGTTGTTATTCCCCAAGCTGGAGCTAGCTTAATTCCTCGCGCTTCAGAAACCGCGGGGTTCATAGAGGTCAGGGACTTCCCAGCTAATATTCGCCTTGCGAGGGATAGTATTGGACAGTTCCCGAAAGATCTGACAGTGGTTCTGACAGTAGTTCGTGCAAGTTTGTGAGAGACAGTAAAATTCCCTCAGAGAATACAAAGGTGTGTGGAAAGAAAGAGGTAACATTAGTGACTCTGACCTCTGGTTCCGGTAAGAGAATCGAGTCCGAGTAGGGTATTGAGTAACGAACAATGATGGGCACAAAAGTATTTTGAAAATAGTTTTCTATTTTCAAATATAGCTATTTTCAAAATAGTAAATACTATTTTATTTTGTATTTTCAAAATACTTTTGGAAAGTATTTTGTAAAAGTATTTTTAAAATAGTTTTTAAAAGTATTTTGGTGAATTCAAAATGCTTTACAAAATACTTTTCTAAGGTACTTTCAAAAATAAATTTTGCAAACCTTCGGTCAAAATTATTATTTTAATGTGTTAAGGCTTAAGACCCCAACTTCAACGTGACGTTTTCATTATTCAACGAGGTGATCTCCTTACCTTTCTCTGGTGATACCTAAATCAAGAACTGTTCTTTGTTAACTAGCCTTTTCAGTGGCTGGACCTACTTTTTAAAACTCTCTACCTGCGTCTGTGCATTCTGCTTCGTTGCCTATAATTATAATTTCGTTCTCAACTTAAAACTTATCTCCTTCTAAATGATTATCCCCATAAGCTGCCTCTCTGTCTTACCGACTGATCTTCTGGACTTATCTTCTGGATATGGACCTGATAACGGCTTGGTTTTGGTGTGCCATCGGCTGATGCATTTTGCATTAGACACCAGCGAAATAGAATTCACTAATTACAGTAACAATTTTATCAATGCTTCAAGTCACAAGAAACTACTGTCAAGTAGTCACTGTAACTGTCACTGTCAAGTGCACCTAATGGTATGTACATGTGAGTATAATTGATAAAAGTACAAAATGTTGATTTCTCAAAAGTATATTGAAAACTATTTTATTTTGTATTTTCAAAATACTATTTTATTTTGTATTTTCAAAATACTTTTGAAAAGTATTTTGCCCATCACTGGTAACGAAGGCTACGAGTCCGATCGTTAACGTCCTGGTAGTGGGATTCCCAGGTATATAGATATATGTTTGTCACACCGCACAGCTCAGAGAACTGACTGAAGTGCGGGATTGGACCCTCGTACTTATTTCGGAACGAAGTTCTGTGTGAGGATAGCTAAAGTTAAAGAAAGAGGACCTTCACTGTCCGTAGATACCTACCGTATATCTTACAAAGCAGAATTATCACTGATCATTGCCAACACAGAGAGGAGAAAGGGAACTTACTCCTTATATTGTGTGCATGACAATATACGTGTGACACCAGTATGCCAAACACGGAAATGGACCGAGAAGACACGATACCGTAATAGACAAGTGTTTAGTAAATATTGATGTAGATATTTATCACCAGTAATATCTACGGCAACGTGAAGTTTAGAAGACTGTACTGTATATGCAAACTTATTATCGTACGGTACCTTGAATTTCCAGACATAGGAGATAAACTTCTTTTAAATTGCTCGTCGTAGGCCTATACTTCTACCCCACCGGATCTACTAATACTACGCCGAACGTCAGCAACTCACCCCTTGGTCAAAAGTACGTGTCATATTACCTATCACATTGAAGCTGTTGGTAATCCCCAGATATTTAAGAATGGCTGAAGTTTTATAACCAATGACAGCCTGGTGAATCATTTAAATTAAGACAAGATCCGCCAAGGCTCTGTTAAATATCCGGACTTCATGCAGTAATGGCCTGTAATTTTCGATAATGACTAGAGTGACCGACTTTCTGCCTAGTCTATTATTAAGTCAGCATTCTCACTCTGACGCCTCTCATCCCTCGTGATTAAACTGGTGCCCTGCACTTAGCTCTAGAGTAGCGCTTGAATATATCCCCTTCGTCAACCCCAGTCGACCAAGCGCATAATTATGCTGGCGTTCAAACTGAAAAAATGATCAGGTCTTTCAAACAACCTAAGTCATACATGTAGCTCCTTGCAGTCCCGTCAATGTCATCTAAGACCATATGATAATATGCCAATAATACGTTGCATTTGTGGTAGGACCCTGGACATTGGTTAGCTGCTGTTTAACAACACTGTCATGAAAAAGAATATTAGCGTCGCTCTCCTCCTTTCTTCAGGATTGAGACTGGCAATGCTGGAGTACGAGCATAGGCTTTACAAACTGGTCGACGTTATAACCGCCACACACCGCAGTCGATGTTGAAACGTTAATTTCGCTAGAATTACTGCAACATCTGACCCATCGTTCGAACCCACCAAAATGATCTCTGTCTCTGTCTCTGTCTCTGTCTCTGTGTCTCTCTGTCTGTCTCTGTCTCTGTCTCTGTTTCTGTTTCTGTTTCTGTCTGTCTGTCTGTCTGTCTGTCTGTCTGTCTGTCTGTCTGTCTGTCTGTCTGTCTGTCTCTCTCTCTCTCTCTCTCTCTCTCTCTCTCTCTCTCTCTCTCTCTCTCTCTCTCTCTCTCTCTCTCGCACCAATGATCCTGACGAAACTGAAAGGGTAAACGGCATCAACTGCCATGCACTGAGACACATGCTTTGTGGATTCATTATAATAGAGGATTTATATATAGAGTGTGATTTGTCATTAGCATGGATGAGCGCGGGAGCAATTGGACCAATCTATCCTTATCAATTAGCTTACCATAAAGGTTACTCCACTGAAATCGCTCATACCTTTTTACTGGAGAAAATTTTCTCATGTATGTACTGCAGTGGTAACATTACAGACATTGCATACACAATGGTTATGTATATAAATTATATATTATATATGTAATAAATGTATATATATTATATATATTTCTCTGCCAAGGTTTGCTCTCTCATATGAAACTGACTTGCTGGCTCTGCTACTCACTATCTTAGGGTATAATATTGTACTTCTGTGCCCAGTCGTTCTTCCATTCGGTCCTCGGCCCGTGGTCTCTTGGTTGTCCCGCGGATGCGTACTTCTACGGCCCAGTCTAGGAGTTTCGCTATTGTTGGTCCCAATGGCTGGAACCAGTTACCTCAGTCCCTGAGGACTGACCTTTTCTCTATTTCTGTTGAACAGTTCCGCCAACGCCTGGAAACTTCTCTCTTACCTCTGTTTTTGAGTGGCGCTATATCAATACTAGATTACGATTACGATTATCGTTCATGTTATGGGTATTATTCATTTCTAAGTATATATATAATATTATACCTATAATTATATACATTCATATCACATAATAGGTGCTTTAGAACTGTAACAAAAAGTCTTTGTCGTCGTACTTACTGTGTGATCAGTTTCAACAGCAGTTAGCTTTTCAGTAGACCTCATTCAAGACCTGGAGGATCAATTATAGGCGCTACTCAAATCAATGCAGCGGAAGACTATTAGGAAGGGAACATATAAAATTCACAAATGAACCCCATTCACACGTGAACTCCATATTATAACCTGTAGGTTCAGTGGTTCACTGTTAGCAGTCCCTGGCGATCAGAGCAAACCAGTATCATGTGCTTCAAGGCCACCTTGCCCCAACTCGCCGTAGCAGCTACGATCTTAGGCCATGACCGCATGAATACCAGCTACCAAGCAAAGACAATCGCAAATTTATCCCGCTCCTTCTATACAAGCACTTAAATTAATGACTAACTGCAACAATTGACCTTCAGACATGAACGGCTACAGCTATTAGAGGCCTTTAACAAATTAACCAGACAATGATTTCAATACTTGTAATACAGATCCCTGACAATCGTGACTAAGTAGCACAAAAGGCTACAGTCCTAAGCTCTTCATTTTCAGCCTCATAATGTAACAAAGTTGCGTTTGTGTCAACCTTGGTTAGTCAATAAACGAATATAATTGTATTGTAGTACAAATCATAAAATAGTAAAATACATTACTCTGGTGACTAGGCTGAGTTCGCTGACGCGACTTTGTGTGGCGCTGAGAATTTTCGAAGATTTACATTTACATTACTCGAAAGAGTTCAGTTGACTATCTGTGACTGAATTGCACTGCATTGCGCAGAGCTTGTTTCAAGATCCTTGTCAATCCATTGCAGTTTGAAGTTTGTATTAAAGAATATAGACAGTAAAATTATCATACTACTCTAGAATAAAATTGGGGGGGCGATAGCGCATTGGATAACACACTGGCATAGAGAGCGAGAGGTACCGAGTTCGAGCTCCGTAGGGCGCATATTTGCTTTGTAGGCTGCTATTAGCGCCGTGTATTGCAGGCTGTCTGTTCTGTTAGTAGTTAAGATTTAAATTGCATAACATGTAAATGTACAGCGCAGTGCGTTTGCCAGGCGCTTCAATAAAGAAAAGATTATTATTATTATTATTATTTTATATATATATATATATATTTTGTCCGAGGTATCAACAATCCATCAGGCGATCCAAAAATAATCATTAACATCCGAAGATGTTAATGATTATTATTATTATTATTATTATTATTATTATTATTATTATCATTATAATATTAATATTTCTACAATTGACTTATCGTCATGCATTTTAACAAGACAATCAGACGAAAATTATACTGATCAAGACCGGTAAACACTAAAGAACTGCAACAAAGTGTCCACTCTCCAAGCGCAAGAATTATTGACTATAGAAAAGGCAAACTAACTGGTAACCTATCTGAGTGTCTGTAAAAACTTTCCATTGTGCCCAACTACTTAGCGGTGGTGTAGGGGTATGTTCGGTGCCTTGCAGCTGGAGGGTTGCGGGTTCGAATCCACCTCAAGCCGCCGCGTAGGGACCCCGGGCAAGTCCTTCACTAAGTTCACTCGCAATTGATCATGCGCTTCGGTGTGAAACTCCGATTCAGTGTCCGCGCTGTAGTCGGGTGCGCCTCTGTGCAGAAATCTTGAAAGGGCGATATAACAAGTGCTCATACGTACATACTTATTTCTCAAGTACAAGTACGAGTATGAGTGCAGAAATACAAGATCTAAGTTTTGAGATAGATGCACATTGCACATTGCCCTATTATGCTGCAGAGCTAAGCAATCCATGCACGCCTTGCGCAGACTTACTGCTCATGGTCTATCTGGCACTTGGCTTTACGATGTGGTGAAGGCGACAACGGTGGCATGCTTGTTGTATGCTGTTCCGGTATAGTGGGGCTTTGCCAGCCAAAGGGTGAAAGCAATGCTCCCGTCTGTGATGAACAGATTGAACCGGCAGCGATAGTAGCCTATACCTCCCAAGTGATAGCCCAACCTTTGAACAACTATACCTTAAGTTAAAGCCGACACCTGCCTGTTTTCGACGATCCTGGGAACTCTGGCCATGTTCTCCATGGGTTTCTCCCTCCAAAAAGCAGTTGGCCTATTCCCTTTGACCCCGGTCACTTGACCGTGTTTTACCACTAGCTGAGCATAATATGAAAAAACTTTTATGGTTAGAATGCTTCATTCATATTGATTATTGATTGTATATTATATGATGTATGTACACCGGAATGCGTATTGCAGCTGGTTCAATAAGGAATATACTTACTAACTTACTTTACAAGGATACTAACACATATAGATAAGTCCATTTTTGATGTAAGCGAGGTTGCTTCACACAATCAGGTGACAGTCGGCAGGACACGGTGGATGGTGTTTAACTAGAATTAGGGTGGTGAGAGATAATTATGGGAAGAGGAGGAAGCAGGATTTGTGGTAATGAGAGTGCTTTCAGTTTTAAGAGAAAGTGCTGCGCAGTGATAGAAAGCGATGCAGCTTTAATCATCACATGCACTTGTTATTCATAATGTTATGTAATGTAATGTAACAAAACATTTATAAAGCGCCACTTAAGAGTTTCTCAGAAGCGCTCAACACGTACTTTGGATAAGGCAAGCAATAACACCAGGAAGACAAACTATTTCTAAGAAAATTTGAACCACCTCTTAATTGGAGTTGACTTACTTAGTATTAAATACTTAGTATTAAATACTTAGTCCTTCCCGGGCAGGTCTGCACGTCGGGCAAAACATCTTCTCCACTCTGTTCATCGCTTTTTCTCGACTTGATAAGGGCTACCTGTGGTAAGAACGGGGTCACTAAATGTAAGACAATCCAAGGTTATTTTAAGGTCAAAAAAGGGCAATTTCAGAGGGTGATTCTTTAACTTTTTGCTCGGGCCGATAAGAGCTACATTTGAGAATACAGAGTACTTAAAGGCTAACATGACCCGAGGTCAATTAAAGGTCAAAAGGTCAAAATCAAGGGGAAAAGGCCATAACTCAGCCAAATGTTGTTCTATTTAAGTACTATGGGAATGTAGCTCGTATCGACCCGAACAAAAAGGTAAAAAGAATCACCCAAATAGAACAATATTTGGCTAAGTTAACCCTCCGTTGGGCGGGAAAAAACTATACAACTAAGGGCGTGTAGTAATTATCATGTAATTTGAATAAGATAAGCACATTATATTGCACGAGAAGGTCATTATTATTACTAATATTCGCTTAAATGTAAATAATTGTTGTATTTCCTCATGACATGACGACATAACGTGACGTCATGCAATGGCGTCACTTTATGACGTCATGATGCCATATACAAACACAGGCTTGTAATACTGTTCTTACTCTAATTTGTCCCTCAAATACAATGAAATGACGCTAGAATGAACATAGGAGACTGCTAGGAGCCTAGGAAAGTATTTCATCAATCAGCAGAGACTTGTCTGACAGAAAATCTGACTGAAGACATGGCACATTGTTATGGCATTCCTTACAGACAGCTGTGGCTTCTCTATCCGTCTGTTAGGGCGAAACTTGGCAGCAACCTCGTTTGTTGGAGGTTCCTGAGTGTCGTCTACATGTAACAGTCGTGCTCTAATCAGCCCACGATGAGATGCATCAGGTCGTCGCTGTTCCTTTAGCTCTACTGGAGCTTTGTCAACCTTCAATTTCTCATGGATGACGCAGTAGGTTGCAGAACAACATTACCGTCCAACGTCTGCTTGAGAATTTCGTGCTGAATGTTTCTATCATCTGGTCAGCACAAACAACTCCTACTTGCCTCCTGTTGTAGAAGTTGATAACCTCCTGAAGTGTCCTTGGCCGAAAGTCCCACTGAAGGAGTTCATAGTCGACAAGACGACAACCACTTTGTCTTTTGCCTTTCTTGCACTAGTAAGAAAGCAATGACGAGTCGTCTGTCTCATTGAACCTGACAAGGGGTGCGTATACAACTCGCTTCCTCTGGCAGTCTCAAATTCTTCGGGCAACTCTACTCGAGTAGTACGAATATTACCAACCAAAGTTACTTTCTTTGTCTTCCGAACATCTCTAGCAAATGCCAGCAAGATGAAAAAATTATCAGTGGTAATGTTGCGATCTCCACATTCAAGAGGTTGTATGAGCTGGCGGACAATGTTTCCTCCCAGATATATGGTTGGAGATGCACCGGCGCTCTCTTAGCCGCAGTATATGCTGGTATTGTACTTCGCTTCAGCATCGCAGGACATCCCTAACCTGATGCCGTATACATTTGACGGCTTTGACGGCTTTTATTGTACAAATCTTCACCGATCTCGATATGAAGCGAGTCTTTCGTCAATTGTGAGAAATGACCCTGGAATCATTGCATAAAGCGGGAGAGCAACACAAGAAATAAGGAAGTAATATTGCGGGTTTGGTGCAAATTTAGACTGTTTTGTGAGAAGGAAACATCAATTAGTAATGGGTCAAAAATGACCCCATGACCTTATCTGTATAAATGTCCTATAATTTTGCGTACATCTAAAATTCGCAATTAACTGGAATACGTAGTGACAACCTGTACAATAATTCTCGTGAAAAATCACAGCAGCCATTTCACTTTTTAACATCGAACCATGACTTGAAAATGCACTCTGGGGTCATTTTTGACCCAACGTCAGACGGAGGGTTAAGCAAGCAATCACAGTTACTGTTTGGTGTTTTGCATTTTATCACTTACACTGTTTTGTCGGAAATATCTTTTACATCAATAATATTCTAAAGTTGTCGTAGTCTTTGCCAAAGAATGCAACGCAACATTTGCTCAAATGGAAGATTGCTTTTCAGTTTCTTAAATTCGAGCATCATCTCTGATTTTGAACGACCACAGTCTATCAGGCATCTTGTTTTCAAGTAACTTGCCAGGAAATGTCTTCCAAGAAAATAATGGCACTGTATACAGTAATTATAAGATGCTAGAAATGATGCAGGACGGCCTTTCCCTAAGTAGATGTCTCTGGTAAAACATTTATGAAACTCATACACTTTCGTGCCTTTCGTTTTCCACAAATGTTCATTTCTAGCAAACAGATAGCAGAACAATGTGTGAAGCCCAAGCAAACATTGCACATCCCTGTCGAAATAAGTGTCAAGAGGTGTCATTACAATTATTACATTTGCAAAAACAAGTTCCTTCAAATCACTCCGCAGATCAGGCTCCTCGATAATTCGTTCACACAAATGCAAAACTTCAAAATAGTTATGACAATTGTAAAGATGCGAAGCACGGTAACAGTCGGCTGTGTTCCAGCGAATGCCAAAATCTTTGCTTATGGCATTGTAGAATGATGTCATATTCTCCAAGGAATATTCAATGAACAATTGAATGACGTCGTCTTCATTTAGCAACAAACTTTTATTGAGCGCCTCCATTTTACTAATAGGATCGGTTCTCTGATACACACGTACAATTTTATCCGCCTTCTTTGATACTTCAGAAGATCTCCAATTTATAATAGTCATTAGAATCTCATCCAACGGAAATATCTGGATCCGCATATCGTAAAAGGGTCGAAATTTTTTAGACAATTTTACTTTCGATAATTTGTTTAAATACAGAGCAAATACTTCTGGTGTAATACGCAGATCAAGAAGATAGAATCTTCTATTGTAATGGAAATCAAAATTAATCTTCCTGAAAAGAAGATAAAATCCAATTATTCTGACAATGTCTTCAATGTAGAGCAAACAGCCGGCCATCAACGTTTCTTCCTCCTCTTTCTCAGTTGTTTCATTTATGTTCAGTCTCGAGCACAGCTCTATAGTGGTTTCATATTCTGAAGTGGCAAAATGAAGAGCTGCCATGTAGACCAAAGTTGCATTAACGATAGATTTAAATTTACAATCCTGGCATTCTAAAGGTTTTCTCAGAAGAGCGTTTGACACTTTGGACACGAGTTTAAACTCTAGAAGACTAATTGTTCCCGTCAAGTTTTCCATTAAACCTTGTGATGTCATGAAAAGGACGAAACTTCTGTCTAGACTTGTTCTATTGGGTTTTGGAAAGTTATGATGCCTAGACTTCAAAACTTTCGATTGCCATGAAACTTCTCTGGCAAATTCAGTGATAATGTTGCTATCGTATGTTGCTTGCTGCTGTCACAGTGCGTTTGCGGAATGCAAACTGAACAGTGCTTTTACAAATTGTGGAAAACTTGTCGAGAACTCTACGGTTGATAAAAATAAATCTCGGTTAATAATTGTTTGCTCTAATACTTTCAGTCTACCGTGAAATTCATGCATGAACCTACAGAATGAATATCCATCCTTTCGAATGACGTTTTTGATTGTGTGATCTACAGAAAAACAGAAGCCGATTCTAAACTTGACATCAAAGGATCTCAGTTTCCCCTGATCCATGATCTCACACACACGAAGCATGCCTTGGCCAAAATCTGTCACTGGATCGCTGATATCAGTGATAATGAAAAAGCTCCTTAAGATCGGAAGTATGTACTTGTCCGCAAACCAAACAGTAAGAATGTCAGAATGGCCTAGTTCATTCAAACGCCTAATAGTCTCATTAATTACTTCCTTGTTCATGCGTTCATGAAACAAGTTTGCCTGAGGAATAAAGTAGTTCGGGCAATGTCTCATCTCTAACCATTCTGAAAGCCTGCGTAATATATAACAGCATAATATTATCTCAATAACAGACGAGGAATTCCACCAGTCTTGGGGCTTCTCTTCACAAGACCACAACATCAGTGTTTTTAAATGGTATGTAGAGAGAACCTCATCTTCCTTTGGATAATCTTTTTTGATTAGTTCTCTTTTGGCAAAGAATCTGAGCATATGATAGACAATCTGCTGAACTGGAGTCCAGCTCTGAAGTAGACAAACCTCGGCACCTGAAAACGAGAACCTGTACTGTAGTACATCATTTCTGCAAGCAGGATGTTTTGCATTTACAACATGACAACCTCTCTGTACTATCTTGCTAATGTTAGGAGACGTCGGCCACCCATGCCTTCTTTCACGAAATGGCCAATGCTTGGCTTCTTTGGGCCACTGTGGGCACCATACGCAAAAAACAGCATCTTTGGAATGAGATCCTTCCTTACAAAATTTAACTGCTGGACCAGTAAAGTAGAATTCTTGTTTTGCCATGTGCCCAGATGATATAGGATCTGACATTATGACAATACGTACAAAATGAGGTGGGCAGTTAGTCTGTTGAAATTCATACTTCTTGCAATTCCAATTATATCTCATTTCCCCCAAAACCTGAAGCTTAACAAATCCTGGATAATCAGGATAGGGCGTAATCTGTGAACAGTTTATCGTGTCGGGTACTCTATTGAGCTGCCGCATACAAAGTCATGATAAGGCACTTCGTTTGGAAACATAATATGAAATTGCATAGAGCGAAACACATCGCTATACATCTTAGGATGCACAAGGCTGGTACCAACGATGAATGCAGACACACTATCCATTCTTGATGTAAAAAACAACCATTTGTACTTTACAAGCTCAAATATAAGGTGCTATCCAAATACAACTCAAGAGGAATACTATGTTTTCGTCTCATTTAACATACATACATACATACATACATACATACATACATACATACATACATACATACATATGTACAGTAGGTGCTGACTCCCAGTGATGGGCACTTTTAACTACTGTAGTTACTAAGTAGTAACTATAACTACTACAAAGGTAGTTGTCTAGTAGTTATAACTAAAGAAGTAGTTTTAAAAATAGTTATAACTATTTTTATCAAGTAGTTTGTAGTTAATAACTACACTATTTTATTAACTAATTTTTTTTATATTTACGGACGTTGTCCATAGACATTATAAATTTATAAGTCATAGCGCTACATAATTTTTTAACTAGAAATTTGCGCTACCTGTCTTGGATCGTTTTCACAAGTTATATCTTTTGACCTGAAAGCCAATTCAACGCTGCCGCGCAGCGCCGTATAGTTGAACGTCTTTTTGGCGTTTCGGGCATGATACTTACCCCACGAAGATGCAAAATGTCGAACAAACTATATTTTCACACGATGGTTTTTTAAGAGCTGTTTTAGCGGTCTAGCCTCTTCATCCTCTTAAATTTACTAACATTTAGTAAATATAATCAACCTGTTAATTTTAAACATTTGCAATGTTCTAAGAGTAAGAGTTATTATAGGACTAGTTGGCAATTGCAGACTTTGTAAGTTACACACCTTAGCAGTCATAACTATTGGGCCTTTGTTAATGTTCTAGAAGTAGAAGGTCCGGTCCCTTGTTATAGTTTATTTGATATATTATGCAGTAATTCATTATAATTAGATTTGTGACTTGGTATTTGTTTTGACCTTTTTATTACTTGTGTTGAATATCAATAATTAATACATTGTACCATAACATAACTTTAGAAAAGTAGTTTGAAAAGTAGTTACCTACTTAACTAGTAGTTACCAAAACTAGTTATAACTAGCCTACTTGTCATCTAAAGTAGTTAAACAGTAGCTAAAACTACTTATTTTGAAAGTAGTTAGGAAGTAGTTTTAACTACTAGTTAAGTAGTGTTTGTGCCCATCACTGCTGACTCCTATGGCACACACAGGAATTAGAGAGATGGTCACACAGAGATAGAGAGCGAGTGGGAGACAGACGGACAGACAGTCAGAAAGACGGGCAGAGTGTAATGAGGGAAGGCAGAGATCTGTGCTATGAGTAGGCGTGGCAGGAATGCCTCTGCGTGCGTAGCACAGGTAGGAGAGTCGTACCTGCCACACAGACCTGCACGCGCAGACAGACTGAGTGGCGCCTGGTAAAGGAGTGCCGTGTAGGAGGTTTTGATAGGGCTATATAAATGGCAGCCCTTACGGCAGAAAAGAGAGAGAGATTAAGAACAAGCGCGTTGGATAGGCCGGACTCCTGTCAACCGGGACACGGGAGTAGTTAAGTAAGGGAGAGTACCACCTCAGTGAGTCATCCCGCTACAGAAACAAAGGAATGAGAACAATGGGCGCTACAGAAACAAAGGAATGAGAACAATGGGCGCTACAGAAACAAAGGAATGAGAACAATGGGCGCTACAGAAACAAAGGAATGAGAACAATGGGCGCTACAGAAACAAAGGAATGAGAACAATGGGCGCTACAGAAACAAAGGAATGTCAACAATGGCCCGCTACAAACACAAAGGAATTTCTAACACAAAGGAATTTCTAACACAAAGGAATTTCTAACACAAAGGAATTTCTAACACAAAGGCGCATTACCAACACAAAGGATTTCGCAACAATGGACCAATACCAACACAAAGGAATTTCTAACACAAAGGAATTTCTAACACAAAGGAATTTCTAACACAAAGGATTCCAACACAAAGAATTTCTACCACAAAGGAATGACAACAATGGGCCAATACCAACACAATTGGGCATTAAACAATATGCCAATAGACGCTTAACAATAGAAGTTTTAAAAAACAATAGATGATTTCAAAAACAAAAGAACAATGGTATGCTGCGGAGGAGGTGAAGGCTAGTCATTGATTGACAGGTACAGACTGGTACCATATTTCTAGCACCTAGCGAAGGGAGGCTGAGCAGAATATTAATTATTGACGCTGTACACACTCCATTGGTGGACGCTATTGGTTGAATGCATATCAGCTAGAAGCGCATCTTACAGTGACATGGCTATTATTTTAATTATATTTTAATTATATTTCAAATAAATACCATTTAATATTTTAATATACCTTAAAGTTGTACTATTTTTAGAGCAGTTTATTTCTTCATTAGACGAATCCTATTGATATAAGCGCATCTTACAGCGACATGGCTATTATTTTAAATATATTTTAATTATATTTCAAATAAATACCAGTTAATATTTTTAATATATGTTAAAGTTGCACTCTTTTTAGTGCAGTTTATTTGTTCATTAGCCGAATCCTGGTGATAGAAGCACATCTTACAACGACATGTTTATTATTTTAATTATTATTTCAAATAAATACTATTAAATATTTTAATATATGCTAAAGTTGCACTCTTGTGCGACTAATTATATAATTATCCAACCATACAACACCCATATACACATCTTTCAATATAGATTGCAAGAGTTATTATTATTGTTATTATTATTATTCTGAAAGCGCACAATTCTCAAATATCAAACAAAATTGATGTAAAAAGAAAGAACACGGAGAAAGAGCACGAGGGAGGGAGGAAGGGAGGAGAGAGAGAGAGAGAGAGAGGCAGAGGTAAGCTGTTATTTTAATATATGTTAAAGTTGCGCTCTTATTGCAGGTTTGTTTGGGTATGTGCGCGCGTAAGCATGTGTATGTTTGTATGCTTGAGCGTTTGTGCAAGTGTGTATTTGTATGTGTTTATGTGTTTGTGTAGGTGTTTGCACATTTGTGATTCTGTATATGGGTGTGTATATGTAAGTAGGTATAGGCTTAAGTGTTTGTATATTTGTGGAAGGTCTTGTAGGTATATTTGTATGTATTCATATACGAGTTTGCGTATTTGTGCGTGTTTGTATGTATGCATGTATGAGTTTGTGTATTTGTGCAAGTGTTTATGTGCAGACTTGTGGGTGTTTGTATGTATGTGGTTGTACTAAGATTGCGACTCTCTTGGTTTGCTTAGATGAGGTTTGTGGACTGCCAAGAGACGCGAGAGAACAACTTGAATGATAAAATTGCAATTGTTAGGTTACAATGTTGGATGGTTTCAATAACTGTATAGACCATATACAAATTTTAGCTTGCTGAGACGTGTAGAATAGCAGCATGTATGCTAAAATTACCAATCCTTGAATGCTCAGATGCATATAATTGTTGTGTGTATGTTACAAGTACCACTCTTCAAATGCTAAGACGCATAGAATTGCTAAAATTATCATTCTTCTAATGCTAAGACGCAAAGAACCACAGGGGGTATGCTAATATTACCATTTTTCGAACGCTAAGTCGCAAAGAATTGCGATAGGTATGTTAAAATTACGACTCTTCGACCACTCACACACAAAGAATCCCAGTGGGTACGATAATATTACAATTCTTCAAATGCTAAGACGCAAAGAATTGTGATGTGTATGACACAATTACCACACTTCGAATGCTAAGATGCACAGAATTGCTTAAATTACGTCTCTTCAACTACTCAAACACATAGAATTGCAATACATATGCTAAAATTCGCTTCTTCGAATGCTAAGACAGGAGAGAGAAAGACAGAAGGTGAGAGAGCACAAAGGAGGAAGGAAGGGAGAGAGCACATGCCTGTATGTTTGTAAGCATACATGCATGGGCATGTTTCTATGTTTGTATATGTTTGTATATATGAGCAATGGTCGCCTAGTATATGTACTAAAATTACGACTCTCCTGTTTTGCTAAGACGCATAGAAGGTTAAGAAGACTCAGCTTATTTGGCTTGGCACACGCCAGCAGCTTTCTAAAATAGACCTAGCCTCACTTGCCTTGAAATACCCCAACTTTACCTTCTCAACCTCAGTTCGTGACCTGGGAGTCACCCTAGACCAGGAACTCACATTTACGCGTCACATAAATCTTCTCTGCCGCAGCTGTTACTATCAGCTTCGACAGCTCAAGGTAATCTCCCGCTCTCTGTCTCCTAGCGCAGCGTCGACGCTGGTCCATGCTTTTGTAGTCTCACGGCTCGACTACTCTAGCGCCATATATGATGGACTTCCCGCCTGCCGGACCGGGTCCCTGAATAGGGTCCTGCGCACTGCCGCCCGCCTTGTTGGCCGCATTCTGAGGTTTGGGCGGGTTTCTGAATACATGAGGGACGTGCTCCACTGGCTTCCTTACCCACAGCGTATTTACTATCCAGGGGGGGGGGTAACAATTGGTGAGAAAGTGACTGTAGCGAACACGTTGACAGTATCCTGAGTTCCTGGTCCTAATCTATGTGCGCGTTGAAAGCTTTGCGAGGGCGTGGTATGCACAACGCAGGCCCTACATGAGGTAACGCATGCAACAACGATGGAGAGACTGAGGTACGCGTCTTCGGTCTGGTGGGAGTAGCCGAGTGGAGGAGATCGTGATCGCTTTGAACGCCTCACTCAGCGACCTAGCTGCGTGTTACCATTCCACCATCTCCGCGCCAACCATATTATGTATTTGTAAGTGGCGGACTGCGTGTGACAACTTGGAATTGAGAGTTAGCTTATAAGGTATGCAGAAAAGCGGTAAATCCCAGTTTCGGAAACTCAGATAAGCACATAATGATGAAGTTGTTGATGATAATAATTACATGCCTATGCATACATGTACGTGCGTGCTTGCGTAGGCCCTATGTATTAAAGGCTGCATTTATACACCTTTGTGTATGCATGTGTGTATGCATAATGAGGCTAAGTTTAAACCGTACATGGATAACATACTTCAGTGCCCTTAACTTTCATTGGTCGCCAGGATATTGACCTTAAATATAGGGCCTATGTCTCTCGTATGTTTGTGACATTCGCATGCTTGGCAATAAAATAGCTTATTGATCACACTTGTATACATGAGCATAAGTGACCTATTAGTATCTACGTGTTTCATTACTTGCTCTTCCGATAATACGAATAACCGTCTATGACGCTGATGTTTGCTGCAAATAGACCTAGCATAAAAATATGGCGCACAAAAACCAAGTCCATGCTGAGGTCAATAATTGGCAAAGGAGTCTTTTCAATGAGATCTAAATCTCAAATCTCAGCAGAAGTATAACAGGTGAGCCAATCAAGTGAACCTAGGTTCCAAGGATGGAGCTAAACGACGAGAGATAGCTCCTGTGTTGTGCCAGACACTGAAAAAGCTCACTGAAACACGGTGTCAGTTTCGTCAGTTTCGTCAACAAAAAAGAAAATGATCGTAAAAGAAAATAAATGATTTCGTTTACGTTAACTATGACTGTACCTAAAATAGCTTTAACCATAATTGTATCAATAACAAAATGCACACTAAGAAAAATTAATCTTTTTTTCTGGTAATAAAAATAAAAATAAAAAGTGCAATATGGACAAATACGAGAACACGAAAATGCGCTACAAATATATATATACATATACATATCTAAGTATGTATATATATAGCGATACCACAATTATATTAGGCTATGAACTTAGAAGCATGGAGCCAAACGACGAGAGAAAGTAGGTCACTGTAGTCATTATCGAAAATTGCATGCAAATACTGCATGAGGTCCGCCTGGCATTTAACAGAGCCTTGGTTGCCCACGATTTAATTAAACTGTTTCACCAGGCTGTCATTGGTTATAAAACTTCAGCTATTCTAAAATGGCTGGGGATTACCAAGAGATTTAATGTGATATGTCATATGACATGTATTTTTGACCAGAGGGAGAGTTGCTAACTCTCGATGTAGTCTATTATAATACGTCTCCCAGTTGAGCCGGTGGAGTAGAAGTATACGACGATCATTTTAATAGATTTCATCTACTATGTCTGATAATTCAAGGTACCGTACGATTACAAGTTTGAATATAGTCAATATACAGTCTACTAAATATCGCTTTATAGTTTCCCTTTCTCTGATTTCTGACGAATTTGCATATCATTGCCGACAGGGATTGGCCAATTGACTTTTGTCGAGTTGGGAATTGTTTTGAAATGTTTTAAAGAACGTATAGTAGGCCTGATGTATCTTACCATTGAACTATTTATACATTAACTTGTTTACTTATCATTTCTGAACATTTTTTTATTGTATGTTATGTTTCTTCAATTGAATATATTATATATATATAATATATATAATATATAGCCTAGTGTTTGGCACTGTCCCAGAGATATTGGTAATACGTTATGTATAACGTGTTAACTATTATAGTCTAGGTATTTTTTTATTTATAGTATGCAGATAATGCTTCATTCGTTGAGTATTTCGAATGCGAACACAGAGGGTCGAAACCTGTCACATCCCGGTTTCTGACCTTTTTATTCAGTCATATGCTACAATTAATTTGCTATAAAATACTTTTTGCAGGATAAAAATATCTTTTATTCTAACTGACGTTCGTTTAATTCTCTTATTAGTATAGAGTGAGAAAATCGAATAAACAGTTCCGGAATATTCGTGTCATCAAAGTCCTCAGCAACCATCAGGGGAGCAAAAATAAGCTTTCAGTAGCATTGGATAACACACTGGCATAGAGAGCGAGAGGTACCGAGATCGAGTTTCGTAGGCGGAAATGCTTTGTAGGCTGCTATTAGCGCCGTGTATTGCAGGCTGTCTGTTCTGTTAGTAGTTAAGATTTATGTGTCTTCTGTCATTTGTGTTCTTGTGAATAATTGCTTATTATTGTCATAACAATCATGTAAATGTACAGCGCAGTGCGTTTGCCAGGCGCTTATTATTATTATTATTATTATTATTATTATTATTATTATTATTATTATTATTATTATTATTATTATTATTATTATTATTATTATTATTATTATTAATATTAATCGATTAGCAATTTAACTAGCCGTGCCCCGTCTGCAATCGACCAGTTCTTCCGACTTTCTCGATATGCCTATTTCGTCGACTAGGAAAGCTCTGCATTAGCTCATTTTCCATTGCTGGTTCTGGACACATTATACCCAAATCCCAATACATACAGCGCCGTAAAATTATTTAAAATATACCTTAGCCATGTTTTCATCGATCATCCAGCTTCTACTTCTACTTTAACATATTTCAATCCCTGATCGCTCATCAAACTTCTACTTTACTGCAATAATTTAGAATCAGGACCACAGTTTCATCGCTTATCCACCTTCTGATTGTGCAATAAATAATATGCTCATACAACTTCTAACGTTACTTCAATAATTTAGCATTAATACCATGTTTTCATTGCTTATCCAACGTCTGGTTTTACTATAATATAAGAAACTTATTAGGATAATTACTTACAGGCATCAACTCACTTCAAAGAACTTAACGTTCGGTCGAAATAATAAACGTTTGACCAGTATTATGTTACTCAAGTATTAAAGGCATCAATTGGGGACACTGATCGTTTTTAGACAAATGCAATCAGTGCCAATCAAGAAACTTATTAGGATAATTCCAGACTTTTACGTATTGTTCGTATTTCGTATTACGTATTTCACAGTAAATGATCCAGTAAATGGTTGTTCATGTTTTAATATTAAGTTAAAAACTTCTCTGTTTTAGCCTTCGATATCCTTCGATAGTCCCATCGCCGATGGGACCTATGACCGACAGGCCCTGTGACCCATGTAACTTATGACCGGTAGGCCCTATGACCGTATGACCGATCGTTCTATGACCAATTATCCTATATGACCAATCGTCCTATGACCAATCGTCCTATGACCAATCGTCTGGATACCACCCCTACCATTTATGAGCTGCTGTACTTATTGGGATTTGGGTATATGCGCCCTGGGCTATGGAATTCACCTTCGGTTAACGTTCGCTCTGCAAAGTCTGTTCTGGCCTTCCTCAGAGACTTTCCTTCTTGGTCTTGAATGGACGAGTCTGCTTAGCATGCATGTTCGCTAGTCAGATGCAACTAAAGGCTCCTTAGTAGTCGTACAACGCAGTGCGTTTGTCCTTCAGATCTCAACACAGACGACGGATGAACTGACCATGATAACATTTGCGCCAGAGAAATGTTTTCTGTATGTTAGAGATTAGATATTGCAGCGTCTTTCAGGACTCGTGAAAAGACAGACTCATGATTCATGGCTCCTCAAGTTTTTTTGTATCTCTGCCATCTGCATCATTTCCACTTGAATTTCTATCAGCTGTTCATCTGCAGTTTTGCCATTTTCGTCTCAACCAGGTGGTACCAATTTCAGCACAATTTAAATGAAACGAATGCTTGGTAAACCTTTTCAGCTGCATTGGATGGCCTTATATATATATATATATATATATATATATATATATATATATATATATATATAAGTATATATATATATATATATATATATATTGAGCTGTTGAAGTAGAAATGGCTGTTTTCTTTAAATTCAGGATGGATGATGTTTCTGCATTCATCGTTGGCACCAGCCATGTGCATCCTAAGTTGTATAGCAATGTGTTTCATTCTCTGCAATTTCATAATATGTATCCAAACCAAGCGCCTCGTCATAGATTAGTATGTGGCAGCTCAATAGAGTTCTACGTCGAACCCATGAATTCATGCATCGACGACATTGATACAATGATAAGCAACGCTGATGAGCTGGCCTTCACAGAAGACGTTCCTGTTCTACCAGATGATGTCAGCGGCTTTCTCGATACGATAAACTGTTCACAGATCTTGCCATATCCTGATTATCCAGGATTTGTGAAGCTTCAGCGTTTGGGGAAAATGAGATATAATTGGAATTGCAAGAAGTTCGAATTTCAACAGGCTAGGTGCCCACGTCAATTTTTACGAATTGCCTCGACTTCAGATACTAGTTTATCTCCAGAACAAGAACGCTGGTGTTCTGGTCCAGCGTTGAAATTAATTCTGGGAGGCACTTGCACATCAGATTCTGTTGTTTGCTTCTGGTGCCCGCAGTGGCCCAAAGCAGCTAAGCATTGGCCAGTTCGTGAAAGAAGTCATGGGTGGCCGACGTTTGCCAACATCCGTAAGATAGTAGAAAGTGGTTTTCATGTTGTAAATGCAAAACATCATGCATGCAGAAATGATGTACTACAGTGCAGGTTGTCATTTTCATTTGCTGAGGTTTGTTTACTTCACAGCTGGACTCCAGTTCAGCAGATTGTCTACCATATGCTCAGATTCTTTGCCAAAAGAGAACTAATCAAGAAAGATTGTCCAAAGGAAGATGAGGTTCTCTGTACATACCATTTTAAAACACTGATGCTGTGGTCTTGTGAAGAGATTAACTGACAACTGACAACTGACAAAACTTTTATTTCCCAGAACAATGCATATAACAGTTCACATAATACATGGTACATTTTTCAGTGCACTAGCTAGGGAATAGGGGAGACCCAAAAGGGGCAGAAGCCCCGCTTAATTAGGGACACTCCATTAACTAGGTTGGATGGTGGATGATTAGTCAGTTGTTAACTAGCTGATAACATTCAACTTTAAGAAACAGAAGATTAAAATGTAAGCTCCACAATGAAACAATTCCAAGTAAGATAACGACAATCTTTCAACCTTGATTTAAGTAAATCCTCCACAATTTCATAAACTGGACAAGAGTAAGTGCATTCTGTATACTTCTTGGTACAGCATTCCAAGTTTTTGGACCATTACAGGACATAGAAAATCTACGATAATTTGCCCCAAGATTGGTGGAATTCCTTGTGTGTTATTGAGATATGCTGTTATTTATTGCGGAGACTTTCAGGATGGCTAGAGATGAGACATTGTCCGAACTACTTCATTCCTCAGGCAAACTTGTTTCATGAACGCATGAACAAGAATGTAGTTAATGAGACCACTAGGCGTTTAAATGAATTCTGCCATTCTGACATTCTTACTGGTTGGTTCGCGAAAAACTACATTCTGCCGATCTCAAAAGAAGTTTATTTTATCACTGGTGTCAGAGGTCTTATGCCAGATTTTGGCGAAGGCATGCTGCGTGTGTGTGAGATCATGGATAAGGGGAAACTGAGATGCTTTAATTGGAAGTTCGCACTCGGCTTCTCTTTTTCTGTATACTACACCATCAAACACGTCATTCCGCAGAAGAGATATGCTTTCACTAGGATCATACAGGAGTTTCATGCTACAATGAAAGTAATAGAGAAAACAGTAGATCGGGGTTTATTTTTATCAAGAGTAAACTTCTCGACAAGTTTTCCACAACTTGTAAAAGTACTGTTCAGCTTGCATGCCGCAAGCGAATTGTGCTGGCACCAAGTAACATACGACAGCAACATCATCACTGAATTTGTCAGAGAAGTTTCATGGCAATCGAAAGTCTTGAAGTCTAGACATCACAACTTTCCAAAACATAGCAGAGCATGTATAGACAGAAGCTTTATCCTTTTCCTGTCATCATAAGGTCTAATGGAAAACTTGACTGGAACAATTTGGAATTTAAACTCGTTGCCCAAATGTCAAAATGTCTTCTTAGAAAAGCTTTAGAATGTGAGGATTCTAAATCTAAAACTATCGCTAATGCAACTTTGGCATATCTGGCAGCTCTACATTTTGCAGCATCAGAATATCAAACTGCCATAAACCTTTGTTCGACGCTGATATTAAATGAAACAACTGAAGAAGAGGAGAAAGAAACGTTGAATGCCGGCTGTTTGATCTACATTGAAGACATTGCCAGAATCATTGGATTTTATCTTCTTTTCATGCAGGTTAAATATGATTTCCGTTACAATAGGAGAATGGATCTCCTTGATCTGCGTATTACACCAGAAGTGTTTGCCATCTATTTATGCAAATTATCGAAAGAAAAATTGTCTCAGCATTTTCGACCTTTTTACGATATGCGGATCCAAACATTTCCGTTGGATGAGATTCTTATGACTATAACAAATTGGAGATCTTCTGGAATTTCAAAGAGGGCGGACAGAGTTTTACGAGTGTATCAAATAACCAATCCCATTTATAAACACCAGGCACGCAATAAAAGTCCGATGCTAAGTCAAGACGACGTCATTCAATTGTTCATGGAATATTCCTTGGAGAATATGACATCATTCTACAATGCCATATGCAAAGACTTTAGCATTCGCTGCAACACAGCTGACTGCTACCGTGCTGCGCATCTTTACAATTGTCTTAGCTATCCGGAAGTTTTGCATTTGTGTGAACTTATTCTTGAGGCGCCAGATCTGCGTAGGGATTTGAAGGAAATTGGATTTGCAAATGTAATTGTGATGACACCTCTTGACACTTATTTTGACAGGGATGTGCAGTGTTTGTTGGGGTTTCACACACTGTTTTGCTATCTGTTCGCTCAAAATGAACATTTGTGGAAAACGAAAGAAACAAATGGGTCGGAGTTTCAGAATTATTTTACCAGAGTTATTTACTTAGAGAAGAGCTTACTTCCATTACTTATGTCTTCCGGGAAGTCTAGTTACTGCATACAGTGCCATTATTTTCTTGGAAGACATTTCGTGGCAAGGTACTTGAAAACGAGATGCCTGATCGATTGCAAGCGTTCAAATTTGGATATAATGTTCGAATTTAATAAACTGAAAAGCAATCTTCCATTTGAGCACATGATGCATTGCATTCTTTGGCAAAAACTACGACAACTTTTGAATTTTGTTAATGCAAAAGACAGTGCAGTCTGCGACTCAGGCCCCACCCTTTGCCCTGCCAACCACGGATGACAAGAACTTTTCAACATGTCAGATTATAAAAAAACATTCAGTGGCTCCTTTTTTCAATCTTGCCGAGTCTCACTCTCAACATTGTAAAATATTCCAATTAGCCCCGTTAGAACTGTACTTATTAGGGTGGAGTGAAAAAATGGAAGTTAACATTTCAGAATCGGCAGAGTGTGCAAAAGTTGTGTACTGTGCACAGTACCCTGGGGGTAAAATAATATTGAATTTGATGCACTTCTTGAGGTGCCCCAAGGCCACCCAAAAAACCAGTAATGCCTAAATTTTCGATAGACGTCTAGAATTTATTCATAAACTGAAACACAATACAATTCGGAGTTGTTCTCCCTACAGACAAACTGAAAATATGCGGCGCTGTGACTCCAACAACAACAACAACAACAGCAAGGACAACAGCAACAATAATATTAATAAGTATTAGGGCGGTCCTAGAAAATGAAAATTGTTAAAAATAGTTCTCCAACCCGGCATATGGTGACGTCAGGTATTAATAGGTCGCAGTTAAAAAATTAAAAGAAAAGAAAAATATTTAGGACTTGCCCAAAGCTGACAAAGTTTTCATAATTTGCTGCTGTTTTTCTCAAACTTTATCATGACATCGACGCTCAGCAGGGTTTAACATAATTGCATACAAGCAAACAATTAATGTGCAGCTACAATATAATTGCTGAATAATGGAATCAAAGTCGTAAGAATGAGTTAATTTTATTATCAGCTTAAGATAATGACTGCAAAACTTCGAAAATAATTAGAAAATGTAGCCGAGAACATCAACATTAATTTTGCCGATGAGTTGGTCAGTCATCCCATTTTGACCTTAGTATGGCTGCAGTCTTTGTTGGCGCTGAGAACAGCTTCCTATGTTCCTCTACAACCTGTAACAAGAACTGCCTTTGTTCTTCATTTCTTGTTAGAGAAGACTTAAATTCTTGCACTAAACATCTTTCTGCGAGATCGTTAACCTCTTTAACAGATTGGGCAACCTCGCGGCTTCTTTGGTATGTTTTAATGAGACCCCATTCGTTTGGATCATACTGTGGAAAGTCATCAGAAAGTTCCAAAATGTGGAAGAATCTCATGGTTGATGTAATAAAGAAGTCGTGGAGTCTTGGAATGACCTGATTCGTTTTAATGGCTCGACAGAACCTGCATTTTCGTTATGGGTCTTTACCATGAGTCTCTTCGACAGCATGAAGAGCACATTCAGGTCATTTTTGGGAGCCTCTGTAGTTGATGCGCACTGGAACCAGTACTTGACATATAATATGCCTGTCACAAAGAGTGACACTTCCTTCATATGATTCCAGACTTGTTCACCATATGAAGGGCCACGAAACTTCCAAGTTATGGTTGAACCTGGCTGCAGACAGTGCAGACAGTGCAGAGGTTCATATTGTGAGTGGAATATCCACATTTTAAGTGGGCAAATGGCTCTGGCTATCCACCGCGCACGGTGTATAGCTCCTGGATAGCGGAAACGTATTCCATTTGGGGCATGCCACCGAGGAAAATGACAGAGAGCTCAAGAAGTTCGCAGTATACAGTCATCCCTTGGCTGGAATTTCTCCAGCTCTGCCACTGCAAACTAAATAACCACATCCTTCCATGGTGCAATCATGGCTGTCATCTGCTCATTCTCTGTGGCTTTGGAAAAGGAGGCCTGATCTATTCTAGGCCATAAATCTTTAAAGTGGCCAAATAGCTCAATGTTGGGAGACTTCGATGCATCATACAGGCTAATGACTTTCTCAAGTTTCTCCAACATGATTTCAGAAATGTGGTGGCGGCATGCCAGTTTGAGGAGTTCTCGACCTATTTCTCTTTCCAACAATACGCACACGCCACCATTTCTTCCAGTATTTAAGGCTGTACTTATCAAATTGTAAAACTTTGATACCATTATGCAAACCCTATAATTCATTAATGCTATCAACCATTGCATGTGACATTGTAACTGCTGTTCCATCATCAAGTTCTGGTACAGACAACAGCTTGATTACATCATGTCCAGAGACCAGTATCGATATTGGTAGCCATGATTGCATCATGGAAGGATGAGGTTGTTGAGTTTGCAGTGGCACAGCTGGAGAAATTCCAGTAACAATATAGCTCATAATTTTAAACAACGAAACTGAAATTATGGGAACATGCGCAAATATCGTAACTTCAACTGGCTTGGGCAAGTCCTAAATAATTTTATATATTGAAAATATTTTGGTTAAAGAGTCTCTATAAGTCATATCACCAAATGGTGGGTTAGAGAATAAAAAAGAACCAACATGAAAATTTGTCATTATGGATGGAACCACCCTAATAAGTATACTAGTAATAATAGTAATAATAATTACAATAACAATAATAATAATAATGATGATGATAATAATAATAGTAATAGTAATAATAAGAATAAGAATAAGAATAATAATAAAAATAATTTGACTCCTGTTAAGCTTGTTATCATCTGTTGTTACTACCATATCACGTAATCTTACTGCGTACCGTATTTGTCAGTTTCAACTAAAAACGAATATTACTATTATTATGTAAACAATACGCCATCATAAATCAGCTAAATTGACAAAGAACAAAACAGATGGAAAAATTTGTGAACATCTTATTTCTCCCACGCAAGAAATCGCTTTGGTCGCAGTTTGTACTTGTTATCGCAATCGTGATCGTAATCTGGAGACTTCTTCAGCTCCCGCAAAAAGCTAAGTCACGGAAACCAGTTTATTCACACGCGCTCAGTTAGGATATAAGCATGAAGGCCTTTATAAGCAACATCTATTTGCAGAGGGTCAAGATCCAAAAAGTCAGACAGGCAGACAATCAGTAAGCGGTTGTTTAGAATTGAAGCGGCGAGAAGGGAAGGGATGGAAGGGCAGAGAAGTGTTAGAATAGAAGTGGACCAGTTGAAATTAACAACAATAATACTTATCTTCGTTTAATGTTTCAAACTGACGCAGGATGATTACAATTAATAGTATGAATGGATGATCACAAGTTATGACAGGTGTCGAATTAATTGTTACTTCAGCCATGCAAGGCGCCCATCACGTCCTACTGCTCATTTGTTTCAACGACACCTCGCGAATAAAAAGGCTACGTCGACCTTACGGAGGGTTCCGGGAAGCGATCCCGGGTCCGTTGCCTCTACGCTCCAGAGTATTACCATTATCTTAAAACCCTCCCCATTGCCTGCAAGACGTGTGAAAAAGACTGTTTTTACAATGGACTGGAAAAATTAATGAAATCTTTGAAATCATTATTGGTTAATATTACCTTAGGAGTTGGAAACCTATAAAATTCTGTACAATGTACTGGCATTGCCTTAGTAAACCCAATACTAATATTTTAATTTTTTCCATAATGCTCAGTAAAGCTACTTAAACTAATTCAGGCCAGGGCAGTCTACCACTATTGGCACAACGTTTATTTCAATTTCAATGGTCTGGGTTCCCAAAAATAAAACCTGCAGGGCCCGGATATCCTTGGACGAGCCTGCAGAGCTAGTTGAGATCGTCTGATAAGGTATGAAGATTAGGCTAACCGTCTGAAAAGCGGTAAATCCCAGTTTCAAATAAGCACATAGCCTAATGATAAAGTTGTTGATGATAACTATACACATACATGTTCGTGTGTGCGTATGTGTGAATGTCCTGTATGCATTTATACATGTATGTGTATGTATATACAGTGCTTTTTTTTCTAGAAAAAAAGGTTCCGGAACTCAACAAATTCAGAACAATCATAGGGGCATATTTTATGCTAATATTTCTGTTTCATATATAGCAGTATCAATAAACAGTGAAAGCACTTACATTAAATAAAGGTATCTAAATAATTTTATATGATTTTTTATTAAAAATTTAAATTAAAGAAATTATTTTTTAATGGTTGAAAAAGGTCCCTGTGTATATATGTATGTACTTATACGTAGGCCTACATGTGTATGTATGGATAATGATGCTAAGTTTACAACCATGCACGGATACATAATACTCCAGTGCTATAAATTTACTGTTGTAGGTCGCCATGATATTGACTTTAAATATAGGGTCTTTGTTATAACAGTAGTTTTATATAGCGCCCCTTCAAGATAGTCTACTCTGGAGCGCTCCCAGCCCAACCTCGGTTAAACAGGACAGTCTTAAGGCTAGAGAAGAACTG
Organism: Aporrectodea caliginosa; assembly: GCA_020284085.1. Taxonomy (NCBI): domain Eukaryota; kingdom Metazoa; phylum Annelida; class Clitellata; order Crassiclitellata; family Lumbricidae; genus Aporrectodea; species Aporrectodea caliginosa. The sequence continues at coordinate 88,401 of JACEVL010000847.1, forward strand.
AGCAGAGTGTCCTATTGAGGTCAGACGCAGTGCCACCGGAAGCCCATTCCAGGTCACCGGGCCAGCCACAGAGAAGGCGCGGCGCTGTCGGATAGCAGTCCGAGCACGGGGGACAAGGAACTCTGCTTGCACCGCTGAGCGCAACGAGCCACGACGCGGAACAGTGGTTCGTATAAGGGTTTGATGTATTCGTATGTTTGGCAATAGGATGGTTCATAACGTTTATTTTACGACGACGCCATATAAAAGATATCGGCGTCAGACTGAGTAAATATATTCAGGGTAGGGGCCTACATAATGGTTATACAATGTTCGCGGAGTTTCATCAATCTTCAATAGTCTAGATAATTATGCTAAAATGAAACTACAATTTATAAAAGAGTTTGATGGGTTGCAGTGTTCTGCAGAAGTCTATGGTATCGTGTTTTTGAATTATTATGCGCAGAATAGTTTTGATAATCTTCATCTTGTCTTCTTCTTTGGCTTTTCTTTTGCAGTTCTTGCGGATGATCCTTTGTCTTCTCCTTTGTCTTCTCCTTTGTCTTCTCCTTTGTCTTCTCCTTTGTCGTCTTCTGCTCCCATGCTTAATGGCCAGAGTTATCCGGGTCCTTTCCCTTTATTAATTGCGCAAGGCCTGCCCGAGTTATCCGGGTCGTTTCCCTAGCTTAATGGTGCAAGAGCCGGGCAATAGGATAGGTCATTTATCATTTTTGTTATAATGATCTATTAGTAGGCCTACAGACGTGTTTCATTATTTGCTTTTCTGTTAAACAAATAACCATCTATAGCTCTGATGCTTGCTACCAATTATAGTCCTATAGCATCAAAATATGGCGCATAAAACCAAGTCCATATTGAAATCAATGTGCTAAGGAGTTTTTACGTTTCCAACAACTATGACTGCAGAAGAAGAATAACAGCTGATCCAATCAGGGTATCCTACGTTCAAAAGATGGAGCCAAACGACAAGAGCGTTGTGCCAGAAACTGAAAAGCTCACTGACAGAGTATGATTTTCGTTAACGATTACGAAAATGTACGTTAACGGAAATAAAATGATTTCGTTAACGATAAGTATAACTGTAACTAAAAAAAATATTGAACTATACTGTAACCATAACGAAACAACACTACGGAAAATTCATCGTTCTTTTCGTTGTAAAAATAAAAATGAAAACTGAAATATAGACTAATATGAGAACGTGAATATGCTGACTATAGTAGCTTATGAACTTGGAAGGCCGTATTTCGCCCGAATTTCGGATTTGTGAGTTAGCCCAGTAGGAGGGGTGCTTTAAAAAAATAATATTTAGTTATTTTCTAAACGCTTCTATAGCGATTGCGACTAGCGCAAAACTAGTAGTCAGAGTAATCTTTTAGTCAAAATGTCTTTAAAGATCTTGAGCGCCCCAAGCATGGAAACTCTGAATGCTGCCTGGAGTCCATAATACAATACAATACAACTGCATTTGATATTACCCTTCCTCCAAAGTTCGGAAGTGCACACGCCTCGATGGCTCAGATGCAATAATGTTGCAGACCAGTTGTGCGCGAAGGACATCCTCAAGGTCCCTAACCGCAGCGGACGAGGATCGAACCCCTACTCTCCGCGTTACAGGTCAACCGCTTTAACCAGTCGGACACTGTGTCGCAGAGTCATTTCAAGAACGAATCAGTAACAAATAAAAGTTCGAGTATTATTAGCGACCAGTGTCTCCAACGACCTACGATTCCAGGTAGTTTGAAATATCTGTTTATTTGTTAGATTCTGATGACTGGGGAGAGGTTAAATTGTACTGTATTGTATCTAAAGATTTATATAGCGCCTCTCTCAGAATAACTTTCCAGAAGCGCTCTCAGCACGAAAACCCCAGGGGAAAAGAAACGTCTTTAAAGAACGAGAGACCAAAGATGAAAAACTAGTCATTAGTTTAGCCCTTAACGAGGGGGGAAGGTCATTCCAAGTAGAGGGACCAACCACAGCAAATTCCCGGCGTTGAACCAAGGCAGTCCTTGTCCTAGGAACAAAAAGATCTAGCCAATCAGCAGAGCGCAAGGAACGAGATGAGGTCGCAGATAACGGCTTTCGCATATAGTCAAAAAGATACGTTGGGGCACTGCTCAGCTGGGCCTTTGAGACTAGAAAGAGAATCTTATAATGGATGTGCGCAGTGATAGCAAGCCAGTGCAAGACATCAAGCATATAATTATGTAGAGATATGCGAAAAGCGAGGGAGTCGAGGTATGAGCCTAGCTGAAGCATTTAAGCCCGCTTGAAGGGGAGAAAGATGCTGTTTCGGGAGGCCCATAAGAAGTGATTTGCAGTAGTCGAGTCGGGAACAGATAAACGCATGTAGGCTACTATGATGGTAAAGACAGAAAGAGAGACCGGTCGTCTGATGGCTCTGAGACGCCTCAGTTGAAAGAAGCAGGAGCAAGTCAGGTTAGATATGTGCTCCGTGAATGTGAGGGAGGAGACAAGCGTGACATCCAGGTCACGGGCACAAGAAGAGTATGTGTAGGCAGGGAATTTCTTAGTCAGCAATTGAAAGTCAAGTTTGGAAAGCTGTTGTCTAGTCCCAAACCAGATCAACTGAGTCTTTGTAGCATTTAGGCAGAGTCGGTAATTCGATATCCAGTAGTGAAGATCAGAAGCAAGACAATCAATTGCACGGACTAGTGATAGTTGATCAGATGATGGACCATGAACGAAAGCCTGGGTATCATCTGCATAAAGATGGCCATTTGCCCTGTATTTAGAAAATAAGAGCGAGATGTCGGCAGCAAAGAGAATGTAAAGGGTGAGTCCGAGTACCGAACCCTGGGGAACGCCAAATTTAACCCCCACCCACTCGGTCCTGGAGTCTCCAAGGACAACCATCTGCGTGCGGTCAGTGAGGTAGGATGTAAACCAAAGGAGGGGAATACCAGAAAGGCCACAGCATAACTGTAATCGCTGAAGCAGAATCTCGTGATCCACCATATCAAAAGCAGAAGAGACGTCAAAAGTGCCAAGAGAGAGAGAGGTGAGACTGGTATATAGCTGCATATATCTCCGACAGAAGAAATAAGAGAGCAGTTTCTGTGGAATGGTGACCCCTGAATCCAGATTGGGCTGCCGGGAGAAGTCCAGCTTGCTCAAAGTAGGGAAGAAGCCGAAGTGAAACTAGTCTCTGAAGGGTCTTCGAGAGGAACGAAAGATTGGAAATGGGCCGGTAATTTTGACAGGCATTTTGGTCTAGATTTTTTTTCAGAGTAGGAAAAACGATGGCCCGCTTTTGGGAGGCAGGAAGATGACCTTCAGTGAGTGACCTGTTAAATACATAAACCAGAAAAGGAGCTAAATCATCTAAAATGTTAACCATGACAAATGGGGGAAGAGGGTCGAGTTCACACGATTTTTAGAAGATCCAATTAGTTGACGAAGTTCCGTTTCAAGAATTGAAAATGATCCGACTGCATGAGAATCTGATAGCTGAGAATATGGCTCGTAATCGTAATGTCACTCAGCCTAAACAATAACGAGACAGGAGTCAAATTAAATGGAATAATCTCAGATTTGCCGACGACATTGGCCTCCTCTCTAGAAGCAGACCAGAACTACAGCATATTACGACACAGATTGACGAAACCAGCAGAAGATTCGGCCTAATGATCAACGCAGAGAAAACCAAAACAATGGTAATTGAAAAGACCAAAGAGACACCAATAAAGATCAACATCCAAGAAGAAGCTATTGAGCAAGTCGAACAATTCGTCTATCTAGGTCGGCTAATAAACGCAGATGGCAGCAACGAAAATGATATACTGTTCAAAGAAGAATTGTACGCGCTTCACAGGCATTTGGAATGATGAACAGGATATGAAGAAGCAGAGAATTGACACGGAAACCAAGATAAAAATATACGAGATGATGATACAACCGATTTTTCTATACGGATCGGAATGCTGGACAATGCTAAAACAGAATGAGAAAAGAATTCTTACATCAGAAATGAATTGGCTACGGAAAATCGCATGGATTTCAAGACTGCAGAAAATAAGAAGCGATGACATTCGACAAGCATTAGGTATGCAAAAAACCCTGCTAGACAAAGTCGTGCAACAAAGACTCCGATGGTTTGGACATGTAGAAAGAATGCCAGTTGAGCGAATTCCACACAGCGCACTACATGCAAGATTCGAAGGAAAAAGTCAGAAAGTCAGACCGAGACAACGCTGGATAGACAACATAAATGAGGACATAACATCACTTGGACTAACACTAAGAGGAGCAATGGACTTGACAAGAGACCGAGGACAATGGAGGTCATTTATACATACCCATCGCCGCCAAATGGCTGGCGTCAGAAAATGATGATGGTGATGAATCGTAATTTGTATATATTTTTGAGAGCTCTACTTTAAAGCTAAGCTCGGGGCACCAGCATAATCACGAGGGATGAGGGGTGTCAGAGTGATAAAACTCAATTATAGACTCAATCGAAAGTCGATCACTTTAGCCGTTATCTAAAATTGCATGCTATTACTGCATGAAGTTCGGCTGACAGCTAACAGAGCCTTGGCGGCCCACGATTCAATTGAACTGTTTCACCAGGTTGTCATTGGCTGAAAACTTTAACTATAATTAAATGGTTGCGGATTATAAAGCGGGTTTAATATGATGTGTTATATGAAATGCATTTTTTACCAAGAGGAGAGTTGCTAACTTTAAACTTAGTCTATTATACGTTCCCAGTAGGATCGGTGTGAAGTAGACATACGACGAGCAATTTAAAGAAATTTGTCAACTATGTCTGGAAACTCAAGGTACCGTATGATGATAGGCCTGCATATACTTCTAAACATAGCATTTGGTGTGCATGAACCGTTTGATAGTTTCCTTTTCTCTGATTTCTGACAAATTTGTATATCATTACCGGGGGTGGGGCTTGACCTTTGGCCTTTGAGATAAAATTCTTAAGCCTGCATTCCGGCAAATCCAATCCGGCTACGACGCAGCGCCTAATATAGAAAGAGCATCGGACAAAGGTAAAGTGTTGTCACTAGTTCAATTACTGGGTTTGTGGGTACCCCGTCAGAACGGCCCCAACAAAACGGCCCTCGTCAAAATGGCCTCGACAAAACAGCCCCGTCATTTCGGCCCCCGTCATAACGGCCCCCGTCAAATCGGCCCCCGTCAAATCGGCCCCCGTCAAATCGGCCCCAGTCACATCGGCCCCTCACAAAATATCCCATGTCCCAAGTACTTTTAAGTTGGATTGATGAAAAGAATTCTTTGCGTAAATAGAACTCGGATCGGTAAAACCGTAGGTTACGTTGCCAACTATTTTATGTGGTCAGTTAAAAAATGAAAGTTGGATTGCAGAAAATAATTTTGGCGCTAAAATGGAAGTTGGATTTATGAAAAATAATTCGTTGCGTAAATAGAAGTTGGATTTATGATAGTTGTCATTGAAAGCATTTAAATAATTAAATACGCCAACTAGTTAGCATCAGAGCATTAGACGATGGACGCCGCAGTCCATTGTCCAGCTGAACCATTGCTTGAGGCCTCATTTCAACACAGTTTGTCAGCGTAAGCTTAAAGTACTTGGAACATTGGATATTTGTATGGGGCCGATATGACGGGGGCCGATGTGACTTAGGGCCGATATGACGGGGGCCGATGTGACTTATGACTGGGGCTTATTTGACGGGGCCGAAATGACGGGGTCAGATTTGACGGGTCTGTTTTGTCGAGGCCATTTTGACGAGGGCTGTTTTGTCGGGGCCGATTTATCCTGGGCCGATCTGACGGGTCACCGGGTTTGTGATACATTATGTACAGATTGCATGCACTTGTAAGCTCATTACTTTACTCATTGCCATTTCTCACTTCAACTTGTACAGTATGGACGATTCTGTTACCGGGTGTAATTGCGAATCTATCACCGCCAGGTATTCACTTTTGTCGAGTTGTGAATTGTTTCGAAATGGTTTAAATAACTTATACTATGTAACTTAAGTGACTTATACAATACAATTCATTAAAACTGTTAATTGTTAGTGCCCTCCTTACAACATTCAGAAGTGCATATTGAAATCGGACAACCATTGTCTAAGAGCCATAAATATACTGGAAGAGGTAAGTTTTCAGTTTAGTTCGAAAGACAGTCTCGCTCAGAGAGTTGTGAACATGAGGAGGTCATTAGAAGGTTATAAGGTAAAAATCAAGGAGCAATGACCATCATACAGGATCACCTTGGATTATTTTAACCTTTAGGTACTATGTCTTCTCGAATATAGCCCTTAGTGGCCTGACAAATAGGTGAAAGACTCACCAAAATTGACAATTGGTTGGCTGAAACAATGAAATAAACTGTAGGTTTGTCTCTCATCAGTTTAGCTGCAGCTAGTGCATTCAGCATGTAAAGCACAGTGTAATGCAGTGTACAGTCTGCTAACCCTCCTGCTGGCAGCAGGCTGCTGCTATCACTGTTCTCAGTGCTCTGTAAATGAAACTGAGTTAGTGGGTTATTGATAACAATGGGCCAGTGGGCCTATGCTGTGCTGTCATGCTGCAAGGTGCACTCTTCTTGTGCAGTTCGCTAGTGAACTGACACAGCTGAGCTGTCTGCTGTCTCAATAATCAATATCGCACTCAGTAACATAGCGCATTAACCCTCGGGCTACCAAGCTTTTTTGTGACATTAGCTACCAAGGGGGGTGGGGTGGTTACCACCTCCGTGGATTTCGTGTTTGGTTTCACATATCATAACTTGTAATATAGCAGTGGATTCAGCATTCATTTCTGCACAGAATGGTATATTTAGTTGTACATTATGTTAATACACCTCGAAATTAAATCACTTTTAACAACGGAGCCCCCTTAATTAGCGATATTTTATATTATTGCGTACATTTTGTACTTTTTGGATAAACAAATATAAGATTATGTGTGTTTTGAAACTGATCTATGTATAAAAGATACACACAATCATCCCTCACACATGTTTATATAGTATAAATGTACATTAATACATATATATCCATACATATATAATAATATATCGGTTTACGTTGTAATGCTGTATTCAGCCATTTTCACACAGATTACGCGTATTATTATTTATTTTGATCACTTCCGGTATTCAAAAGACAAAGATATAGGTATGCAAATGAAGCCCTACATTCCCTCTATAGAATGGTATCTTTTGTTTCTCTTCCATGAAGACAAATGAAGACAAATGAATACGCTACAGACAAAACACTAAGGGGAATGCTTCCATTCAGCCATTTTTCACGCATATTACGCGTATTATTATTTATGTTGATCACTTCCAGTTTTCATAAGACAAACATATAAGAATGCAAATGAAGCCCTGCGTTCTCTCTAAAGAATGGTATAATTGTTTCTCTTCTAGGAAGAATAGTCAATAAGGTATAGTCGAAAAACTAAGGGGGTGGTATCCACCCTCTGGTGCCTCGGGTATATCAGGTATAACTTTTTGAATGGCGTGGGCTACCATCATGATGTTTACCTCAAAATGTGCGCCAATGAATCTGCTGCAGCTACCTAAAATGTAAAAATTATATTCCATATGAAAAAAATTATGCATAAAAACGTAGGGGGTGGTAACCACCCCCCCTTGGTATCCCGAGGGTTAACATTGCCTAGTACTGGCATGATACGTCTCGACGTCAGAGTGCTATTTCTGTCGTGATCTTTGACCTTTGGCCTTCGTCTTCATGACTTATGGAGCCGATTTCAGTAGCTGCCAGACATAGCGATCTGCGGTTTTTTCAAGTTTTATTTCGGTTTCCGTTCTATTCGAACTCAGTCAGTTTATTACTTTCTTGCGGGAATATGATTATGGCAGTGCGGAAAACGGAGTTAGGCTTTTGGATTTTCTTTTTGGATAAAATCAAGGCTGCAAACCTAAGTTTGAGGACTCACCAGAAAGTGGGACCAATGACGTCAAGGAGATTCCCGGCAGCGATTCGATACACGAGAGGTGAACTGTACGCCTTGAGGGGGTTTCCCGAATGCGGCCAACCATGACCTAGTAGAGAGGTTATCGACCTGGAGCCTCTTACGCTACCGAGGGTCACTCTTTGGATTGCATCACCGCTCGCGTCTTGCCTGTACAGCCCGCTCTAACCTGCGCATGGTGGTTGGGGACTGCACAACGAATCTACAGCGGATGCCTGTGTGTGACGACAAGCAAAGGAGGTATTCCCCGTTTCGGCGGCGTGCGCGGACTCCACGTGTTCTGCTATACCCTGCGGTAAACAACAAGCCGGACCCAGAACCGGAGGGCAGTTCTGAACCGACTGCAGACTCAGCACAGCCATCTCTATATGGGTATATTTCACAACCGGAGGCAAATTCAGAAATAGAATTAGAGAAAAATAAAGTCATGAAAAATCAAAAAAATTTCTTACACAAATATTTGCATCGCCGTGCTTAAGCATAACTAATATTGAGCAGAGCTTAAATTTGACAGATTTGGCCTAATTTTTCATTTTAGTTTTTTTCTTATGTGGAACACATACAACTTTGATTCCTAAATATTTACAACTCCGTTACGTAATAAATACACAATACAATAGACCGCCACTGTTTATAATTAGTGAGTAATTAGTATTAAGTGTGCATTAAATTATTACATAGCAAAATAAATTATTATGATGATAAATTATATACATGTACCATTAAATAAATTCATTTTAATAGAAAAATAAAGTAACGGAGTCGTAGTAACGGAGTTGTAAAATAATTTATAATTAGGTCTCCAGGCTTACCGGGAGAGTTAAGATAAAGATTAAGATTAAGTTATAAAAATAGTTAGTTTATAGTGGCCAGGCTGTCAGTTTCAATATTATTTTTGAAATAAAAGAAATTATGTATATCATACGCAAAATGCAATAATTACCGTCACGTAGTTGTAATTCTTTTTTATACTATAAGATTACCGGATAAATTTTTGAAAATTGTCAACAGAAGCAAACACCCATATTGATTTCTTTTTGGTAAAATCAATGCAGAAATGTTCCCTGTTATCGAAGATGTCAATTAAAAAAAATTGAGTTTTCAATTTAATCCACAGACGGCAGAAACTCATTCGTAGCGGAGTTGTAAGCAATATTTGAAGACAGAGGGTTTTATTTATTTTTTAATTATTTAGTTCGTTAATAAGTTAATAAAAACCATATGGAGCAATGATGTCCTGCAATCATGTCCTGCACTACTGACTACCTTTCTGCCTGGATGTCATCTAATCGTCTCCGCTTAAATCCTTCAAAAACTCAATATATCTGGCTTGGAACTCGCTAGCAGCTGGATAAGCTGGACTTGGAGTCCCTCTCTGCTGAATTTCCTACCTTTGCTTTTTCCACCTCGGTCCGCAACTTAGGGGTCATCCTGGACCAGGAACTCTCTTTCACGGGGCATATCACGGCATTGACTCGTTCTTGCTACTACCACTTGCGCCAGCTGCGGGTTGTCACTCGCTCTCTTTCTTCTTCATCTGCCTCCACTCTGGTCCATGCCTTTGTTAGTAATCGACTGGACTACTGTTCTTCGCTCTACTGTGGACTACCTCAAGTCCGTTTGCATCCTTTGGAAGGCGTTTTGCGGGCGGCAGCTCGTCTAATTGGTGGTGTCCCTAAGTTCGGCCACATCTCTGCATTTATGCGTGATGTCCTCCACTGGCTCCCGGTCCAGCAGCGCATCCATTATAGGGTCTCCTCCATTGTCTGGCACTGTGTTCTGGGCAGATCACCTGTCTATCTCCGGGAGCTCTTCACCTCAACCTCGGCATGCTCTGGTCGCCGATCTCTGCGCTCGGCCTCTAGAGGTGACTTCATTGTTCCGCATGCTCGCTCTGCTACTAGACAGCGTCGGGCTTTCTCGATCGTTGGTCCTACTTTCTGGAATAGCCTCCCCTCTGGCCTTCGTTCTCTCCCGCGAGACCTCTCTGATTCTTTCTATCGACTGCTTAAGACCTTCCTCTTTGACCGGGCCTGGGTCGGGAGCGCCTCTGAGTAGTTATCTTGAAGGGGCGCTATATAAATTCCATAGATAGATAGATAGATAGATAGATAGATAGATAGATAGATATATATATATATATTTGTAAGTTAATGATCTAAAACTTCTAAAATATCAGCTCAGCGGTTTCAGCTGTTACCCTAACGTAACATTGAATTGATGCACCATTAGAAAGGACAATGCAATTTCGGGTTAAAATTGGACTTTATAATTTTCTTTCTCCTACTAATCATCTAAATAATATAAAAGAAATAATTTGTTATAACTAACTCATGCCCTATAATTTATTTAAAAATTATAAATTATAATTTTACTCTTTGTGCAAGCCGTGCAAAGGAGAAGACAGAAATTTATATAATTTGCTGCCGGTTGTAAAATATTATCAAATATACCCATATCTCATCAACCCAACAAGCCTAGCAAAGCCACATGCAATAGAACACTTTGGTGCAGACCTGAGATCGTACAACCCGGACTTGGCAATCGTGGTTGAGAGCTGGTTCAAACAAAAACATACAGACGCCTCCATGGGAATCGAAGGATACAGCCTATACCGCCGGGATCGGGAGCGTCGCAGGGGCGACGGTGTAGCCATTTATTGCAAGAGCCATCTACATTCCGCAGTTTTCCAACCGAAGATCATCTTTGCTCGTGAAATGGAAATCCTGAGGCTCAGAGTCAGCGTATACGAGCGATTGTACTACATCGGTGCTATTTACCACCCACCGAAGCCTAACTATTGCGTAGACCTTTTCATCTCAAGTATTGATTCTGGAACAAGCGTTGGAACTTTGATGTCTGGAACTGGAGCGTCTAGCAAATCGCTTTCGTGTACAGTCTTAACGTTTTGTGTAGGTCCAAACGATAGTAATGCCACGAGATCCGCTTTCCGAAGTTGTGAATAACCTCGCACGCCTTTTTCTTTGGCGATATTTCGTAATTGTTTTACTGTCTTCGTTTTATATTCCATTTTATATACAGAAGATTTTTCTTTAAGTCCTTTCGTGAAATCAGATTTTGTATTCATTTTTGAGTAGTGTGAGGAATTTGTTTTTAACACGAGCTTATATAGGCTCACGACTTAGAAACTCGCGTTATTATCCCTACGATTACGCAATAGGCCTACGATACCACAGGAATTACCTCAAACATTACGCGATAGGCCTATCGATGAAAATGCTGACTATGTAATTACAGATCGATGCTCTGGGAAATACCCCTAACGATTACGCGATAGGCCTATCGATGAAAATGCTGACTATGTAATTATAGATTCACGATGAGTCATACAGATCGATGCTATGGGAATTTACGATAGTTTCAGGATGCGCGGCGTATATTAATAATTAGACCGACGACGCGGCGGGTATCGATGCGGAGACGTGGGGGACGCCGATACGGAAGGCTGTTTAGGTGGGTACGTTCGAAAACTTTGGGGCTGTGGATGAAAAGTTTTCGAACTCGAAGGTTGGGTATCGATGTGGGGATGTGGTACGTGTGAATTTAAGGCTGTTTAGGCTGGGTATGATGAAATTTAAGGCTGTTTAGGTGAAATGGCCTAGCCGCTTAGTTTTACTACTACTTACGAGCATAGACTTTGCAAACTGGTCAACGTTATAACCGCCACACAACGCAGTCGTTGTTGAAACGTTAAATTCGCCAGAATTACTGCAACATCTAATCAATCGTGCAAACTAACCAAAAATGCAGCTCTCCCCCTCTTCCCTCTGTCTGTCTGCCTCTGTCTGTCTCTCTCTCTCTCTCTCTCTCTCTCTCTCTCTCTCTCTCTCTATATATATATATATATATATATATCTCTATCTTCCTATCTGTCTGTCTCTCTCTCTCTCTCTCTGCACATACATTACTCGTGATTTGTACAATGGTTTTAAATAAAGGAAACTGAATACGCAGGTTGCTTTGGCGTCTGTGGACAGCGGCCGAATGCTCTGTGTCAGCAATTTGTGATTCTCCTTACAGATTTTATTTTGGCTATGGTTAAAAAAATATTTTTTCATTTTAGTTGTAGTTACAGTTACAGTTATTATTTTTTTAGTTGCAGTTATAGCTGCTGGAATTTTTATTTTAGTTACTACTTAGTTGCATTGAGGGTCGTCCATTAATTAAGTCAACAAATTTTAGGTTGTTTTGACCACTCCTCCCTCCATGTCAGCAACTGTTAAACATTCAAGGCCATCTAGTAAAAAAATTATGTCACAAATAATCTCCCCCACCCCAAACAAAAGCCATTTCTATGTCTCTTTCTGTAATGGCTGATTAATTTGAAATTCTCGAAAAGTTTGCATAATTAAAGACACAATATTAACAGGGCTATATATCTATAACTGTCAGTTTGTCTAGCTGCTGTCATCTTCCCACGGAGAATAAAATGTTCCTCTGTTGTGATAACAGGCAGGCCCGTCCCGAGGAATACGCTGAATACGCAACCGCGTAAGGCTCCGGCGATTCCGCCTAAAGTTAAGGGGCCCCAAACCAAAATCCCTTTTATGAAAAAATAATAATAAAGACATCACACGCACCACGAATTAGATCCACTGGCAATGGCATTTTGCACTTTACTAATCACAACTCATTACTGCGATTGTTTTCAATTTAAGCTTAGGGTAGATTCCACAAAGGTCGCGTTCATGCAACAAACGAGAGCAGGAAAGATAGGTGATATGATCGGACAAGCTGAGGTCTGGTCAGGGTTTGCATTGTCAGACTTGAACTGGGGGTTTGAAAACTTCTTAGGGGCCTACATGCCCGGATGTCCCAACCAGAATTTCTGACGTACTTAAAAACGTGTGCGTTGCAGTGCAAAAAAGCGAACAATAAAGAAATACTTGGTAGAGAAGTCTTGAGTCTTATTTTCAGTAGATTTATAGCTCTAGCAGAAATTATGACGTAACAAACACTGAAATGCTGAAAGAAAATTGAGGAAAAACAAAGCAATGGTTGTAATTAATTAAGCAAATAAGATACACTGAACTACTGAATGCTGTGCTGCGAGGAGTGTTTAACTTACCCTCCCACCAAGGTAATTTTTGGGAATTAACTGGAGGGGTTGAAAATTAATTGGGAGGTTCAACTCTCCCAACTACAAACCCCGACAATTCAATCCCTGGGTTTAGTTTAAAATCACACTTTAGTTGTGGGAAAAAGAATTAGTAGTGAATATGTGGGTGGATGCAGGGTCAGAGCTTCTCATTTGAAAATAGAAGGCGATTAGAAAATCGATCGCGCTGGATTGCGTAGGCGATCGGTGCGCGATCGACCTCGAGAGCTTTCGTGTACGTCGTATTTGTGTATCGTATTCGTATTAATAGCTGTATATTATAGCCTAATTTAGCCTATTGTACGTATACCATTGACTCAAAATGACGTGACTGTGACGGCTAATTTAAGAACGTTGGTTGAGCCTTCGGCATAGGCCTACGTTGACCAATCAGTTTTGGCTTGACCTTTCAGCCGGCAGTCCACTCGAATTTTGTCGGCGTGCTTTCTGCAGGACTTGCAGTAAATTTTTTCACAATCCGACGGTTTTATATTTCGACTAGCCTACATCCACATCGATTCATCGAACTAGTCACATAATTTCCATGGCATGCAGAAACGTGCTAAACTGTACATTATTATTCCACTTCGGCACCGTCGCCGTCATTGTTGCTTTCACTAATTTCGGAAATTAGTGACGTTACCAACTTACAAATGACGTTACGCGGGAGGTGTCCACCGTGTTATTATGACCAATCATAGGCCCCTATTGAACGAAATTGGAGCGATCACTCAGCAGTCATTAGGTCACGAAACGCTGCGTTCCGAACGCATTCACCGCCGCCGCAAGTAAGCAAAAAGGTAATGTAAATTAGGTGAATAAAATAATTGCTCCAGTTTCCTCTTGGAGTAAATCGATCGCGCTCGATTTGCGCGATCGATTTATCGATCCACCAGACCTTTGCTAGGCGATCGACCAAGGAGATCGATCGATCGATCGCATCAAATGAGAAGCCCTGTGCAGGGTCCATGTTGAAGACCTTGTCCGTATTTTTTCCAGTAGGCTATTCTGACTTCCGACCCTGCATGGTTACTCGACAGAAGGTGCGGACCTTGTTTAGCAGAGAAACGTCCAAACCGGTAAGAATTCAATCTTCTGTGTAATCTTTCCCGTGGCGCTATATACATTGTAGATGTCCCATTACATTACAATTGCATGGTGGTAATCGTGAGACAAAGGTGTTAAGTACCCACGTCCTTTCAGCTCACATGCCTGCAGGGCTGCCGACAGAAATTCCGGGCCCCTAGGCAGAGCAGTCAAGGGCCCCTAACTATCCTTAGACTTTATGAGAAAATTTTTTTAAACAAACTGAAATAATTATAGTGCAGATACGACCCTACAAAATTATATTTATATGTGCAAATATTGTAGTTACGTGTCCGTAATATTATATTTTATAAGGCATAAAATCATAAACTTTGTATATCTGATTAAAGTATATTTCATAAGTTGATTGCGGGCCCAGCCCGGGCCCCTAAAAGTCGCCGGGCCCCTGGGCATTTGCCCCTGCCCCCCCTCTCGGCGGGCCTGCATGCCTGTCTATCATTACGCCAATTTTTCCATAAGTCAGACGTTGCCGATTTTGATTACTGTAATAATTCCAAAGACCTCTGCATTCAACCCGGTCTACTGACTACTAACTGTCTCATTATAAATATTCAGTTGATAAGGACGGTTCTGGGTAGACGCGCCGTGTCTGGTGTTGGCCCTAGACTCTGGAACTCTTCCGACAAAAGTTCGTTCTGCAAAATCTGGGTGCGGCTCGGTGACCGGCTAGTTAGAGCGGTTGACCTGTAACGCGGAGAGTACGGGTTCGATCCTCGTCAGGGTCGGTTACTGTGTATGCACGGTGACCAAGTCCTTCGCCCACAATAATATTGCTCTGCAATATAACTGCATCTGCGCCGCGGAGGCATGTGCATTTCTGAGCTTTTGTCTACCTTTGGAAGAAGGGCGATATCAAATGCAATTGTATTGTATTGTAATGTAAAAGCTGTTCTGGCCTTCCGATCTTCCCTAAAAACATGTTCTTTCCTTTACTCTTTTTCTCCCTATAGGCTGTTTCCGTGTCGTTTTTAAACTCCCTTCTTGATTTTCGACTTGACTCACACTGGAGTTCGGCTTAAAAGACAGATTGATGCCTTCAAGGCGACGCGGAGGAAATATATTATGCATTATTATATATTATTATTATTATATTATGCATTATTACATTGGCGCTATACAAGTTCTTAGATTAGATTAAATTTGTCAAAATGTAATTAAATTTAATTTTAATTAAATCTCCTTTCACCAATTAAGACCTAGAGCACACAGCCATACTCTCCCACCCAAAGACAACTCTGCATTTATACATATATTTACTAATTTATCTTAAAATTGTCTAATTTCTTTTAATTGTCCATTTCTGTGTGTTTTTGTCAGATTGTTTTTATCAATGAAACGAATAACAATGATGATGAGAAAGATTCAGTCTTCCGTCTACTGCTGTCCCATGCAGGACTTTGCTGTTCAAAGTCCACAATTCACGCGGTCAGGGAGTGTAACAAGTTAACAACCAATTAAGGGTCTGTCTGCAGAGGATATGCCATAAGTGGTGAAAGCTTAGGCTGAAGTACCAACTAGGGAGCCTACGAATATTATTGTATATCTGCGTGAAATCAGATCAACATTATTATGTGATAAATGTATTTTATATTGCAGTTAATAAAGCTCAAACTCACTGAAAATGGCCTTTTCAGTTATTGCATTGTTTCCATATTGAACATGTTGCAAGAGATATTTGATACTATTGTTAATAGTTGTTGCTTAATACTTCATTCATCAGTACCACAGATTCAAATAGATCAGCATAATTGTCAAAATTATAGACTTATACTGTGCTATGAATTACATAGCCTTTTTGGAAGTTGTTCATGATGCCTATTATAAAGGTACAAGTACAAGGCACTTGTTCAGATACGCTGTTGGTATTGGCTATAATAGACATACAGTAGCACCGTATAATCTGAGCAGACATCGTTTTCTGCCAGTTTGAAGGTAGATTTTGACGGGAGATTTGAGTATCGCTGAATGAGTTCTACTGAAAAGCTAACTGCTGTTGAAACTGATCACACAGTAAGTACGACGACAAAGACTTTTATATGTTACACTTCTAACCTATTAGTACAGACGTGTTTCATTGCATGCTTTTCCTATTAAACGAATAACAGTCTACGGCGCTGATGTTCACTACAATTTAATCGGCCTAGACTCAAAATATGGCTCAGAAAACCAAGTCCATACTGAGGTCAACTGTCGAAGGAGTCTTTTCAATGAGACCTGAATTTCAAATGAACCGCAGAAGAAGAACAACAGCTGAACCAATCAAGCGAACCTTGGTTCGAAGGATGGAGCTAAACGAAAATCTCACTGACACACGGTGAACGTTTCGTCAACAAAAACGAAAATGATCGTTAACGAAAATAAAATGATTTCGTTAACGTTAACTGTAACTGTAACTATAAATAGCTTTAACCATAATTGTATCAATAACAAAAAGTACACTAAGAAAAATTCATTGATTTTTTCCTAATAAAAGTAAACATTAAAAGTGCAATATAGGCAAACTACGTGAACACTAAAATGCGCTACAAATATATATATATATAATGTAGGCCTATGTACAGTATATATATATAGCGATAGGCTACATCTATATTAGAACTTAGAAGGCCGTGACTCGCACCAGATTTCGGAATTAGCCCAGATATAGTGGCGCATTATTAAAATAAAATTTAGTTTTTCTAAATTCTTCTATAGCGACAATATGGATTGTAAAGAAGTTAATTGGCCCGACTGCATGAGCTTCTGATAGCTAAGAATAAGGATCGTAATCGTAATTTCCTAAATGTTTAAGCACTAAGGCTAATTGCAGGGCACCAGTTTAATCACGAGCGGCGTCAGAGTGAGAGTGTTTCGTATATAAATACAGACTTCTGGCCGAAAGTCGGTCACTCTAGTCATTATCGAAAATTGCATGCCATGACTGAATGAAGTCCGGATATTGAACAGAGCCTTGGCGGATCTTGTTTTAATTGCACTGATTCACCAGGCTGTCATTGGTTATAAAACTTCAGCTATTCTTAAATGGCTGGGGATTACCAAGAGTTTTAATGTGATGTGTAATACGACATGTATTTTTGACCAATGGGAAAGTTGCTAAGTCTCACTGTAGGCCTAGTCTATTATTACACTTCTCCCAGTAGAGCCGGTGGAGTACACTTTATTTATCGAGGAATTTAAAAGAATTCTGTCCAGTGTCTACTATGTCTGGAAATTCAAGGTACCGTACGATAATAAGTTTGTTTACACAGTCTTCTAAATATCGCAAATCCCATCCAGATACGACGCAGTGCCTAACATAGAAAGAACATCGGACAAAGGAAAAGTGTCGTCTACAGTATCTGACGCCACTAGTTCAATTGCTGAGTTGTGATGCATAGTATTATACAGATTGCATGCACTTAGCTCAGCGTTTCCCACACTTTTTTGACCAGGGAACCTTTCGCATGTTAATATTTTCTGGCGGAGCCCCAATCTCAACCAAACGTATTGAAGCATACATATCGCCTGAGAAGCATATTAATAGGTCTACATTTCTAACTAAACACACACTCGTAATAAGCAGTTTATTTTAAAGCTCTTCTACGAAAAATTAAAGTGCACTGTTTTTAAAACCACGACTCATGGAGGACAATATATGGAGTAGGGTCTACATGAAGTTTGAATGTGTACAGTTCGTTTGTTTCTTATCGACAAATTATTTTCTATATTTGGCCTGATGCTAGAACGCTGGATTCTTATATCAGGCATATAATTTATTTAGTCGATTTCTATAATATTATTTTGTTTCTGTTGCAGTATAATAATTATGAGAATCCAGTTTCGCATAAATACGTTGCGGCAAATGGCAGAAGCACGCTAACTGCACATTTCGCGACTGTGGCGTATTCCTTAATTAGCCTGCTCCAGAAATCGATCAATGAAAGTTCATTGAAATTCTGCTTCATTTGCTAGTCCTACTTTAGGTCATATGTCAATAAGAAGTTCGTAATTTCTGTTAGAAAGTTAACTGGTTTTTCGGCTACTTTGAACGGTTTCGAATCCATTATTATAGGCCTATCACCCTTTATGGGGAGAAATTAATTAACCAAGTTTGCTTCCAGATCGTGAATATTCACCTGCATTTTATGTAGGAATGCTTTCGTCGAGAACACAATCCAGTTAAATCAAAAATTCGTATAAGATTGAAAAGCATCCCACATTACCGGATTCATCACAAGAGGCCTAGAACCCCAGCTTACGTGACAGTGGCTCAATACTGGGAAATTTTTATACCAGCAAAATAAAATAATTAATTGCAAATACTGCTGTATAATTTATTTTCTGACTCGGCGGTACTGTTTAAACTTCGGAATAGTTTCGAGGTAACGATAGCAGAGATGACTATGTTTCCATTCAGACTTACAGCTCTGACCTTCGCGCTTCTGAAAGGATTTTGCTGTGAGAAGCGCTATATAAATAGCCAAATACAATACAATACAATACAATACAATACGCAGGTCCCTGCAGAGATGTCTGTAAATACTAAATAGTTACTGAATTACTAATAGGCACTGAAGTTAAGATTATCACTCACTGGGGGCAAAATACAGAAGACAGCTGACGGCAGTTTAAAACTTTTTAAAACTTTTTCTGTATTTGTTTTAGAACTGTTTGAAATATTTTATTCGAATAAAAATTGTTAATGAAATTTCTTTTAATTACAACTATTCGCGGAACCCTTGCTTTCACCCCGCGGAACCCCACTTTAGGAAACGCAGACTTGGCTAATCCCTTTTCTCACAGCCGTTTCTTACTTCAACTTGCACGGAATGGACGATTCTGTTAACGGGAGTTATTGCGAGTCTACCACCGCCAGGTAGTCCTATTCATTTTTGTCGAGTTGTGAATTGTTTCGAAATGGTTTAAATAAATTGTAGGCCCTACTATGTAATTTAAGTGACTAATACAATACGATACATTTCAACTGTAAATTGGTTGTGCCCTCCTTACAACATTCAGAAGTGCATGTTCATGTCGGGCAACCATTGTGTAAGAGCCACAAATAGACTGGAAGAGGTTAGTTTTCAGTTTATACGAAAGAGTTGTGAACACGAGGAGGTCACTTGAAAGTCATAAGGTCAAAATCAAGGAACACTGACCATTACACAGAATCACCCAAGTAAAACAACATTTGGCTGAGATATGGCTGTTTTCTCTTAATTTTGACCTTTTGACCTCGAAATGATCTTGGATTATTTTAACCTTTAGGTACTATGCCTTATCGAATATAGCCCTTATCGGCCTGACGAAATAGGTGAAAGACTCACCAAAATAGAACAATAGTTGGCTGAGTTATGGTCAGTGTTGTATCAATTACATTCTAAATGTAATTCAATTATAATCGCAATTACATGCTTGTAAATGTAATTGAATTACAATTACAATTACTTGATTGTGAAAGTAATTGAATTACAATTACATTTTCATTGTAATTCAATTACCAATTAATTTTTCAATTATTCCTTTAACATTGGCAAATGATTTAGAATTTTCACGATAATTTTTAATTTACTCTATTTTTAAACTAAAACATCCAATGGGCCAATGGCCTGTAAATTGTAATAATAATTATAATATACATTCAATTGTATTATGTTTGTCAGTTATCCAATATACGATTTGCAATTATGATCCATTAAAACAAGGTAGAGTTTATTTGATTTTTAGTAGAAGTTTTTCAAAATGATAGTCTGTTAGAGAACTCAGATGATTGTGCCTGGGTGAGTGAGTCAATTTGTCCAGCAGTGCTAAAGAGATGCTCAACTGGAGCTGAAGATGGAAGCTCTGTTTTCTGTATTCAATTCTTAGCCGCAGTAAGCTAACTAAGAATGAGTGCATGACTGCATGGATAGTCTGATAATGAAGGTCAGCCCTTGACCTTGAGGTCTTTCAAAGTGTGCTATAAAATTGTAAGAGTGGTGTAAGGAAAGAATAATGTTGACAATTAGGTTGCCAAGCAAACATAATGCAGAGCAGTTTATTCAATTAAACGGGTGGCCCGGGTCAACCCGGCAGGCTGGCATTTTGCTGACTTTATGAAAGTAATTTGTAATTGACACTTCATTCAATTACAAATTGCATGCAACATTGTAATTGAAAATACAATTACAATTACTGGACTTAAAATGTAATTCAATTACAATTACAATTACAGAACTTGTAATTCAATTACGTAATTCAATTACATGTATTTCAATTACTTAACAACACTGGTTATGGTTTTATCCTTGATTTTGACCTTGAAATAGCATTGGAATTTGTTAGCTTTTTGTAGTTCTTTGATTGTGTAACCCTTATTGGTTCGAGCTATCAGGTAAAAGAATAATTAAAATGTAACAATATTTCTGTGGGCTATGGCTATTTCCTCAGATTTTTCTCTGAAATTGACCGTTTTGACCTTAAAATAACCTTGGATCGCCTTACATTTAATCGCCATGTTTCTTATCCCAGAGAGCCCTTACGAAGAAGAGAAACACAAAAAAGAATTAACTGTTTCTAAGAATTATTGGCTGAAATCTGGCCATTTTTCTCTGATTTTTGCTATATTTCATTTTTTCTTGAAATGACCTTTAGTGATCCAGAATTTAGTGTTAATATTTTAGCTCTCGTCGAGAAAAACACACCATAAAGTTCATGCAAATCGGACTATTCGTTCACTTTTGTAATAAAAGGTGTAAATTGAGAATGGACCCAATTTCCAAGTCCCGAGTTTGAGCGCCTACAGTCCTGCAATTTAAGAGGTCTATGTTTAAAACATTTTATCCATGTTTTTATCCCTCATCCAGCTTCTTCTACTACAACATATTTGCTATAAATATTTTTTATCTCTCATCGAACTTCTAGTTTTACTGCAATAAGTTAGCATCAGTACCATTGTTTCGTTGCTCATCCAACTTCTACTTCTGCTATAAATATGCTCATCCAACTTCTAATGAAATTGCAATAATTCTGCTCACAATACCATGTTTTAATAGCTCATCCAACGTCTGATATTAATATAACATATATCTATGAGCTCCTGTACGTGTCGGGATTTGGGTATTTGCGCCCTGGACTCTGGAATTGTCCTCCGGTTAAAGTTCGCTCAGCAAAGTTTGTTCTGGCCTTCAGATCTCAACTACATGTATAAACTGGACTTTTCTTAGACTTCTTGGTTTTGACTGGAAGAGTCTGTTTAGTATGCATTAAAATGTAATATGCGTAATTTTAATAAGTCTTAGTGTTTAAGCATTTAATTATGACGTATTTAATGACTATGCAGATTAAAATTAATAAAATAACTGCATGTCAGCAATTATAAATAAACAATAAACACTAAACGTTATAAACAATCCCAATAGTTGAAGACTATACTATGTCGCTAATCATTCAAAAGTGAGCAAAACTCAATATGTTTATTCTGTTGACTGAACTCCGATTAAAATTCTGATTTGGCAAAGAGAAGGCATTAGTACCAGTGATTCCAATCTGGCAAGGATGGCACCATGTCTAGATGTTTGTCCAACCACAGCAGCAGATGCCTCACCAACAAGTTTGACAGAACTCTGAACGTATTGTGTGTGGCATGGAAATTCGGTAAACTCGAGTGTTGACACACTCTCACTGGCGATAAATTCTTCAAGGTCAGCTTTGGAAAGTGCGGAAATGACCGTGGTTCTGTTGCTTTTACGCTTTGCCAGTCAATCAGGTCGATGTAATCATTTGAAGCAAAGTGAAGTTCTGGAATAGAAAATTCGTGTATTCTGTGTTTATGTTGACTGTTGACATTCATTTCTCGATCGCAAGACTGTGAGCAGTAGTACACTGTAGAGCACTGATATGCTGCCAAGTATCGGTTATGATTCGATTAGTTGTGGTTATTCATATTCAATTCAATTTTTTCAATTCAATTCAATTTATTGAGTACGATATAGCACCTGGATCACGCTTATCCAAAAATTGATAACAATAACCCTTTATCACAGTGTTTTGTCTGCCAATTACATTCAAATGAATTGCTATTGCGAAATCTATTGTCGCGTCTCGATTGTGTGACTGCAGGTCCACGGACATTTACACGGTCAATAGGCAAAGTCAATGGTAGGCCTATACAGTGAACAACTACCAGTTATTTTGTTTTATGCTCATTTTCTACAAGTCACAGCAAATAATCTTAGCACTGATCAAAAGTATTTATCTGAAATAATCGTTAATCAGTGATAGTGATAAAGGAATATTGCTCTCAATCTCTGGCCAGGCGTGATTCTGGTGCTATGTCGCTCTCCAGATGGATAACCACAGCTAATCGACTCCTGCATCTGTATGTTGCAAGCGAATGCACGTCATACAATCTGAAAACATTGGCGACATACGCCATAAGATGTAATAATTATGTGGTTTTACATCAAAATGAAACCTTCGTATAATTATGGTTATATTCATCTGTGGCGCACACTATCCAGATCGCGGTAGCTACCTTAAGTCTTTAAGGCTGTTATTGACCCGATAATACAATGTAATAGATTATTTGAACATCCAGAAGGCATCCTTCTTGGAATGATAACCAAAATTTTTCGACCTTTTTACAATATGCGGATCCAGACATTTCCGTTGGATGAGATTCTAATGACTTTGACAAATTGGAGATCTTCTGGAATATCAAAGAGGGCGGACAGAATCTTACGTGTGTATCAAATAACCAATCCTATTAAAAAAACGGAAGCGCTCAATAAAATTTCGTTGATAAATGAAGACGACGTCATTCAATTGTTCATGGAATATTCATTGGAGAATATGACATCATTCTACAATGCCATATGCAAAGATTTTGGCATTCGCTGCAACACAGCTGACTGTTACCGTGCTGCATATCTTTACAATTGTCTTAACTATCCTGAAGTTTTGCATTTATGTGAACGAATTCTAAAGGAGCCTGATCTACGAAGTGATTTGAAGGAAATTGTATTTGCAAATGTAATTGTGATGCCCCTTCTTGACACTTATTTCGACACGGATGTGCAATATTTTGCTTGGGTTTCACACACTGTTTTGCTATCTGTTCGCTCGAAATGAACATTTGTGGAAAACGAAAGACACAAACGGGTCGGAGTTTCAGAATTATTTTACCAGATACATTTACTTAAGGAAGAGCATACTTCCATTACTTATATCTTCCAGGAAGTATAGCTACTACATACAGAGTCACTATTATCTTGGAAGACATTTCCTGGCAAGGTACTTGAAAACAAGATGCCTGATCGATTGTAATCGTTCAAAATCAGAAATAATGCCCGAATTTAATAAACTGAAAAGCAATCTTCCATTTGAGCACATGATGCGTTGCATTCTCTGGCAAAAACTACGACAACTTTATAATCTATTTAATGTATAAGAAGTTGCAGATTAAAAAGACAGAAATGATAACTGCAAAACACCAGACAATAGCCGTGATTGCTTGGTTTAACAATTCGTTGATTGATATGGTAATATCTATCCTCCGGGTTTCAAATTACCTCAGCGGATTTCTGTTGATCTCTATCCGACACTCGGCAAATACTGAAACATTCTCCAAGCTTTAAATGCCCTATAATATTTTCAACTTTATTGCCAGTTACCTAGGTGAGAGAGGGCATGTTACGCGTTTTCAAGGACTCATATTCTCCGTCGCACCATCGACGCCAGTGTGGTTCAGGGATGTATTCTTAGCCCCTGAATTCATCACCGGAACGGCGCACTAGTCCCAGAGCATTAGATCAAAATGTGTTGACTGGTGGAAATAGCTCACAACAAGCTGAAATTTTCAGGATAGGTCTAGGAATATGAGTAGAATAGCATACTAAAAGTCCTCAAAAATCCCTCTGGAGCTCTTTCAGAAATCCAAGATGGCGTCCAAAATGGTCGTCATTTTCCATTAGCATTTGTTACTTGGTGGAAATAGCTCACACAAAGCTGACATTTCAGAATAGGTGCAGGAATATGTGTAGAATAACATAATAAAAGCCATACCTTTGTTTAATGTTTCAAACTGACAAGGACACAGGATGATTACAATTCATAGTATGAATGGACGATCACAAGTTATTACAGGAGTCGAATTTAACTGTTTTGCAGCCATGCAAGGCGCCCATCACGTCCTACTGCTCATTTGTTTCAACAACACCTAGCGAATAAAAAGGCTGCGTCGACCTTACGCAGGGTTCCGGAAAGCGATCCCGGGTCCGTTGCCTCTAAGCTCCAGAGGGTTACCATTATCCTAAACCCCCTCCCCATTGCCTGCAAGACGAGTGAAAAAGACTGTTTTTACAATGGACTGGAAAAATTAATGAAATCTTTGAAATCATTATTGGTTAATATTACCTTAAAAGTTGGAAACCTATAAAATTCTGTACAATGTACTGGCATTGCCTTAGTAAACCCAATACTAATATTTTAATTTTGTCCATAATTCACAGTAAAGCTACATAAACTAATTCAGGCCAGGGCAGTCTACCACAACGTTTATTTCGATTTCAATGGTCTGGGTTCCCAAAATAAAACCTGCAGGGCCCGGATATCCTTGGACGAGCCTTCAGAGCTAGCTGATAAGATATGCAGATTAGCCGTCTGAAAAGCGGTAAATCCCAGTTTCTGAAAATCAAATAAGGAAATAACCTAATGATAGGCCTACATGTGTATGTATGGATAATGATGCTAAGTTTACAACCATGCAGGGATACATAATACTCTAGTCACAGTGCTATTTACTGTTGTAGGTCGCCATGATATTGACTTTAAATATATGGTCTATGTCGTTCGTATAAGGGTTTGATGTATTCGTATGCTTGGCAATAAGACGGTTTATAACGTTTATTTTACGACGACGCCATATCAAAGATGATTGGCGTCAGACTGAGTACTTGCGGACGATGCTTTGTCTTCTCCTTTGTCTTCTTCTGTTCCCTTGCTTAATGGCCAGAGTTATCCGAGTCGTTTCCCTTGCTTAATGGCGCAAGGGCTGCCAGAGTTATCCAGGTCGTTTCCCTTGATTAGTGGCGCAAGAGCCGGGCAATGGGATAGCTCATTTATCATTCTTTTTATATGATCTATTAGTACAGACGTGTTTCATTGTTTGCTTTTCTGTAAAACAAATAACCATCTATAGCGCTGATGTTTGCTACCAATTATTCATTTATTCATTCATTCACTCAGGAGATTTTTATAGCACCTCTTCAAGGGAACTACTCAGAGGTGCAGCTCCCGACTTCAGCACGGCCAAAAAGAACAGTTTTCAGGTTAATATAGATTAAGTCAGAGAGCGTTCTGGGAAGCAGGCGCAATTCCAAGGGCAGCCCATTCCAGACGGACGGGCCCACCACTGAGAAAGCACGATTTTGCATAGTAGCTGTGCGGGCAAACGGGACTATGAGCACCTCCCTCCCAGAGGAGCGAAGGGAGCGACTACTCTAGGCGCCCGATACGGGACAACAGAGATCCCGTAGATAGGATGGGGCAAGGCCCAACTGACATCGCCACACCAGGGAGGCGATCCTGTACACAATGCGCTGGCGGATTACCAGTGTAAGGTTTCCAGCATGTAGTTAGACACATGGCCGAATTTGGGTATTCGGCCAATAAGGCGCGCCGCAGAGCGGAGCACCCGATCGAGGCACGCCAGCCGACCAGACGGTAGGCCCGAGTGAAGAGAAGAGCAGATGTCAAGTCGAGGACAGACAAAGGAATGCAGTAAATTGGTTGCAGCACTGGGAGTCAGTGAGCGTGCGACGGTGCGAAGCTGGCGCAACTGGTAAAAGCAATTGCAACTAAGACTATAGAGATGAGGAGCAAGAGTAAGTTCTTGGTCCAGTAGGAGGCCAAGGTCGCGAACAGTAGCAGAGAAAGTGTAACTGGGGAATTCAGCAGCAAGGGTGGCTAAATCAAGCTTAGCAAGCTGCTGCCTGGTGCCCAGCCAAATGAATTTAGTCTTTGCCGAGTTAAGGCGAGTTAATTATAGTCCTATAATAGCATAAAAACCCAAGACCATACTGAGATCAATTTGCATAGGAGTTTTTTTAACGTTTTTAACAACTGTGACTGCAGAGGAAGAAAAACAGCTGATCCAATGTTCACCTACGTTCAAAAAATGGAGCCAAACGACAAGAGATAGTTCCTGCATTGTGCCAGAAACTGAAAAGCTCACTCACATAGTATGATTTTCGTTAACGATTACGAAAATGTACGTTAACGAAAATAAAATGATTTCGTTAACGATAAGTATAACTGTAACTAAAAAATATCTTGAACTATAACTGTAACCCTTCGAAAACAACACTACAGGAAATTCATCGTTCTTTTCGTTGTAAAAAATAAAAATGAGAATTGAAAATGGACTAATATGAGAACGTGAAAATGAGCTACAAATATGTAGCGCTGCACCTATATTAGCTTATGAACTTAGAAGTCCGTATTTCGCCCCGAATTTCGGATTTGTGAATTAGCCCAGTAGTAGTGGTGCATTAAAATAATTAGTTATTTTCTAAACGCTTCTATAGCGATTGCGACTAGCGCAAATTCGCAAAACGAGTAGTCAGAGTAATCTTGTAGTCAAAATGTTTCTAAAGATCTTGAGCGGCCGGAAGCGTGGAAACTGGGAATGCTGTCTGGAGTCCATAATACTATGCAATACAACTGCATTTTATATTATCATTCCTCCAATGGTCATTGAAAAGAACAAAGAGACACCAATAAAGATCAACATCCAAGGAGAAGCTATTGAGCAAGTCGCACAAGTCGTCTATCTAGGTGGGCTAATAAACGCAGATGGCAGCAACGAAAATGATAAAGATATAAGCCTACAAAGAAGAATTGGACGCGCTTCACAAGCATTTGAAATGATGAACAGGATATGGAGAAGCAGAGAATTGACACAGAAAACCAAGATAAAAATATACGAGATGACGATTCAACCGATTTTCCTAAACGGATCGGAATGCTGGACAATGCTAAAACAGGATGAGAAAAGAATTCTTACAGCAGAAATTAGTTGGCTACGGAAAATCGCATGGATTTCAAGACTGCAGAAAATAAGAAACGGTGACATTCGACACGCATTAGGTATCCAAAAAACCCTGCTAGACAAAGTCGCGCAACAAAGACTCCGATGGTTTGGACATGTAGAGAGAATGCCAGTTGACCGAATTCCACACAATGCACTACACGCAAGATTCGAAGGAAAAAGTCACAAAGGCAGGCCAAGAGAACGCTGGATGGCAATATAAATGAAGACATAACATCACTTGGACTGACAATAAGGGGAGCAATGGACTTGACAAGAGACCGAGGTCAGTGGAGGTCATTTATTCGTACCTATCGCCGCCAAACGGCTGGCATCAGGAACTGATGATGATGATGATGATGAATCGTAATTGCACATTTTTATAGCTCTACTCTAAAGCTAAGCTAAGGGGCACCAGCATAATCACGAGGGATGAGTGGTGTCAGAGTGATAACTCAATTATAGACTCGATCGAAAGTCGATCAATTTAGCCGTTATCTAAAATTGCATGCTATTACTGCATGAAGTTCGGCTGACAGTTAACAGAGCCTTGACGGCCCACGATTCAAATGAACTGTTTTCACCAGGTTGTCATTGGCTGAAAACTTTAGCTATAAATAAATGGTTGGGATTATAAGGCGGCTTTAATTTGATATGTTATATGACGTGCATTTTTGACCAAGAGGAGAGTTGCTAACTTTAAACTTAGTCTATTATACGTTCCCAGTAGGGTCGTTGTTGAGTAGACTTATACGAGGAGCAATTTAACGAATTTTGTGAACTATGTCTGGAAATTCAAGGTACCGTATGATAATAGGCCTGCATATACAGTCTTCTAAACATAGCATTGTGGAGTGCAGGAACCGTTTGATAGTTTCCTTTTCTCTGATTTCTGACGAATTTGTATATCATTGCTCGGGCGGGGGCTTGACCTTTGGCCTTTGTGATAAAATTCTTAAGCCTGCATTCCAGCAAATCCAATCCAGCTACGACGCAGCGCCTAATATAGAAAGAGCATCGGACAAAGGTAAAGTGTCGTCACTAGTTCAATTACTGGGTTTGTGATACATTATACGTATATACAGATTGCATGCACTTACAGCTAATTTTTGATTTTTTTGATTGATTGATTGAAATTTTTATCAGGTAACCATTGACACAATGAAATGGTAATTGACAACAGAAATACATCGGCAAAACATTCGCTTTAACGGATCGACCTTTGAGACCCATAAGGGGCCGAAGGGTCCTGTCTAACCAGGGCCACCTGGGGTAATAGTATTAATCCGGCCCTGAAAACGGCCCTGGTCAAAATGGCCTCCAAAGCAGACGTCATTTAGCCCCGTTATATCCCGTCATATCGGACTTAATTAAATCGGCCCCTTAATCTAGCGTGTCAAATCGGCCCCAGCGGTATGAATGCACACACAAAATATGCCTTATAATCACAAGTAATTAAAAGTTGGATTACATCAGGAAACTTTTTGTGTTAATATTAGAACTGGATTGAGTAAAACCTGAGTTTACGTTGCTTAAAATTTTATGTGGTAAATTGCGTTGAAAGAGATGAAGGCTAGAAAAGGATTTTATTGCTAAAATGGAAGTTGGATTTATGAAAAATAATTCGTTGCGTAAATAGAAGTTGGAATTTGATAGTTGTCATTGAAAGTATTTAACAAAATTAAATACGCCAACTAGTTAGCATTAGAGCATTAGACGACGGGCGCCGCAGTGGTGTCCAGCTGAACCATTGCTTGAGGCCTCATTTCAAAACAGTTTGTCAGCGCAAGCTTAAAAGTACTTGGAACATTGGATATTTTTTTATGAGGCCGATATGACTGGGCCGATATGACGGGGGCCGATGTGACTTGGGCCGATATGACTGGGGCCTATTATGACGGGGGCCGAAATGACCCCTATTTGATATCTCCTTATTTGACGGGTCTAGTTTTAATATTTTGACGAGGGCTGAAACTCCTTGCCGCTGTATGGGATGCATAGGGGAGACCGGCGTTAAATCTAATCGATTTTCTTGGAAGAATCTGAGCTTGGGTCATATTTATAAGTGAGGCCCACACATTATAGGTTAAATATTGTAAATGAGACTTAATAGCTAATTGACTCTTCTCATCGCCGTTTCTCACTTCAACTTGCTCAGAAGAGACGATTCTGTTACCGGGTGTAATTGCGAATCACACTGCCAGGTATTCAATTTTGTCGAGTTGTGAATTGTTTCGAAATGGTTTAAATAACTTATACTATGTAACTTAAGTGACTTATACAATACAATTCATTAAAACTGTTAATTGGTAGTGCCCTCCTTACAAC
The DNA here is from genome assembly GCA_020284085.1 of Aporrectodea caliginosa. Lineage (NCBI taxonomy): Eukaryota > Metazoa > Annelida > Clitellata > Crassiclitellata > Lumbricidae > Aporrectodea > Aporrectodea caliginosa. The sequence continues at coordinate 117,977 of JACEVL010000847.1, forward strand.
ATTCAGAAGTGCATATTGAAGTCGGGCAACCATTGTCTAAGAGCCATAAATATACTGGAAGAGGTAAGTTTTCAGTTTAGTTCGAAAGACAGTCTCGCTCAGAGAGTTGTGAACATGAGGAGGTCATTAAGAAGGTTATAAGGTCAAAATCAAGGAACAATGACCATCACCCAAATAAAGCAACATTTAGCTTAGGTAAGGCCATTTTCTCCTTATTTTGACCTTGAAATGACCTTGGATTATTTTAACCTTTAGATACTATGTCTTCTCGAATATAGCCCTCATCGGCCTGACGAAATAGGTGAAAGACTCACCAAAATTGATCAATAGTTGGCTGAGTTATGGTCTTTTTCCTTGATTTTGACCCTTTGACTTAGCATAGGAATGTGTTATCCTTTTTGACATTGTTCTTAGATAAGGTAGCCCTTATCGGTTCGAGCAAACAGGTAGACGAATAATTAAAATGTAACAATATTTGGCTGAGCTATGGCTATTTCCTCTCATTTTCCTCTGAAATTAACCAAAACCATAGCCATAACCATCAATTTATTGCTCCAAACATTGATAAAGTAACATTTCATTGTACAAAGAACAAAGATCAGTTGGTCACAAAAGGAAACCCAGAAGGGACCAGGGTCCCGCTGGTTAGGGCCACCTATATACGCAGTCAGTTGCTAGATGGTTAACAGAGGTTATCTAGTACAGTGTATTCATAATATAAGCATCTAGTACATATACAATTATTAACGTACTAGTACAAGTCATTAAAGCTTAACTAAGAAAAAAAACAAACAAACAGAATGAGGAGTTAGAACCCAACTAATCGTTCTGATGAGTCAACCATAGGCGTAACTGATGTTTAAATAGCTTTAAATTTGAGATACTGCGAAGGTCTTGGGGTACTCAGTTCCATTCCTCTGGGCCAACACATCTGATCGAGAATTTACGAGTGTTTGTACGTGCAAATTCACTTCTGTATGAGGCTAAGATTCTTGTATTACCGTATGTGAGTGAATGTCTGAGGCTAGGCTATAGCGGGGCGCGGTGGTGTAGGGGTATGTTCGGTGCCTTGCAGCCAGAGGGTTACGGGTTTGAATCCACCTCAAGCCGCCGCGTAGGGACTCTGGGCATTATTTTTATCAATCCGACGTCCATTTACGAAGCCAGATAAGAAAATAATCAAATTCGCTATGATACAGGATAAATTGATCCTATTCTATATCATAGCAATTTGATTATTTTCTTATGGCCTATTAGGCTATCTTATCTGGCTGCGTAAATTGAAGTTGGATTGATGAAGATAATTATTTGCGTAAATAGAAATTGGATTGATGAAGTAATTCTTTGCGTAAATGGATGTTGGATTGATTCTTTGCGTTAGTTGGAATAAAATATTCTTTGAGTAAATGAAAGTCGGATTGATGGAAATAAACTGCACATTAAACTTCTTTTATAATTCAACAATAAGTGATGCTTCATTTCTATAGTTTCGGGGGCTATTCTTCCGGGGGCGAAACTTCCCGGGGGCGAAATTTGGGGAGCGATTCTTCCGGGGCGAATCTTCCGGGAGCGAATTGTCCGTATCCAGTTATAAATATGTTCATCCAAATGATCCAACTACTAATGTTACTGCCACATTATTCTGCTCATTAATACCATGATTTAATCGCTCGTCCAACGTCTGGTTTTGATACAGCATAAATTTATGAACTGCTGTACGTTTTGGGATTTGGGTCTGTGCGCCCTGGACTCCGGGACGTTCGTTCTGCAGAGTCTGTTCTGGCCTTCAGATCTCAACTATAAACTCAACATTCCTAGACTTTCCTTCTTGATTTTGAATGGACGAGTCTGCTTAGTATGCATGTGCGTTTGTCAGATGCAAATAAAGGCTCCTTAGTAGCGGCCGTATAATAGTCGTTGACTGACGCTCTGACCATGATAACATTTGCGCCAGAGAAATGTTTAGGCCTACTGCATGTTAGATTAGATATTGCAGCTTCATTCAGGACTCGTGAAAAGACAGACTTTCATGTCTCCTCAAGTCTTTTGTATCTCTGCCATCTGTATTTGAAATTTCAATCTGCAGCTTTGCCATATTCGTCTCTGCCAGGGTGTGCCAGTTTCAGCACAACTTAAATGAGACGAAAGCTTTGCAGCCCTGTTCAGTTGTATTTAGTCTGCGCCTTATATCGATTTTGAGCTGTTAAAGTATTAAATGGTTGTTTTTTACATTCAGAATGGATGGTGTTTCTGCATTCATCGTTGGTACCAGCCCTGTGCATTATAAGCCGTACAGCGACGTGTTTCATTCTATGCAATTTCACGTTATGCCTCAAAACGAAGTGCCTCGTTATGAATTTCTATGTGGCAGCTCGATAGAGTTCTACGTTGAACCTATTAATTCATGCATCGACGACACTGACATTTTGGTATGCTTCGCTGATGAGCTGGCCTTCACAGAAGACGTTCCTGTTCTACCAGATGATGTCAGTGGTTTTGTCGACACGATAAACTGTTCACAGATTACGCCTTATCCTGATTATCCAGGATTTGTGAAGCTTCAGCGTTTGGGGAAAATGAGATATAATTGGAATTGCAAAAAGTTTGAATTTCAGCAGGCTTGCTGCCCACGTCAGATGTACGTACTTATTGTAAAGATTTCAGATACTAGTTCACCTGGGAAAATTGCAGAACAAGAACGCTACAATACTGGTCCAGCGGTTAAATTAATTGTGGAGAAATTGCCCCGCAGATATTGTTTTTTGCGTATGGTGCCCGCAGTGGCCCAAAGAAGCCAAACATTGGCCATTTCGTGAAAGAAGGCATGGGTGGCCGACGTCTGCCAACATCCGCAAGATAGTACAAAGTGGTTGTCATGTTGTAAATGCAAAACATCCTGCTTGCAGAAATGATGTGCTCCAGTGCAGGTTGTCATTTTCAGGTGCTGAGGTTTGTCTACTTCAGAGCTGGACTCCAGTTCAGCAGATTGTCTACCATATGCTCAGATTCTTTGCCAAAAGAGAACTAATCAAAAAAGATTGTCCAAAGGAAGATGAGGTTCTCTCTACATACCATTTTAAAACACTGATGCTGTGGTCTTGTGAAGAGATGCCCCAAGACTGGTGGAATTCCTTGTCTGTAATTGAGATATGCTGTTATATATTACGGAGGCTTTCAGAATGGTTAGAGATGAGACATTGCCCGAACTATTTTATTCCTCAGGCAAACTTGTTTCATGAACGCATGAACAAGAAAGTAGTTAATGAGACTACTAGGCGTTTGAATGAATTCTGCCATTCTGACATTCTCACTGGTTGGTTTGCGGATAAGTACATACTTCCGATCTTAAGGAGAGTTTTCATTATCACTGATATCAGAGATCCAGTGACAGATTTTGGCCAAGGCATGCTGCTTATGTGTGAGATCATGGAGAAGAGGAAACTGAGCGTCTTTGATTCCAAGTTTAGAATAGGCTTCTTTCTTTCTGTACAGCACACTATCAAAGACGTCATTGAGCATCAGAGTTATGCATTCCTTACGTACATACAGGAGTTTCATGGTACATTAAAAGTATCACAGAAAACAATTGATCCTGGTTTATTTTTATCAACAAAAGAGTTCTCGACAAGTTTTCCACAATTTGTAAAAGTACTGTTCAGTTTGCATGCCGCAAACGCATTGTGCTGGCAGCAAGTAACATACGATAGCAACATTATCACTGAATTTGTCAGAGAAGTTTCATGGCAATCGAAAGTCTTGAAGTCTGCGCATCATAACTTTCCAAAACCCAATAGAGCAAGTCTAGACAGAAGTTTCGTCCTTTTCCTGACATCACAAGGTCTCATGGAAAACTTGACTGGAACAAGTAGTCCTCTAGAATTTAAACTCGTGTCCCAAATGTCAAGAGTTCTTCTTAGAAAAGCTTTAGAATGTGAGGATTCTAAATCTAAATCTATCGCTAATGCAACTTTGGTCTACATGGCAGCTCTTCATTTTGCCACATCAGAATACGAAACCACTATAGAGCTGTGCTCGACGCTGTGCATAAATGAAACAACTGAGGAAGAGGAGAAAGAAACGTTGAATGCCGGCTGTTTGCTCTACATTGAAGACATTGCCAGCATCATTGGATTTTATCTTCTTTTCAGGCAGATTAAGTTTGATTTCCATTACAATAGGAGATTGCATCTTCTTGATCTGCGTATTACACCAGAAGTATTTGCTCTGTATTTAAGCAAATTATCGAACGTAAAATTGTCTAGATATTTTCGACCTTTTTACGATATGCGGATCCAGACATTTCCGTTGGATGAGATTCTAATGACTATAACAAATTGGAGATCTTCTGGAATATCAAAGAGGGCGGACAGAGTTTTACGTGTGTATCAAATAACCAATCCTATTAATAAAACGGAGGCTCTCAATAAAAGTTCGTTGATAAATGAAGACGACGTCATTCAATTGTTCATGGAATATTCCTTGGAGAATATGACATCATTCTACAATGCCATATGCAAAGATTTTGGCATTCGCTGCAACACAGCCGACTGTTACCGTGCTGCATATCTTTACAATTGTCTTAACTATCCTGAAGTTTTGCATTTGTGTGAACGAATTCTCGAGGAGCCAGATCTACGGAGTGATTTGAAGGAACTTGTATTTGCAAATGTAATTGTGATGACACCTCTTGACACTTATTTCGACAGGGATGTGCAATGTTTGCTTGGGTTTCACACACTGTTTTGCTATCTGTTCGCTCGAAATGAACATTTGTGGAAAACGAAAGGCACAAATGAGTCGGAGTTTCAGAATTATTTTACCAAAATCATTTACTCAAAGAAGAGCTTACCTGCATATTCAATATTATCCTGTAGTTACTGTGTACAGTGCCATTATTTTCTTGGAAGACATTTCCTGGCAAGGTACTTGAAAACAAGATGCCTGATCGACTGTAATCGTTCAAATTCAGAAATAATGCTCGAATTTAAACAACTGAAAAGCAATCTTCCATTTGAGCACATGATGCGTTGCATTCTTTGGCAAAAACTACGACAACTTTAGAATCAACTTTACAAGGCAAAAATGATAATTGAATCTTTAACAATTAATGATTCTATCCTACGAAAAGACTTTCCAGACTTAACCAAGACATGTGTGATTTAGTGACCCCCTAGAAATGATAAATACAGCAACACCAAACAATAACAGTGATTGCTTGCTTAGTTGTAAATTATGTGGATGCTCCTCGAAATGATTACATAATTTTTAAATAACTAACCCCATAATTAACAAATTGTATCAGTTATTGCGTACATTTACTCGTTGGTTAAACAAGGTCATTGTGTCTGTTTTGAAACGATCTAGTATCCAAGCACATAGTAAATATAATGAGGATTGTAGACCTACAAAAGTCCTTAGTTTCTTTCAGCGAAATCTGTCGTGCAGCTACATCAACAAGAACAAGATTTTACGTTAATAATTCACGGCAGTCAAATAATTTCGAGGGGTTTAAGCCAGTGAAGTGTATCTATTTTTTAGATATGGACATTTTCACAGAAATTGAATCAACTGACGTCAAAGCTTCTACTGCCAGAAGGTGTAGCTATAATGCTGTGATTAAGAGTGTTGATTTGAAGATACAACCCTCAATTATGGGACACCATTATGCCAAAAGGATGAAAAAATAGCACTGTTTTATCGATGTTGCTTTCACTGCTATATTTTATTGGCATCATGGAAATTCTTGTTGAAGAAACTATCTGCCACTACGATGAAACCATGATTCTTAGATACGATGATATGGACATGTATTAAATTTGACTCTTCATTTATTAAAATTAGCTGAACAAAATACTTGATTACTATTTTACTCTTCTAACAGCACCACTTAACTTGGTCAGAAATTGGTGATGCGTAAAATGCAACCAGAGTGTCGCGGAAGCTTTATAGCGGCCCCGGGATTTGTGGGGCTTTGTCAGTATAGAGACATTTCACTCGTCTTAATGGAGTACTTCAAAAATTATCGATATCTACCGGAATCCTATAAGAGTTTCTGAACAACTTTTTAAAGATTTTACTGTTGTTGAAATAATAACATAATTAAAACGAATAGTACCCTAAGAAAAATTCATAGTTATTTTTGTAATAAAAATCTCGTTAAAAGCGCATATGCTAATGCTGTATGAGAACGTGCCTTGTTGATGTATAGCGAAGATATACATTTAATCTACAACTGTATTAACTTGTGCATTTCGAAGGCCGTGACTTAACCGGATTTGTGAATAACTTCAGTAGTAGTGACAGTCTGATCGAAGTTAGTTATTTTCTAAACGCTTCAATTGCGTGATTGTGACCAGCGCAGATTCGCAAATTAGAAATCATAGCAATCTTGTAGTCAAAAATGTCTCTAAAGATCTTGGAGCGGCTCCAAGCGTGGAACTGGGAATGCTGTCTGGAGTGTATAATACGATACAATACAACTGCATTTGATATTACCCTTCTTCAAAAGTTCAGAAGTGCACACGCCTCGATGGCGCATATGCAGTTAGATTGCATACACAGTATTGCGCGAAGGACTTCCTCACGATTATGACAGTAACCTTCCCCGGAAGAGGATAGAACCTAACTCTCCGCGTTACAGGTCAACCGCTTTAACCAGTCGGCCACTGTGTCGAAGAGTCATTTCAAGTACGAATCATTTACAAAAAAGTTCAAGTATGTCTGGAAAACCAAGGTCTCGTACGACCTAACATTTTAGGTCGTTTGAAATAGTCTTCTAAACATCGCATTGCAGAGTAGCAGGGACCGCCAACACAAATTATCGCGTTCTGAAATTTGACTAGGGTTGCCAAAGAGTATTTGGGAGAGGTTAAATGATCCGATAACGGAAAATATCGCTCGTAATTTAGTTTTCAATTCTATGCCATCGCTACTCTAAAGCTAAGCTCAGGGCACCAGTCAAAATCCGACGGGTGAGAGGCGAGATAGAGTGATAATTCAATTATAGACTGGATGGCTAAAGTCGATCACTCTACGCATAGAAAAAATATTGCATGCCAATAAATACTGCATAACGACTGCTGACATTTTGAAAGCCGTCAGGCCCAGACTAACCGAAACTGTTTTCACTAGTCATACTCATTAATGTGATCCGCTACTGCGTTTACCGGCTGAGATTACCAACAGGTTTTTAATGTGATACGTACAGTAAGGTAACAACTGTAATAATTATGACATGCATTTCTGACAAAGAGGAGAGTGGCTAACTTCGACTTTAGTCTATTATTATACGCTTCCTTGTAGGACCTACATGTGGGGCAGGCCTAACATACGACGAGCTATCTAAAAGAATTTTATCTACTATGTCTGGAAATTCAAGGTACCGTACTATGATAAGTTTGTATAATTATACAGTCTTCAAAACTGCGCTGACATTGACAGAGCTCCAACGGGGGAGGGGTTGACCTATGGCCTTTGGGCTGAAACTCTGAAGCCTCCATTCCGGCAAATCCAATCCAGCTACGACGCAGCGATTAATATAGAAAAAGCATCGAACAAAAGGAATAGTGTCGTCTACTGATGCCACTTGTTCAACTGCTGAGCTTATGATGCATTATATATAATGCATCACAAGCTCAGCAGTTGAACTACTGGCGTCAGTAGACTACACTTTTCCTTATACGATAGTTAAACAGATTGCATGCACCTAGCTAATCACTTTTTCATAGCCGTTTGCTCAGAATGAATGACTCTGTAAAAGGGTGCTATTGCGAATGTACCAACACCAGGTAGGCCTACTGACTTTTGTCGAGTTGGGAATTGTTTTGAAATGGTTTAAAGAGCCTATACTATGGAATTTAAGTGACTTAGACAATACAATACGTTACAGCAGTACATTGATATTGATCTCCTTACAATATTCAGAAGTACATATGGAAGTCAGACAACCATTGTCTAAGAACCATGAGTAGTAGAAGTGGAAGAGGTAAATTTTCAGTTTAGAGCGAAAGACAGTCTCTCGTTAAGATAGTTGCGAACATGAGGAGGTAGAGAGTTCCAGATGGAGGAAACAGCAACTATGAATGAACGCCAGTTAAAGACAAGACGTATAATAGGAACAACATACTTTCCAACAGATGTTGATCGAAGATAAGAGCGACCTTTAAAAGAGTTGCAGGATTGTGATCATTGAAGATAACAGGATGACATCTGATTTGCACTTTCTCTGTGTATGAGGATTGCAGTTCGATGCGGACATGCTCGCAGACAGGGAGCCAATGTAGAGGACAAACAGCATGTAACTACATAAAGTGAAAATTTTTACACAATCAAAATAATAACTAAGGAATGAGCAACTGCGGACTGATCCGCAGAGATGGATATAGTAGGTCGCAGGAGGTAGAAACACACACGGTAGATGTGCGGATCACAGTATCATACAAAACCATAACCAACATTTTTATCGAACCGTTCATTCACAAACATGTTCGTACAAACAAGTGTTAAACCAGAGACTACAGAGAGCAACAGGAAACCCGCAAGGGACCTAGGTCCCGCCAGTGGCGGCGCGTGGATTTTTCAACGGTGGTGCGAAGCAGCAGTGTGCCCCCCACCCAGGGCGGCAGGCCTGTCTAGTAGTCTAGTGAAATTTTGCCTGTGTTGTAGTTAGTAGCAGCCTTAGCAATTTGTAGCCCATTATAGAGCACAGAAGCAGATGATGATCTGCTACTGTTCAATCATTTCTTCGTCATCGGCCGTTTCCCGCCCAAATGAAAGCACGCAATAGTCAAGCCACTCTTTAAGAAAGGTGGAACCGAGGAATCGTCGCCTGCGAACTTCAGACCGGTCTCAAAAGTAACGTTCGTATCAAAAGTAATTGATACAACCATCAGCTGACCGAGTATCTGTCTGAATCTTCGCCTTCTGCCTCGGTTTCAATCTGCCTACAGGCATTCCACCGAGACTGCGCTCCTTAACCCTCGGACTACCAAGGGGGGTTGGAACGACCCCCCTAGGTTTTTTGCTTCGCAAACTTGTTCCATACGGAATATAATTTTGACATTTTTGGTAGCTGTAGTAGTATCATTGGCGCACATTTTGAGGTAAACATCATGGTGGTAGCCCACGCCATTCAAAAGTTACACCCGATATACCTGAGGTACCAGAGGGGGTCGATACAACCCCTTAGTTTTTCGACTGTAGCTTATTGACTATTCTTCCTATAACCTTGTTACTTTGTGCTGTCAGTTCGTTGAACCCTGGCGACCGTCATGATCAAGTTCCTCCATTTTCTTCTGTCCACCGTCGCATCTCTCAGTTCTCAGTTCTCCTATAAGAGAAACAAATATACCATTCTTTAGAGGGAATGTAGGGCTTCATTTACATACTTATATGTTTGTCTTTTGAATACCGGAAGTGATCAAAATAAATAATAATACGCGTAATGTGCGTGAAAATGGCTGAATGGAAGGACTCCCCTCTTAGTTTTTTTGTCTGTAGCGTATTCCTTTGTCATCCGGGAAGAGAAACAAATATACCATTCTTTAGAGGGAATGTAGGGCTTCATTTGCATACTTACATGTTTGTCTTTTGAAAACCGAAAGTGATCAAAATAAAAAATAATTCGCGTAATCTGTGTGAAATGGCTGAATGCAACATTGTACATGTATGCATGCATACATGTACATGTATATATGTATGTATGCATATTTATACGTATATAAACATGTGTAGGTATGTATTTGTGTATCTTGGATACACAGATCAGTTTCAAAACACACATAAACGTATATTTGTTTATCCAAAAAGTACAAAATGTACGCAATAGTATAAAATATTGCTAATTATCGGTTCCTTTGTTAAAAATGATGTAATTTCGAGGTGCATTCACATAATGTACAACTAAATACACCATTCTGTGCAGAAATAATTGCTGAATCCAATGCTGTACTACAAGTTATGATATGTGAATCCAAACACGAAATCCAGGGGGGTCGTCTCAACCCCCCCACCTCCCTTGGTAGCCGATGTCACAAAAAAGCTTGGTAGCCCTAGGGTTAAAGTGTTGTCGGACGTAGTCAATGCCATAGATTCAGGCCAACTGGCGCTTCTCTCACTACTTGACTTGTCTGCTGCATTTGGCATTTCGACCTCGACATATTTACACAGCGACTGTCGCGCTCGTTTGGAATCAAGGACAGATCTAGAGCTCAGTTGGCTTGAATCCTACATAATAGGTTCCACACGATCCGTCCAGTTAGCAGGTGAGGAGACGCCGTCTAGGCTGGTCACCTGCGGTATTTCACAAGGTCCTCTACTCTTTGTACTATATACGGCGATGTGGAGGGAATAATAGAAGCACGTGGTCTCCTCCACCACTGCAATGCAGACGATACACAGATTTACTTCTTCTGTCAACCATCACAAACCGCTGAACTGAAACAGAGCATGCTGCTGTATCGAACGCATTTCGAGTTGGATATCCAACCGTCTCAAACTCAATCCAGCAAAGCAGTATCTTCGCCCTTGGTGACGCAGAAGTCCATCCAGCCGACACTATTCGCAACCTTGGAGTCCACTTTTAAAGCTTTGTGACCATGACAGGCCATGAGAGTCAACTAGTTCGAAGTAGTTTTTACCATCAGCGTCGTATACTAGTAAAACAAGCCACAGATTCATTTCTTTACACAACCGTCGTCATCTTGGTAGACAGCTTTATTGTCTCCAGAATTGAATACTGCAACAGCCTGACCAGATCGGACGGGAAGAGCCTTGATGGAGAGACTCTGATAATGTAAGGTAGCGGGCGGACCTTGATTTAGGACGCGACTTTGGTGGATACCGTGGCCGCTTCATACAACCCTGGCTGCCACAAGGAAACACATGGGCGGAGTTTGATTTTAGTTCAGTGGGGGGGTGGTGGCTAAAGCATACCTTCACTCCCTTCCCCGCCGTAAAGCGGCATCCCCTTTAAATGAAAAGGGTTGGGCGATTTGAGCCCCAAGTCGGGGTCTCCGCAGCTGCCACATGTATTTTGAGCATACTTGGTGCTAATTTCGGCCTTCTGCCAGGTTTCTGGTGAGAAAGTTTTACTGGTTAAAACTACAGAATGGCCTTACATCGAAGACTGCGAATAGTCGACTACGCTAATACAGCTGTAGGCCTAAGCATCGCGTTCCCCTTTTTGCATACATGAGAACCAGGTCTTCAAGGACTAAAGCAGACGTCAGATCACATTCAATGTTCAGAAAAGCCAGCGAAGGTTAGTGTCCAGTTTCCTATGGGTCGCATAGCTGAAAAACGTCTCTTGTTGTTGAACCCACAGGCTGTTGTTGAACCCACAGGCAACATTAATGCTAACAACACCATTCTGTAAAAATGAGGATAAACATCTTCGGACATTTCCTTCTGAAGAAGGCTACATCAAAGGTAATTTCATTTCCGTGCTTGAAAACAGTTCCATTTCGGATGCCAGAACTTACGGATTGATGTTAAGGATGTCAACGAGCGCCTTGATTCCATCCTTATCTCAGTCCAACACGGCATAAATTAATTTGGCCATGATCAAACTGTCCTTGTCCAAACGGAACTCCAACTGGCCAATTGATGTACATGTATAACAAACAGTAGCGTAGCCTACAGCTGATTATACATGTACCAGAGTGAATGCGCTGGTTCCTTGCGTCCATTGCTGGCGTGTCATCAATGCATTCACGTTGTCCAAGTGCAGCAACGAAGTCTCGAAGGGTTGACACAGTTTTAACAGTCCTCTGACTTCTTGCGGCTGCTATGTCTTGCATACTTGGACCAGAGTCACATATGCTAACAGGAAATGGTAGAGATGGGATGGCTATGAGATAATATCTCATAGCCATCCCATCTCTACAGTGTAAAGTGTTAGGATAGTCCGTGGTTTAAACTATATTTCACTGTATACCTTAATTAAGGACGCACGGTGAAGTGTATGTGTATGTATAGCCCCCATAGCCCCTGATAAACTCCGCCCACGAGGAAACACGCCAAATACGCAGATCTACTGTACAGAGGAGGTATACCTTTAAATATAGAAATTTATGGCATTCTTGCAGAAATATTTGCATAAGTTCGGACATAAATTCCAACCAATTCATCTTAAATTCAACACCCCTGCGCCTTTGGATAATTAATGCGTAGCAAAATCCATTACCGTTAATATCAATATATTTACCTATAATTATACAACCTACTGGCGGGTCTGCCGACTTGTCAGCTAGAGCGGATACATCTGGTGCTCAGCTCTGCTATACGTCTCACAATTATGCTTGGGCACCAACCGATCATGCCACCGATCTACTGTGCGACAGCATAAATTATGCACTGGCTGCTGCTGGTCCCTCAGCGGATCACTTACAAATTGTGCTTGATTACTTACAAAGCAATGAATAACCTCTTGAAACTTCAAAGTTTAAATAAATTTAAATCTTTCCGAGTACCAAGTTACGTAACGCAATTATACTTGACGAATCAGTAACTGACTCGCCGAAAAAATATTACAGGTAGCCAAGTGCCGCCCCACTCAAGTGGCCGCCCGGTGCGACCGCACCCCTTGCACCCCCACCCGCGCCGCCACTGAGTCTACAAGTGGTTGAATTTATTCCTGGTTTAAGTATTCACTGTTGATTACAACTATTATGCTGATATTACTGTTCGAGTGTTCGCATATCGATAAATGGTAAAACTTTGATGGTGTTATGGCAGTCCTGAATATTAATATTTTTCACACAACTTTTTGTGTGATGTTTCTGGATGGAATCGAACCAAATGGAACCTTGGAGAACAGTAGATTCAAACTGTTATTTTAAAGAACCACCTTAATATATATATATATATATATATATATATATTTAATAATTATATTATGTAAAGTGATACAACTATATTAGTCAATGAACTTAGAAGGCCGTGACTCGCAGCGGATTTCGGAATTAGCCCAATAGTAGTTGAGCATTTAAAGAAGTCAAATTAAGTTATCTTCTAAATGCCTCAATAGCGACTGTGACTAGCACAAATTCACAAAAAAACTAGTAGCAGAGTAATCTTATAGTCGATATGTCTCTTAAAGATCTCGACGGCCCCAAGCGTGGAAACTGGGAATGCTTACCAGTCAGCCACTGTGTCGCAGATTCATTTCAAGTACGAATCAGTCACAAATAAAAGTTCGAGTATCATCAGCGACCAGTGTCTTCAACGAACTACGGTTTTTAGGTCATTTGAAATATCTGATCATTTTTTAGTTTAGACATCAACATATGCGTTTGGGCACTGAGATTGACGAAGAGCATTGGAGAGGGTATCCAGTCATTCCCCCGAACATACAGTATCCCTTCGGACATATTCCCCAGAACAGTATGTAAATAACTCTACCATTGTCAACGATAACCGTCATTAATTCAACTTCTTTTGAAGCAATTTATTTCATCAAACCAATTTCTAATTAAACAAAGAATTTGTTTCGTCAATCCAGCTAATACATAAGGAAAGAATTTCTTTCATCAGTCCAACTTCTAATGAAGTAAAGAATTTTTTTCATCAGACCAACTTCGAGGAAAAGGTCCAGGAAGGAATGTCCAAAGGAAATGTCCTAGACTAGGCTGACCAGACGTCCCGGTTTTCCCGGGACAGTCCCGGTTTTCTGCTAGCTGTCCCGGCTGCCGGGAAAGGTAGGCCAAAGTCTAAATATGTCCCGGTTTTTAAAAACTGACCTGACTTTCCGATCTTATATACTGTATTTCATGTACGTTTGTCATGTGATCAAATAAAGAATATAGCCTACTTACTTACTTTATCAACGTCTCCTTCATTTTACTACTGGCATCTGGCGAGTAAATTCATTTTTAATCTAACTTTTATTTATTACCATGCATAATACCTCTTCCGGTTCTAAACGTCATATTGTCGTAGTGATAAAAAAAGTTGATTATCAGAAGAAACTCTTGAAGTGCAGTTATGAGAGTCAAAGTGAATATGGAAGAAACATTGTGTTGAATTTTATGACAGAATATTAGCAGACAAAAAACTTTTAACAAGCACCAAATATGAGTGACTGATTTGATAAATTTAGAATAATTAAATAATTAAATTTAAATTTAAAACCAAGATTTGTTATGATAGAATGTTAGCAGACAAAAGAACTTTTAAGAAGCATACATTCAGGTGTCAAATTTGAGTAACTGATTTGGGGTCGTCCATTAATTATGTCAACAAATTTTAGGCAGCTTTTGACCCCTCCCCTTTGTCAACAACTGTCAAACATAGACAGACCCCTAAAAAATTATGTCAACAATCTCAGAACCCCTCCCCTACAAAAAAGAAACACAATGTCTCAATACATGTAGAATCATTTTTTAAACATTTTTTACACTGAAAAATGCAAATCTCGAATTTCAAAATATATTTTTTAGTAGAATTAAACAGTAAGCACTTTATACATTGTTAGCATTACTTAATGTTTTCGCTACCATTTTGAAGGGTCTGTGTTGATTCATTCTAAAAAAAATTCACGTCAAATTGTACCGAACCCCTCCCCTTGTCAACAACAGTGTCAAACTTTTCCAAACCCCTCCCCTATTTTGTTGACATAATTAATGGACGACCCTTTTGAGAAATTTTGAATTTAATTTTGAATTTAAAAGCATGCTTTGAATAAAACCTTTCACTTAGTCGTATAACAATATAATAAGCATAAAATAGATATTTGTGCAAGTTGAAGTTATATTATGTTAATTATTGACAACATCACAAATTTATTTTGTGATTGAAGTGTCCCGGTTTTTAGTTTCCAATATCTGGTCAGCCTATCCTAGACCCATTGCGGAGAGATAAAATGATCCGACTGCATAAGCTTCTGAATATGGCTGGTAATCGTATTTTTAAAATTTGTAAAGCGCTTCTTTAAAGCTAAGCTGAGGGCGCCAGCATAATCCGAGGGATGAGTGGAGTCAGAGTGATAACTTAATAATAGACTCGTTCGAAAGTCGATCACTCTGGTCATTTTCTGAAATTACATGCCACGACTGCATGATGACGTCCGGGCTGACATTTGACAGATCCTTGGCGGCCCACAATTTAATTCACTGTTTCCTCCAGGCTGTCATTGGCTTTAACCCTCCGAGGACTGAACTTTTTGTAGTCATTCTAGTACTATGAGGGGGGTCTAGCAGACCCCTAGGTCTATTGTACTGTTTTGCATTGACTATCCAATTTTTTAATTGTTGTAACTTAAAATTAAAACAAGGAGACACTGCAGACACTTGTATATGTGTAACATAACAATAAAACTAATTACAAATACTCGGGTATGCGAAGTATTCACATACATGTGAATTTATCAGTTATGTAGCCTATCATTTTCAGTGGTACATTGTAGATAAACAAAACATGTAACAATGTATAGTTTCATATATATCGCGTCTTAGCAGTAGCATATTATTCGGACAGAGTGATAAGTGCTATATAGATGTCCTTTTGGTCGTAATTACCTATCGTGCTGGTCAGCCTACTGGTCATTTTCCGTGGCACAATTGCAACAGCGACGAGACATCTTTACTCGTGAGTGTTCGCCACATACGTGCTTTTCACAGCCATCGCAAAGTTGCTTGCTTTTACGCTTTCTCTTCGCTGGACACACATAGCAACAGCCTCTTCCAGCAATTGATCGCATTCCACGGACAATGGGTTGCACTTGTGACACATTGTAACCCATCATTTTCATCGCATCTGTAGTTACTGCACGAAGTCTCGTTGCATGCTGCTGACGATATTCCAAGAGGGGCTGACATAATTCTATACTTAGTCGCTTCAGCCACCAATGACGACGACGATGTAATGGCACGGGAGCTTGAAGATTTTCAATATTCCTGTTCTCGATTTATAGCCATTTGCCGCATCTCCCGAAAACGACTGCTCATCATCAGAACTGCTGGTTGGAGACGACTGTTCTTCATGCAAACTGCACCGGTCTTCACATTCTAATGCAGAATTCGTCGAATTCTCACTGTTACGATCCAGATCTTTTGCAGTAGCAGCCTCAGGTTCGACATCGGAGTAATCGTCACTGTCGTCTGTATTGTCACTCATATGACCATCATCTTCATCATCAACGATCATTTTAGTAGCCTCAGCTAGCGAAAATCTACGTCTAGAAGTCATTATCTAAGTTTGTTTACGTATATCCTTCACGAAATAATACTGTAATGCTTATACTTTATCAAAAAATAACACCAAATCATTTGCTGCACATTGCAACCGCATGTGTTTTTAGCCTTATTTCTGGGTTATGTTGTTTACATGCCGTTTCCATGGTAACCATTGTGAGAAACCAATTGCATTTTTATTACTTTAGCGCATTACTGGGCGAGCAACAAAGTCATAAAATATCACAACCAAACTCAATCGGATACTGAGTGAAATACTAAAAAAACCGGCCCGGGGTCTACTAGACACCCCTCATAGGCGTACGAGGGTTAAAACTCCGCTATGTTTAATGGCTGGGGATTACCAAGTGGTTTTAACCCTCAGGCTACCAAGGTTTTTTGTGACGTTGGCTACCAAGAAGTAGTGGTTACCACCCCCTGGATTTCGGGTTCGGTTTCACATATCATATCTTGTAATATACCAATGGATTCAGCATTCAATTCTGTACAAAATGGTATATTTAGTTGTACATTATGGAATGCACCTCGAAATTACATCATTTTTAACAAAGGAACCAATAATTAGCGATATTTAATATTATTACGTACATTTTGTACTTTTTTGATAAACAAATATAAGATTATGTGTGTTTTGAAACTGATCTATGTATCCAAGATGCACACATACATCCCTACACATGTTTATATACGTATAAATATACATCCATACATACATATATATATATATATATATATATATATATATATATATATATATATATATATCCATACATATATATCGGTTTACGTTGTGATGCTGTATTCAGCCATTTTCACACAGATTACGCGTATTATTATTTATTTTGATCACTTCCGATATTCAAAAGACAAACATGTATGTATGCAAATGAAGCCCTACATTCCCTCTGAAGAATGGTATATTTGTTTCTCTTCCAGGGAGACAAATGAATACGGTACAGACACAAAACTAAGGGGAGAGTGCTTCGATTCAGCCATTTTTCACGCATATTACGCGTATTATTATTTATTTTGATCACTTCCGGTTTTCAAAAGACAAACATATAAGTATGTAAATGAAGCCCTACATTCCTTCTAAAGAATGGTATATTTGTTTCTCTTCTAGGAAGAATAGTCAATAAGTCGAAAAACTAAGGGGGTGGTATACACCCCGGTGCCTCGGGTATATCGGGTATAGCCTAACTTTTGAATGTGCGCCAGTGACCAAGAGGAGAGTTGCTAACTTCGACTTTAGTCTAGTATTATACGCTTCCCTGTAGTGCTGGTGGAGTAACATACGACGAGTGATATAAAAGGATTTTGTCTACTATGTCTAGAAATTCAAGGTACCGTACGACAATAAGTTTGTATAATTGTACAGTCTTCTAAACGTAGCATTGTGGGTTGCAGGAACCGCTTGATTGTTTCCTTTACTCCGATTTCGACCTTTGGCATTTCCAATCTAACTACGAGTCTACGACTCAGCGAGTAATATAGAATAAGCATCGGCCAAAGGAAAATTGTCATCTACTGACGTCACTTGTACAATTGCTGAGCTTGTATTATATTATTATACAGATTGCATGCACTAAGCTAATTACTTTTCTCATAGCAGTTTCTCACTTCAAATTGTTCAGAATGGACGATTCAGTTGGCGGGTGTTATTGCGAAATCACCAGGTATTCAGTTTTGTCGAGTTGTGAATTGTTGTTAAATAGTTTAAATAACTTATATTATGCAATTTAAGTGACTTATACAGTACACTACAGTAGAGCTGTAATTAACAACATTCATGAGTGCCTATTGCAATCGGGCAACCATTGTATAAGAGTAATAAGGAGACTAAAAGAGGTCAGTTTTCAGTTTAGAGTGAAAGAAAGTCTCTCAGTAGGACAATTGCGAATGAGGTGGCGAAGAGTTCCAGATGGAGGGAACGGCACTGTGAAAATTAATAGAGTTGCGAATGAGGTGTTGGAGAGTTCCAGTCAACTGTGAATGAACGCCGGCCAAAGACGAGAAGTGTACCAGAAGCAACAGACTTTCCAACAGATGCTGATTGAAGATAGGAGCGACCTTTAACAGAGTTGCAGGATGTGATAATGGATAGATAGGGCGACAGCTGATTCGAGACGTTCTCTATACATTAGGATTGCCATCTTGATGCGGATGCGCTCACAGGCAGGAATCCAGTGCAGATAACAAATAGCAGGCTTGATAATGGTCTCTTACATGTTGTTACGCAGTTTTTTCTTACGCTATCAAAAAAGTAACTATGGAGTACGCAACTGGGCTCTGAACCGCTGAGATGAAAATAATATGTCGCAGGCGGCAGAAACACACACAGTAGAGTTGCAGACCACAACATCACACATGAAGCCATATTAACAAAATGGTGTACCGCAATAGATCCAACACGGGCGTAGTAAAAGTGATTCTGTCTGGAGCAGATGGTGGAAATGCAGATCGTAGAAATGCAGATGATAGGCAGTTCTTTGAGGCGATAAAGGCAGATAAAAGCCAGTTTCAGAGATCTAGAATCGACACATAGTTTAATGACAGCTCAATAAAATGCGGGACTCCTTGGTTCACTGAACTGACAACTGACAACTTTTTATTTCCAAAAGCACAATGCATATTACAATTAACAACAATTATAACTTGATTGTTACATATCGGTGCATTGGCTAGGGAACAGGGGAGACCCAAAAGGGGCACAAGCCCCGCTTAATTAGGGTCACATACACAACCATACGTGGGGGGCCCGTGGCGCATTGGACAAGATCTTGCACAGAGACCGAGAGGTACCGAGTTCGAGCCCCCGTTGGGCGGATTTGCTTTGTAGGCTGCTATTAACGCCGTTGTATTACATGGCTGTCTGTTCTGTTAGTAGTTATGATTTCAATTGCATAACATGTAAATGTACAGCGCAGTGCGTTTGTCAGGCGCTTATTAAAGAAAAGATATTATTATTATTATATTATTATTATTATATTACATAATACACCCAGAACTGTTTATTTAACTTTAAAACCGTAACTTATAAACACAAATTATGATGATGATGATAATGATGATAATGATAATAATTATAATAATAACAATAACAATATTAATAATAATAATAATAATAATAATAATAATAGTAGTAGTAGTAGTAGTAGTAGTAGTAGTAGTAGTAGTAGTAGTAGTAGTAGTAGTAGTAGTAGTAGTAGTAGTAGTAGTAGTAGTAGTAGTAGTAGTAGTAGTAGTAGTAGTAGTAGTAGTAGTAGTAATAATAATAATAATAATAATAATAATTTTAAAAATAATAATAATAATAATAATAATAATAATAATAATAATAATAATAATAATAAATGATGATGATGATAATAATTGTACAATAGCAATAACAACATAAGCAACAAGAGCAAGAACAGTTGCTGATAATGAACTTTTTTCCTATTGATGAAGTCGGGGTTAGTTCACTAATACCTTTGTTGTTTTTGCTGCGTCCTTTGAACAGGATATCTGGTACATTCTGCAGGTCCAAACTGACGTCTAAATTTCGAGTCAAGTGCTTTGAAAATTCACAACAGCTGACAAACATGTAACAGAAAATTGGAGAACAAATATAAAACAAAAGAGTATTAAATCACCTCGCTGAATATTGATGCTGGCATTCTAATTTCCCTGATATCGGAATTTCACTTTGAAACGCAGTTTAAAATTAATTTCACTGTTTGAACCGGATAGAATTTTACAGGGAAACATTAACCCGCATATCCATGGACACTAGGCCAACTGCTGGCCCACTCTTTCCACTAGTAGAAACTGGTGGGACCTTGACCCCAATACAAGCCCAACAAAAGAATGTTCTGTGCATAGCCTATCTTGAATGACCATTGGTCCATTGTGCAACATAATATATTCGCTTATTGGTATGAAGCAGGTAGACACACCGCTATCTGAGAGGCCTACATGTGATAATAGGAAGATTAGAATGACTGATGTGTTTTAGTCATACGTGTCAAATTATATCACCGAGAGGGCTTCCATATAGGACGCGAGGTATAAAATGTCTGTCGTCTGTTGTAGTTATGAGTACATGGTCGTAGATGATAATATTTTGTGGTTAACTACAGAAGTAAAACGTAGTGTTGTGGTCACATCTAATAAGTAATGAAATAATAGGCTTGTATATTTAAGGGTATATTTCACAACCGGCAGCAAATTCTAGAAATTTCCGTCTTCTCTTTTGAACGGTTTACACAAAGAGTCAAATTATAATCTATAATTTTAAAATTCATTGTAGGGCATGAATTAGTTATAAAATTATTTCTATTATATTATTTAGGCGATTAGTATGAGAAAAAATATAAAGTCCAATTTTAATTGCATTGTCCTTTCTAATGGTGAGTCAATTCAACGTTACGTTAGGGTAACAGTTGAAACGCTGAACTGATGTTTCATAATTTTTAGATCATTAACTTACATAATATATCCATTGCTCTATATGGTTTTTATTAACTTATTAACGAACTAAATAATTAAAAAATAAGTAAACCCTCTGTCTATAAATATTAGCCACAACACCGTTACGAATGGGTTTCTGCCACCTGTGGAATTAATTGAAAACTCTCGGTTTTTGAATTGACAAGCAGGGAACATGTCTGCATTGATTTTCCCAACAAGAAATCAATATGGATGTTTGCTTGACAATTTTCGGAAATTTATCCGGTAATGTTATACTATACATTAGATTTACAACTCCGTGACTGTAATTATTGCACATTGCGTATATATATCTATATATATATTTTCAAAAATAATATTGAAACTATATCTAAATTTTTTTGTATCTTTTACTCGTCCGGTCTGCGTGGAGACCTAATTATGAATAGTTAACAACTCCGTTACTACAACTCCGTTAATTTATTTTTCTATTTGTCATCACAATAATTTAGGTTGCTGTGTAATAATTTAATGAACATTTAATGCTAATTAATCACTAATTATTAACAGTGGCGGTATATTGTAATGTGTATTTATTAAGTAAAGAAGTCGTAAAATAATATTTAGGAATCAAAGTTGTATGTTGTTCAAATAGTAAAAAAATAAAATGAAAACTTAAGTCAAATCTGTCAAATTTAAGCTCTGCTCAGTATTAAGTATGCTTCAGAACTGCTAGTAAAATATTTGTGTAAGAATTTTTAAAAATTTTGCATAACTTTCTGTTTCACTAATTCTATTTCTCAAAGTTACTCCTGGTTTGAAATATACCCATATATGGGACGCGATGGATAAAATGTCTGTCGTCTTTTGGAGACAGTGTGTAGTTATGTGGACATGGACGTAGATGATATTTGATGTTACATGTAACTACAGGAGGAAATAGTCCTCGGTCGCATCTAATGATAGCAGCCAAGTGAAGTTCGTCCATTTCCCACTGCCGTTGGAGAGTCATCCTTGAGGTACCCCGTTCTTCGTAATTTCCTTAGAAATGTCTCAATCTTAGTTCGGTCCTCTGCAGAGGTGAAGCCCCAATAGGCAGGGGCAGCATGCATTATTGTAGCAACTGCGGTGGCTCGAGTCGCCTCTTGCAGGGCCACTGGCGGTAATCCATGCTATCCCAGGATGCGAAATGCATAAAATGATCCTGAACCGGGAGCCAAGATATCATCCAGATGAGATGTGAGAGCTCATAACTCTGATCGAATGCAAAGCCTTTTGAAACCAATGTATGTTTGGATATATCCTATTTGTGTTTGGACATATAATTATATTATGCGCGTGTCATTGGCCATGTCGGTCGACTGATCGACCTCGGCGTAATTTCGACGGATATTTTCATCTAAACGTAGAATATTGTATTGTATTGTATTGTATTGTATACAAACATTTATAAAGCGCCTCTCATAGGGTGAACCATTCAGAGGCGCTCCCAGTGCGCAAGGCCAAAGACAAGAAGACGGTTTTGAGAAAAGCAAAGGTGGAAGAGAGGTTACTAGCTAGAATTCGAGAGCGAGTAGATGGAGACAGGGCATTCCAAAGAGAGTGACCAATTGAGGTAAAGGACCGCGACTGAGCCATAGTTGTTCTAGAATGAGGAACTAGAAGCTCAAGTCTGTTTGATGAGCGTAGTGGTCGATGGGAGGAGGCTGAAAGAGGCCGGAGTAATACATCAGCTAAATATTTTGGGGCAAGACCCTTTTGTGCCTTGAAGACTAAAATGAGGATTTTGAATTTAATGCGAGCAGAGAGAGGAAGCCAGTGCAGTTGTTCAAACATGAAAGTAGAAATGTGAGAGTACCGTGGTAGGCGGGCTATTAATCTGGCAGAAGCATTTAGGACCGACTGAAGAGGTGAAAGACGAACCTTAGGAAGACCAATGAGAAGAGAATTACAGTAATCAATTCGGGAGCATATAAAAGCATGAACCAGAGTGGTGAAAACAGAAGGTGAGACAGAACGCCGAACAGCCCTAAGACGCCTTAAATGAAAATAAGAAGAACGTGTTAGGTTAGAGATATGGTCTTTAAAAGAAAGGGAGCTATCTAGCGTAACACCCAGATCACGTACAGTTGAAGAAAAGGACAAGTGTGGGAAACTTTCCAAGAGGAGAACAAAATCAATCTTCAGAAGCTGTTGGGGGTGCCAAACCAAATGAACTGGGTTTTGGAGGCGTTAAGGCAGAGACGGTTTGATGCCATCCAGGAGTGAAGAGAATTTGAGAGGGATTGAATACGCTCAACTAAGTGCATCTGGGATGAAGGAGACCCATGGACAAATGCTTGCACATCATCTGCAAAGAGATGACCAGCAGCTCCAGAGAGTGGGAAAAGAGAGGGAATGTCAGCTGTATATAGAATGAAGAGCAGGGGACCCAGGACAGAGCCTTGAGGAACACCCAATTTGATTTGGATCCAATTAGTTCTGGAATCACCTGAAATAATCATGTTAGTTCGGTCAGAAAAATAAGATCGAAACCAACAAAGAGGAAGGTCCTGTAACCCATAAGAAGTCTCAAGACGCTGAAGAAGAATATTGTGGTCAGCCATATCACAAGCTGTAGAAACATCAAAAAGTGCCAGGAGGGTGAGTTCAGACCTGTCAACAGCAGAATAAATTTCAGAGAGGAGAGAGAGAAGAGCGGTCTCCGTAGAGTGATGAGCCCTAAAACCTGACTGATTTGGAGGAAGAAGACCAGATTGTTCAAGATAGGGGAGGAGCTGGAGGGACACAAGGCGTTCAAGAGTCTTGGATAAGAAAGACAGATTAGAGATAGGTTGGTAGTTTTGGCAGAGATTAGTATCAAGGTTAGGCTTTTTGAGTGAAGGAAAAACAAGGGCACGTTTCTGAGATGGAGGAATACAGCCCTCTGCAAGTGACCTATTAAAGAGATAAACCAAAAAGGGAGCAAGGTCATCTAAAATGTCACTGATTACAAATGGGAGTAGTGGATCTAGTTCACATGATTTTAGATTTGCAGCCTTTAGAACTAGACGAAGGTCCGATTCCGAGATAGGACGGAAGCTATCGAAGACAGCAGACGTCGATGAGAATGTCGGTGAAGGAGCATCAGCAGTCGAAGCGCGAAGTCGGTCAATCTTGGCTGTAAGCATTTCTTGAAATTCATCTGCAGTGAAGGATGGAGTTTCAGTCGAACGAGAAGGACGACCGAGGAGACCCGAGACCGATGACCATAGGCGTCTAGGGTTTTTTCGTTTCTCAAGACCAATTTTTCTCAATGATCAGCTTCCTTCTGATGGTAGAGGCGATGTAATGAGCGAAGTTGATTAATCCAAGCTAGTCGATCATCAGGCTTCTTAGTCCGGCGATAACGACGTTCCAAATATCGGGTACGACGACGAAGTCGATGACAGTCAGCATCATACCAGACTGCCAGCGGGCGCTGACGTGTCCAGACTTTGCGACGAGGTAGCATGGCATCCAGAAGATTTGTAACCGTAGAAGTATAAAGGTCAAATAATATGCCCAGTAACTTTGAACATGCTGAAGGTTTCTGGTGCTAGGTTTGCGTTCAGGACTTATTCAACGGTTTTGCCAAGGATTTTGTACGATTAAAGGGCCCTTTCTTCGCAAGTCGCCTTGGCCCATGTGATTGCATCATGACCATTCTCCTTGTATGGACTTCAGCTCGTTCAGAATGCAGCAGCCAGACATCTGGCTGACCTGCCAAAATATTCACACATATCCGACTACATGCGGCGTGAGCTCCACTGGCTTCCAGTTGCTGATCGTGTTAAATTCAAGATCGCTACGCTGGTTTGGAAGGCTACGACTGGTACTGCTCCTCGACTGGTACTACATTGCTGAACTGTGCCTTCAAGTTGGCTCTCAAACTGGTCGGTGGGCTCTCCGGTCTGCCTCGCGAAATGACTTGATTGTACCTTCGTTTCGAACCACCACCCGTGCTCGTCGGAACTTCTCGATTGCGGTGCCACGGATCTGGAATACTCTTCCGCCTTCTGTGCGTGCCACTAATGCTGCATGTGGCTATATGGTTTTCTCTAGACTCTTAAAGACGCACTTTTCAGCTGTTTAATGGCCACGGGTTGAGCGCTTCTGAGAGACTCTTCAGTGGCGCTTTATAAATGTCTTGTTACATTACAATACATAGAGTCTGAACTATACGGACCGTGTAGTACGTGTACTCCGCCTGTAACCGGGTGTTTTCGTCTCGGCGGAGGGTGGCCGACGCGGGCCATTGGAATGTCTTCGACCGTTAGGGACTGGATGAAATTGACCCAAAAATTGCCAAATCTTCTATCGACGCTATCTCGATTCCTTTAGCAGAAATAATAAATTGTTCCATTGCTTCGGGGGTCGTCCCTGAGAGTCTAAAAATTGCCAAAGTAATCCCAATTTTTAAAAATGGCGATAGGCAACAGCTGGGCAATTATAGGCCTGTATCGGTTCTACCGTATTTCTCAAAATGTATCGAAAAAAATCATTTTTGGAAGACTAATGTCATATGTAACCATGAAGAATATCTTGTACAACGGTCAGTACGGTTTTCGTAAAGGGCATTCGACATATATGGCTGTTATGGAAATGTGCGACAAGATCACTGATCACCTTGATTCCATAGGTGTTTTCTTCGATCTATCAAAAGCATTCGACACCGTTAATCATGACATTTTATTTTAAAAATTGGAACATTACGGTGTAAGGGTCATTTGTGATCATACACTTGTTGTCTGGTGATAATTTAACCCTCATCCGAACAAGAAAAAAATGCAACTTAATTTGAACAAAGGGGTCTGATCAGACCCCCTTTTTTATTTGGGTTCTTCATAGGTAACAGTGTTTTTTATATGCCAGTTTTGCAACATGTTATTAGAATAACAGAAAATAACAATGTATCAGTCTCTCCAAGCAAAATAAATCATTTCTATGATGAATTTGAAACTAAGTGTTCAGTTATAGTATTTTGTCAATGTCTGTTTTAAACGTTTGATCGACTCAATGATAATCTATCTATAAAATAAAAAATAAAGAAAGAAACCATTGATTTAGTCTTGTAAAATTAGTACTGATTGATGGGTGTTATGTTCAAATGCTATATGACTGTTTTCTAGAAAATATCTCTCACAAAACAATGAATAGGCCCTATACTGTAATTGTAAGCCAGTTAGTCTTGCTCTTGTTTGCTTCGATCACATGTGTACAGCGCAGCAGACACACTGGTTTGTAGCATGTGTGGCATCTGTACTGTACGTGTTATCTGTCCTTCTTGCCACACAGGTATAGCATCGTCGTTTTGTACCCTCCTCTTTCTGTTGAGTAACAAATAATAATCTGAAATCTGGCGGTCAAGATTGCACGCTGCACTGCTTCTGACTGTGGCTTGCTTGCTCTAGTAGTGAGTGATCCACGGCACTGTGAGAGATCTGGCAAGCTGGTTCAAGAGCGCTGTTTGAAGCGCTTATTCATCTCCCATTCTGGGTTGTTCAATATCCAGATGATCATTACACTGAGTGCCGAAATGTCAACGACATTGAAGAAGCAAACTGGCCATCTGTTAGTCTTACGTTTGACAGACTCAGCCGGTATTATCTTCAGGGTCTCCTAAGCACTCAGCCTTTTTGGTCGTTTAGATTTGCTCATTGTTGCTCAACAATATAGCAACAAAGTCATAGAACCGATTTGAGAAAATATAATATTATTTAAAAAAGTTATGCAACAAATATTGGAAGGGGGTCTGGCCAGACCCCCCTGTTCGGATGAGGGTTAACCGTGTAGGCCTACCTAAAACAAAACATAAATGAAAAAAATAATTTTACTTCGAAACAGTAATAATTATTTACTGTAAAAATATTTTACTAAAGTGTTAGTACGTTTTAATGAAGCTTCACAAACAACAACAGTATTATGTTATGTTATTAGAAAACGTCATTGCACGTGTCCGATTCCGCTGCTGCGATTGGTTGGGGATTTGTCTGAATTTGCATGTAACGACAATGTGGATTTGTCTGGTTATGCACGAAAGGTCTTATTCTTCAATGGATAAACTTTACTTATTAGTATGGTTTTGCATGAAAGCACGGTGTAGGCTGATGCAAACAATAATGGGCTACGCGCAGATATGGATATCGGAAAAAGTCCAAAAAGTGAATTTGTCTGGTTTTGTCCAATAACTCTCTTACTGAACTAGTCGATAAGCTGAACGCTGAATTGGATAAGATGGATAAATGGTTCAAAGCAAATAAGCTATCACTAAACCTTGAAAAAACTAATAATTACATCCTGTTCTGTTCGAAGCACAAAAAAGTTCTTAATCATGATTATAAAATATCTGTTAACATTGACAAACAGTGTATTACTAGAGTGTCGTC
Organism: Aporrectodea caliginosa; assembly: GCA_020284085.1. Classification (NCBI taxonomy): domain Eukaryota; kingdom Metazoa; phylum Annelida; class Clitellata; order Crassiclitellata; family Lumbricidae; genus Aporrectodea; species Aporrectodea caliginosa. Next base: position 145,005 of record JACEVL010000847.1, read on the forward strand.
TGCTAAATTTCTTGGGGTGCATAGGCTATAGATGAACTTTTGTGCTGGAAAGAACATAATACGGATAACTCTAAAAAAATAGCTTAAAACATTGGTATAATTTCTCGGATCCGGCACTTCCTGCCTCGTCACATACTTGTAAACTTATAGGCCTACTATTCGCTTATATTTCCTATCTGTCATAGGCTACTGCAATCTTACGTGGGCATCAATCTATCGATCTCGATTAGCCAGTCTGACAACTCTGCAGAAACGCGCCTTGAGAATCATTTGTAAGGCGCCCTTCACAATACTAAAAATTTATTTCTGAACTTCGATATATTGCCCTTTGAATGCATAAACAAATTGCAAGTGGGGCTATTTATGTATAAGTTCCATATGCACCTATTACCTGTAGGCTTTGGTCATTGGTTTCGTACAAACTCTGAGGTCCATGATTACCTAACGTGTTCTTATAAAAAGTTCCACCAATAAAGCATGCACACAAATATTAGGCAACAAAGTGTTAGAATATATGGACCGGTGCTTTGGAACTCCTGAACGATTGAACTCACTGTTCTCCCTACAATACACCAGTTTAAAAACAGATTAAAGGTGCATTTTCGGTCTAATTGGGTATAAAAACTACGGCTGTGATTGCATTAAAAGTTGTTTCAACTGCTGTTGGGAACACAGGTGCTTTCTGTGCGCTCTTGCATACTTATGTGTATTGAATGAATTACGGACACTTGCTTTGCACTAGCCACCGGAAACAGTTTATAGGTGCATCTATGTATTGAGGTAGGCTTAGTAATTAGCTTATGGTTTCAAGTATGCTATATAGAGGTTATTTGTTATGGACATGTGCGTGTTGTGTATCCCCATCAGCATTTCATGCTGCGATTTGTTTTTTGTTTGTTTTGTTTGTCTGTCTCTTATCATGGACACAAAACTTGCGTTCAAAAAGTTAACATGTTTAGCATAAGATGATGAACTGGAAAGTATGATTGTCTGATGACTATTTGTATTAGGTGACCCTGTTAGCGGAACCCTTGGTTCTTTCGGGTTTACCCATTGTCACTGAATGTACAAGACTGTCTACCTTTATGTTTGAACTGTTATAGTGAACAATAAAAGGATATTGATTGTGATTGATTGTCACCGGTGGCTCTTCAATCTACCGACCGACACGCGTACTCCTTGGATCTTGAACGCTAGCCGCAAGTGCATCATCCTCCACCAGTGAGGACTGCTCGTCGGAAGCGTCATCGTGTGTGCGAACGCTGTCATCGACGCCACTTTGAGCATCCATGCCATCTGTCAGTCTGTTGTCGACGGGAATCCGTTGGTTGGTTCCTCGTGTGTGCGTGGGCCCGCCATTGGTGACTCTTTCAGCTTAGGGTAACGCGTCCTCCATCGCGTGTCTCTTGGTCCGTTTCCGTATGTGGTATACCAGCTTCACGCGTATATTGTCAAGCACCAGAGTTTACGGAGTAAGTTCCTTTACTCCTCTCTGTATTGACAATGATCAGTGATAATTCTGTTTCGTAAGATATACCGTTTGGGTATATACGGACAAAAAACAAAAACTGGTTGAGAAAGAGAGCTCTTGCAAAACTCTAAGAACCCCACAACCCAAACCACGTGAATCGATGGATTGCCAAAAAAGCAACAAATCTTCTGGCCCTAAAAAGACACCAACTGTAAGGCAAGACAAACCAAGGGGTCGTAGGCCTAAGACAAGCACAAGGGATGTTGAAACCATGAAAGTGGCCTCGGCAAGGGCAAAATGTGATAAGAATAAGTCCAAATCGAAAGCCTCGAAAACGTGATGACCTCGCGGAATGTCGTGGAGGATGTGAAGAGAGATTCCTTGAGTCAACAGATGATTGGTTCCAGTGTCGACGTTGTGAACTGTGGTTTGAAAATGATTTGCACCGGTATGCTTGGAAAATCAAAAGCTGTTCAAGACAAGTTTATTTGTTACCCCAGTGCTGTTGATTTGTTTGTAACCAAAATTAATCTGACCTTGCAAATCTGTAGTTGCTTAACTTTGACTGACATGCAGTTTTGTTTGCAAAACTGGTGTTTTAGCGCTGTATTTCTACATGCTTCGTTCCATATTGGAGAGAAATGGAATCAAACGGTTCATGGCATCAATGTAGATATGTTGTTAACAAGACGCACCAAGGTGGTGATTCTTGAGGTCATCCTGTTCCCAAAAGGCACCCTCCGTAATTTCAGATAAATTGAAGCATTCAGCAGTGCAATATTATTTGTTTTATTTTACAGTGCACATGCTCAAGCACGTAGCGAGACTTAAATTCAAGAGGAGGCAACTTCGCAGACCACTGGCAAAATCCTGGTCATTGGGGGTCATTGGTCTATAGAAGTTCCAGTATATTAAAAAGCACGAGGAGGCAACTGCCTCCTCGTGCCTCAATGTTGCTACGCCTATGCACATGCTTCGAACAATAAAAGATCATAATAAGTGCATATTTTGCATATTCATAATGCTATTATATTATGATGTTACAAGCTAGAAACGAAAAGGGGGTGCGTTTTGTGGCACTCTCCCCTACGTATTCGAATTTGGGTATATGCCCCTGGACTCAACTTTTCCTAGACTCTTTAGCAACGGCTGTCGAATGATGCTGTGACCATGATAACATTTCTGTCAGAGACATTTTTAGTTATATTAGAAATTGCAGCGTCTTTCAGGAAACGACAGACTCTCTCACAGATCCTCAAGTTTTGTATCTCTGCTATCGGCATCTCTACACTTGAAATTCTATTGGCTGTTCGTCTGCAGTTTGTCTGCCATAAGTGCCAACTTCAGCACAATTTAAATTAGACGAAAGCTTAGTAACCCTTTTCAGTTGTATTTGGAAGGCGCCATAATTATCCAGGCTCTGAGCTGTTAAAGTAAAAATTGTTGTTTCTTTAAATTCAGAATGGCTGGTGTTTCTGCATTCATCGTTGGTACCAGCACTGTGCATACTAAGCTGTATATCGATGTGTTTCATTCTATACAATTTCACACTATGTGTTCCAACAATGTGCCTCAGCAAAACATTCTTTGTGGCAGCTCGATAGAGTTCTACGTTCAACCTATCATTTCGTGCATCGACGACATTGACACATTGAAGTGCAACGGTAATAAGCTTGCCTCCACTGTTCTACCAAATGATGTCAGTGGTTTTGTCGACACGATAGACTGTGTACAGATTACGCCCTATCCTGATTATCCTGGATTTGTGAAGCTTCAAAGTTTGGGGCAAATTTGATATAATTGGAATTGCAAGAAGTTTGAATTTCAGCAGGCTTGCTGTCCACGTCAATTTGCACATTTTGCCATATTTCCACATACTAGTTCTTCTGAGAACATGACAGAACAAAAACGCTACTGTACTTGTCCAGCGTTTAAATCATTTCCGGGCGACACTTTCCCTTCAGATTATGCTTGTTGCGTATGGTGCCCGCAGTGGCCCAAAGAAGCCAAGCATTGGCCATTTCGCGAAAGAAGGCATGGATGGCCGACGTCTGTCAACATTCGCAAGATAGTACAAAGTGGTTGTCATGTTGTAGATGCAAAACATCCTGATTGCAGAAATGATGTGCTCCAGTGCAGGTTGTCATTTTCAGGTGCTAAGGTTTGTCTACTTCAGAGCTGGACTCCAGTTCAGCACATTGTCTACCATATGCTCAGATTCTATGCCAAAAGAGAGCTAATCAAGAAAGATTGTCCGATGGAAGATGAGGTTCTCTCTACATACCATTTTAAAACACTGCTGCTGTGGTCTTGAGAAGAGATGCCCCACGACTGGTTGAATTCCTCGTCTGTTATTGAGATATGCTGTTATTTATTAAGGAGGCTTTCAGAATGGTTAGAGGTGAGATATTGCCCGAACTATTTTATTCCTCAGGCAAACTTGCTTCATGAACGCATGAACAAGAAAGTAGTTAATGAGACTACTAGGCGTTTGAATGAATTCCTCCATTCTGACATTCTTAATGGTTGGTTTACTGATAAATACATACAGCAACTCTTAAGGAGAATTTTCACTGATTACAGAGATCCAGTGACAGATTTTGGGGAAGGCATGCTGCTTATGTGTAAAGTCATGGAGATAAGAAAACTGAGCGATTTTGATTTTAAGTTTAGAGTCGGCTTCTTTCTTTCTATACAGCACACTATCAAAAACGTCATTCAGCATAAGAGTTATGAGTTCTATCGGTACATTCAAGAGTTTCATGCTACAATGACATTAGCACAGAAAACAATTGATCTGCGTTCATTTTTATCACCTGTAGTGTTCTCGTCAAGTTTTCCACAATTTTTAAAAGTACTGTTCCGTTTGCATGCCTCAAACGCATTGTGCTGGCAGTAAGTAACTTGCAATAGCAACATTATCACTGAATTTGTCAGAGAAGTTTCATGGCAATCGAAAGTCTTGAAGTCTAGACATCATAACTTTCCGAAACCCAATAAAGAAAATCTAGACAGAAGAAGGATGGTTCCACTTTTCCGCGTTCATTGACATCGGCGGTACTTTGAAGACCACCGACTCGTTTTCCACTGGTAGACTGTGCCAAGAAGTGGTGGGTGTCAGATGGATGAAGAGGAATTGGAAGAAGGACAACCTCTGTGACTGTGGAAGAGTTTATTGAAAACAGAGCTTCCACGTGGAGGTCATGAAACTGGGCAGAGAGGGAGGTATAAACCCCAAGGCTCTTCTCTGACATTCATTCATAAAATCCAATTGAAATGATGCACGTAGTTAACTCCGTCTCTGAGTTTACTCTGGTAGTGCCAGTCCCAAGTCTGGATAAAGGAGGAGGGCGGCGCTAATGATCTTTGCTATCACACAGTGTCGTTAAACAGTAGCTGGCCATTTATGTCTAGATACAGTAGTTGTGGCTACTTATGACTACAGGAGGTCGGGGTTCAAATCCCGGCTATGGCAGAAATTTGGTTCGAGATTTCTTCTCCACCGCCTGCGCCCCCTAGCCAGTTCAGCTATAATGAGTACACTGACCATAGACTGTCGATGTGAAGTTTAGACGGCGAGGGAGTGAACTGGGCACCCGCTTTCATATGTCGAGGCTAAGAAAATGAAGACGCTAACACTTCATGCCCATGGCTGCCTCAGGGATTGCTTATGGAACTGCTCTTCTTGTGTTTCTTCTGACTACTGCGTTGCTGTTGCTGCTGCTGCTACTACTACTACTGCTACTGCTACTACTACTACTACTACTACTACTACTACTACTACTACTACTACTACTACTACTACTACTACTACTACTACTACTACTACTACTACTACTACTACTACTACTACTACTACTACTACTACTACTACTACCTATACTACCAATTACCACTGCCACCACTACTTCTACCGGTATTATACTACTAATCCACCAGCTCCATTTAGCTTCATGACCTTTATACACCCCGGGGTGTTTACGAATTCGAATTTTTATATAGCGCAATGAGCTTGCTATTATCATCCTTTGTATGACAAATTGCATAAATGCTGCAGATGTTGTAAACAATGGAACGAACTTGAAAGCGAATTAAACGTGTATAGAATTCCAACCCACATAACATTCAATATATATATATATATATAATATATATATATGTAGATTTGCATATGTATATGTATATATAGATACATCTATGTATATATATATATGTATATATGTACATATGCGCTAGGTATCATGTGTAATTATCACAGGCCTTTAGGCCTACTAATTGATATTCATTTTATGCATAATAGCCTGCAACAGCTTACCAATTGTTCATCACAGGTTTAAGAATTGGCCTATAACTATAGTCTTATTGGTCGGCCTCTATATACAGTTGTAACGGTTTTCAGTGCAAACCTCGGTCATGACGTTTATATCAACTAGGCTACTTAAACTTGATATTAACAGTGTTTTTTTCTAGAAAAAAGGTTCCGGAACTCAGCACATTCAGAACAATTATAGGGGCACATTTTATGCCAATATTTCTATTTCATACATATCTGTATCAATAAACACTGAAAGCACTTACATTAAATTAAGGTATCTAAATAATTTTATATAATTTTTATTTAAAATTTAAATTAACTGAATTATTTTTAATGGCTGAAAAAAGGTACCGGAACGCCGAAAAAAAGCACTGGATATTAATAATAAGTTTTCGTACTTGATGTTTAAAGAAAGTATTTTTAATTTATGTTTATACAAAGTACTACCACTTAATAGTAATATCAAGTACTGATACTTGATGTTTATAGAAAGTACTTAAACTTGATAGTTATATAAAGTATACTAATACCTGATATTTATAGAAAGTACTTATACTTGATGTTTTCTCAAGTATACTTAAACCTGCACCACATGTATTCTTCCACTTTAGTATTGCATAGTCCTATCGGCGATGCAATAGAATTCTCATGTCTGTAAGAGATACCTTATTTTCAAAAGCATTGTTTGTATCATATTTATTAATATATCAATATATTAATTTAATAATCTACATATATATATATATATATATATATAAAATTATACACATATATGCACTGTAGATACACCTATATATATATATTTATACATATCTGTGAGAATGCATATATAATTATAAACATGCATATCTGTGATTATTATATACGCTCTTAAGTATAGCCTGAAGGCATTGCATACATCAGCACACATGTAACATATGCTTACCTTGTGTTTTACAATTTACACACACAGACCTACACACACACACACGTACATGCATACAAACACATACACATGAGCACAAAAGACAAAGATTATCAACACGTGTGTATATATGTCTGTGTATATATATATATATATATATATATATATATATATATATATATATATATATATATATATATATATATATATATGTGCTTACATAAAGGTCTATATATATATATATTATGTATGTATGTATGTATGTATGTATATATATATATATATATATATATATATATATATGTATAAAGACCTATACATTATACATATATATACATATATATATACGTATGTACCTATTTGGGCCCTCAAGGCCTCTGAGCAAAGACAACGGCGTAGGCCTGTTTAGCCTTTTAGGGCAAGTTATGTAGGCCTAGATCTCGTGACTAATAAGCCCTACTTGTCATTGCTATAAATTCTGTTGAGTTTGCAAATCTGTCTGTCTGTCTGTCTCTATCCGTCTGTCTGTCTGTCTCTGTCAATCTCCTGTTTGTCTTGCCTTGTCAGTCTGTCTGTCCGACGGTTTGTATGCTTGCCTGTGCAACTAGCATTTATCTATCTTATCTATCGATACGTATATGGTTGGAATATTTGCGACATAGTATTAAAGATATAATTAATCACTTAATCACTTAATTAATCACTTATTCACTGAATCAATTCATTCATTCATTCACTCAGTCATTAATTAATTCACTAATTCATTCATTCATTCATTCATTCATTCATTCATTCACTCAACCTACCCTGATAGGATGAAGAGCTGCAGAGTTGGCATCAGTTATTACAAACACTCTAACACTGTTCCATTGTTTAGCGGCAGCTCACGTCTTAGGTCATTGACATCGTAAGCTTAGCCGGAATTTGTATCAAGATTAGCAGGAAAGAAAGCTTCCCTTGTATAATGGCATCTCATGAATGCCAGGGTCGTAACACTTAACGTCGACCTTAGTTGACTCACTCGTATACAGACACTTGGTTATTAAACGTGGTTGACGTTACTTATTGCATCAGTTGAAAGAGTTTTGAAGGTGTCTAATTTCTGCCCTTTAAAACGACTACTCTCCATTTTGAACGACAGTCATTTTCCTTTTTAATTTTTAGAGTTTCCGCTGTTCAAAGACATTTTATGAATACCAAGGGTTGTTGATGTTGACCGTATTCTAACCATTAGTATTGACTTGTTTTGTTGATCCGTTGTTATCCGTGATTAAATACGATTTAAAGGTGTCTAAAATCTGCTTCTCAAAATTATAACTCCTCATTTCTAGAGACTATGTTTTCTGCTTTTTTACATTATTATTCTCCATTTGGACCATTTAAACGAGAATAATTTCGGGGTTTTAAAATTATAACTCCCCATTTTTAACGGCAACTGTCAACCGATATGTTGGAGGTTCAACTCCCCGCCAGGACAGAAATTTGGTTCGAGATTTCTGCTCCACCTCCTACCCTAGCCAACTCAGCTATAATGAGTACACTGACCGCACACCACTGTCGGTGGGAAGATGAGACAGCAAGGGAAAGGACTGACCATCCGCCCTCATATGCCAAGGCTAAGAAAATGAAGTCGCTAACACTTCATGGCCATGGCTGCGTCTCAGGCTATTGCTTAAGGGGCTGCTCTTCTTTTTCTGTGGAGAGCAATTCAATTAGGAAGAGATATTTCACGGCTATCAAATGTAGGATCCACAGTCTAGCGATATATTATGGCAACAGAAACCGTTCACGTGGACAGAAATTAGTTTGAATAGTTTCCACCCTTAGTATGGAATAATACGGTTGGTCAACGTGAATCTTATCTTCCGACGATTATAATCGCAAAAAATGGAGCGTCATAATTTTAAAAACAGAAATTATTGTTGCTAAAAATGGAGAGTAATAATTTTTTTAAAGCAGAAGTTAGACACCTATAAAACTCTTTTACATTATGTTATAATTTGAACTCCGCAATGCCGAGAATTAATTCGAATTTCTTTCCAAAAGCAGTGTGATTCTCGTTAACGATAACGATAACGAAAATTTTCGTTAACGAAAATAAAATGATTTCGTTAACGATAACTATAACTATAACTAAAAATATCATTAACTATAACTATAACTATAACGAAAATAACAATAACGAAAATTCATCTTTATTTTCGTTAATACAAAAAATAAAAATAGGAAGTGCAATATGGACGATTCGACATAAATGAGAATGAAAAATGCGATATTTTTATTATGCAATTTGTCAGTTACTTTGAAAACTCGTGTATTCATGAAGCTGAATGCACCGATGCTTTACAGGCTTTCAAAGCTCTGAACAAATTGTGAAACAGCGTGTTAATACGCACAATTTTGCTTATACCTTTAATTATTGTAACTAAGCAGTAAGCAGTAACTAAAATTAACTAAAATAAAAATCCATTAACTATAACTATAACTATAACTAAAAATAATACTAACTATAACTATAACTATAACTAAAATAAAAACCATTAACTATAACTGTAACTATAACTAAAATAAAATCTGTAAGGAGAATCACATTGTCCAAAAGGTGGCGTTAGTAAAACGAGCAGTAAGACAGATGGCGCCTTGTAGGCTGCCATAGGCTACAGTTAAATTCGACTGTTGTTAAACTTGCTATCATTAGTTACCACTATATCATAATAATAATAATCTTTTCTTTATTAAGCGCCTGACAAACGCACTGCGCTGTACATTTACATGTTATGCAATTTAAATCTTAACTAGGGGCCTACTAACAGAACAGACAGCCTGCAATACAATGTAATCATACTACGTATTTGTCAGCTTGAATCTAAAAACAGAATAATATTATTATTTGTGAAGAGTCCACGAATTCACATTAAGAGCGGTTTCATCTGCCATCATCATTCGCCAGGCGCCGCCACATTACGCTTTTCTCTATCATGGTGCATCTTTCTACAAACTCTTACGCTGAATATTCCCATCAACTTTTGTTGAATCATCAGTTTGATGACATTTCATGACAACATCGGCCGCGGACGTCATATCAAACATTGTACATTATCAATATTACAAAAAGCATGCATATTAAACATTTTAGACTATACATGTAGCTATCATGATTTATCTGTATATTGTTCAAGTAACTTGCATATTGAGCCTCAGTTTTATTTAGTAGGCCCTATCAATATGTGGTTAAAAAATGGATCCCTGCTAGGGTTATATTCACGTCGTCAAATAAATTGTTTCGGCTTAACGACACTTTCATATCGAAGATGATTAGTGTCGGAGGCAGAAAGCAACCTCGTACTCCACGTTTAAATTGCGACCGAGCCACCCGCAGTAAAGATCCGAGAAATTAATCTCTGATAAACCGACCCGACCCGGAATCGAACCCGGGCCGCCGGGGTGACGAGCGGGCACCAACCCACTCGGCCACTTAGGATCTCTATTCAATATGTGGTTAAAAAATGGATCCCTGCTAGGGTTATATTCACGTCGTCAGCTCAAACGCTGTTACTTATAGATAGATCGGGTGACTTAAAAGAGGTGTGTAAGTGTAAGGGAATATAAGGATTCGTCGGAGATTATGGTAATTGATCATTATCTTCTTATTTCTTAAGTCGTCACAACGTTACATAGCCTATTAAAAACCTGATCTAGGCCATAGACTTCTGTAGAATCATCCATAGCCTAACGCAAAAAGCAAAAATTGAAAGTCGTCGCCGAGGGGTCAAATAAAATGCGCTATTTAAATCCCGAGATAATGCAAATGCATCGCAACATAGGCCTAAACACAGACTGAACGCATGTTTGAACTCTGTATACAAAAAGTTATCAGCTTTTATTCAATGGGAACCTGTTAAAGGCTTCATCTGTGGCCTTGTCAGATTGGACTTGCCCTACATTATTAGGAAGCGTCGCATGATGTTCTATTGGCATCTAGCTCTCGAATTTTCTCCAGGATATTTTACGGTGTTACTTTGGTGAGAATTTATTTTGTGATTCCGTATATATATATATATATATATATATAGGCCTATTTTTATATCCTGCATGCCAAATCTAGTTTCACAAATGACATTCACGAACATTTTCGCAGCTTGTGCGCTTGACTTTATGTTTATACTGTACAGCATTGCGCATGTAGGCCCTATGCTATGCTGTGACGTTTCATTTGGTCCTTTCTGCCTTCGGGCGTAATAAAGTGTTCATAAAATTAATTTACCCACGAAACACAATTAATGAGACCTAGATTGCCAAGCCTTGGATACAGTACGGCCATCTGACGATTGGTTTAAACATTTCCTAGCACTGCAAAGATCAGAGAAATGTAATGGCCTCTGAGCAAAGACAACGGTATCGGCCTGAGACTAATATGCATGGCGTATATTAAATACTTGTTATTGCTTTACTCTGATGCGTTTGCAAGTCTGTCTGCCAGTCTCTGTCAGTCAATCTGTCCGTTTTACCTGTCTGTCTGTCTATCTGTCTGTCTGTCTGTCTGTCTGTCTGTCTATCTGTCTGTCTGTCTGTCTGCATGCCTGTCTGTCTGTCTGTCTGTCTGTCTGTCTATATGTCTGTATGTCTGTCTGTGCAGCTATCCATAGGGCCTACGACTAAATAATGGTTGGACTACTGGCGATGTAGTATTAAGGATGTAGTGAAGCCTGGTTCTAAGGTTGATGGCCGACTCGGTGCAAAAGGGACAGTATAGTAAGCCAACGTCAAGTACAGCATACTTCGTTTTAACCTCAAAACCTGCGATGGTACTCATATACTACCACTGCTCCATTGTTTAGCGGCAAGATTACGGCTTGGCTGAGTCGTTGACGTAGCTAGCTTAACCAGAATTTGTAGAAAGATCAGCAATTCAGAGTTTCAAATGTTTAACGAGATCTTATGAACGCTGTCGACGCCGACTTTAATTATTGATCTATCCCAATCGATGATTAACGTCAGGTTATAATTGCTGTTTAACGACATTGTGTCATAACAAAGATGATTAGATTAGCGTCGCCCTCCTCTTTCTCCAGGCTTGGGACTGGCACTACCACAGGTAGGGTAGTGGCGGAGTTTTAAAACTTGTTCAACCAAATGCTAAGTAACGGTCGACTGCGCTGTAGAAGGCAGACGGTATGCGATGAGTATTTTATTTATTTACTCCAAGATTTAACGTCGTCATATGACATCAAAGGCCGTCGACGACAATGTAAACATATACAGTGCATTGAAAATGAATTCATAGCGTCCAAAAGACACCATTTAAGACTGTCCAAACATAACCTTAACATGGCATTAATGTTCATTGTTTAACGACATAAAAAAAATTGTTCATAACGTCTTTGATACATGCAATGTGGTATCGTATGCGAATTCAACAATAATATTATGTAGTAGCAAGAAATGATTCTTAAAATTAATTCTTAATCACCATTCCTAATGTACATTTACTTCTTAATCTATTTATTTCAATAACAATAATTATTATATATTTTACAAATTTATAATACACAAAATTTTAATATGACGCTCTTATTCCACTTCTGAATTTTCAAGAAGTTCTCAATCAGTAAAAATCAAGTATTATTATAGAAATATATTCAAACATTGAATATGACAATTCTTTATAATTTATCATGTTACTGCGTTGATAATAAAAGAGAACCGAAAAATCACCAGATATTTTCAATCTATTACATTTCATTTGATTAACATAGCTTGAATGATATTTGTTACAAATGTAAGTAAGACATGAAATTTATAATTTTTTGGTACATTTTACGGAAGTATTTGATCATTTCAATAACACAATACTATCATAATATATGCAAATATTTATAACAGGACTCTAACATATCCACAGCATGTATTTGTTATAGCATATCCAGCAAAAGTTTACAACCTGAGCATTATCATAGATCAAAGACCATAAGAAACATCACGTCATATTTATATTATGATTACGACATCAGATGTTATCAAACAAACACTTAGCATCAGTTTTAACATACAAGTGTAAAATTGAAATCTTTTTTATTACAGATTTCAGCATATTTGACAACGGTGTTCTGAAATGAGAATCATAATCTCCTTTGTCTAAAATTTTTTAATCTTTGAGGACAATTTATAATGTTATCAACCGGAGCATGAGATTCTTGACACATATAATCAATGAGAACATGTAACAATATTATATAAAGAGTAACACACATTAAAAAATAAAACAAGACTTTCCTAGCCTATACCATAATGCATATTTAATTAACTGATTTCATACACAAATGAAACTCTTGCAAGAGTTTACAAATGATAACATTTACACAACTTTTCCTTTATAAATAAGACTTATAAGCCTATAAACCTCACTTTGTATGCAACCTATATCAAGCAAATTCTTAATGTTAAAATCTACTTTATATAAGACACATACATCTCTTAATATGTTAGAAATATTTTCCTTTCTACAAATTAATAATAAATGGTTTATGTTTTCTGTGACTTTACATAAATTACAAAGACCACTTTCAAGCTTCTTCATAAGAAGAAGTCTTTCATTTAGATTTACTTTTCCTAATCTTAATCTTGAAATCTGAACCTCCTTCTTTCTATTAAAGTCGACAAATTTGATGTTTGTGTCCACCACAGGACATATTAACTTATAATGTTGACCCTTAGAATCACTATCATATTTCTTCTGCCATTCGTTTACCACATGCGATTTTATAATTGAAAAGACTTCTTGCAATTCTAGATAACTTGTTGAATTAATAATGGGCAAACTGAGTGATTGTTTTGCTAAAGCATCAACTTTTTCATTACCTAATATATTTACATGACTAGGGATCCAAATCAAATGTACTTTGCTTATCTTAATTTTATTAAATGCTCTTAATGTTTCTTGTAAAAGGTTTGGTCTGGAGCTTGACAATGAATTTCTAAAAGACATAAGAACACTTAAAGAGTCAGAAAAAATAGCAAAATGGTTAAGTTCTTGACTTTCATTCTCTGATATCCAACAAAAGACTTCCTTAATAGCAGTTAATTCGGCGGCATATATACTAGAGCTATTGCAGAGACGGATTTGCTTATCTAAATTTAGGATAGGGATTATGTAAGCAGCTGCGACCAAATCCCCAGCCTTAGAGCCATCAGTGAATATATGTGTGCATGTTTTATATCTGCTCATGTGATCCAAGGAGATAAGACGGAGAAGTTCAGGATTGTCATTTTTCTTACTTATTGATTTATGAAGACTAATATCGACTTCAATGTCATTATTTAGCCAAGGAGGAGTTGTAGGAAATGTGGGAGCCTGAAAAGGGAGGTCAAGAGAAGAGAAAAAATCTTGAATTCGTGTGTAAGTGGATTCGTCCTTATGACTAAATGTTCTGAATTCATTTGTCCAATGTGGTTGACAAGCACTTTTGACTGGATGATCCGGACTTCCCAAAATTTTTGTACCCAGTTTAAGGGAATTTTGCAATCTTCTTATTTGTAGTGGCATTTCACCACACTCATTTTGAAGTGCTGTTGCCGGAGTACCTTTGGCAGCACCACAACATAATCGTAATGCCTCTGTTTGAATAGAGGATAACTTATCTAGATATGACTGAGGGGCTGAAGAATAAGCTGCATCACCATAATCAATGACTGATCTGATAAGTGCCCTATAAATATGAAGTAGGGCTTTCTTTGAAGCTCCCCAATGGTTACCAGATACTGCTCTCATAAGGTTCATGCGATTTTTACACTTAGTTATCACATATTCTATATGAGGTTTCCATGATAGTCTATGATCAAATATTACCCCAAGGAACTTAGCTGTTTTTTCAATTTTAATGGGCTCATTTCCAACTTTTATCTTAACATTTGATATTTTACGTTTCTTAGTAAACAAAACCCCTACTGTTTTACTGATTGATATTTTAAAACCATTCTTATTACACCAGTTGTCTATTGCATTTAAGGACAACTGGATTCTGTTTTGTAATTTATTATGATTTCGGTGGCCTGCATAGATGGAGCTGTCATCAGCAAACAAAGTCATCTCTACCCCATCCAACCCTTGGGGTATATCATTAATCATAATAAGAAATAATAAGCTTGATATAACGGCTCCCTGAGGTGTACCATTTTCTAAGGAGTATTTGTCAGATAAGGAAGTTCCAATTTTGACTTGAAATGTTCTGTTGGATAAAAAGTTTACTATCCAATTATAAGTTTTTCCAATTATTCCCATATTTAGTAGCTTTTTCAACAGTGTAGGAATATGAAGCATGTCATATGCACGCTCAAAATCAATAAAGATAGCCAATACGTCTTCTTTATTCTTTAGTTTTTTGAAAATGTTATCTTGCAATTTAAGAATTTGGTCAATGGTACTTTTGTGTTTTCTGAATCCTGACTGATTTTTTGAAAGCAGATTATTTTTCTCCACATACCACTGTAATCTATTTGTTACGAGTCTCTCCATGACTTTACAAATGGTTGAAGTCAGTGATATTGGTCTATATGAATCAGGACTAGCAGCATTTTTATTTGGCTTGAGAAGTGGCAAGATGATTGCATGATGCCAATCATCCGGTAATTTACTTTCTGTCCAGATCTTATTGTAAAAAGCTAACAATACAGTAAGAGCATGTCTGTGTAAATGTTTAAGAAATTCATATGGGATTTTATCATCACCTGGCGATTTGCAACATTTAGAATTAGAAATGGCATCTTTCAATTCTTTGAGTGAAAAATTTACGTTAAGAGCCTCAGTATCTTCTAAATCTGGTAAGTTTTCTAAGGGAGCAACGTTGTGTTCATTTTTGACACATTTTAAATACTCTACAAATTTTGGATTATAATTTTTGTTACTACTTGTTTCTGCATACATTTGCGCTAATAAGTTAGATTTTTCTAAGTTATTTTCTGCAATTATCCCATTAGAATTTAAAGTTGGGATGGATTTGTAAGGTGCTATGCAATTCATGCGTCGAGCCATGTCCCATACTACTCCCAATTTTGTCTGATCAGTCAATTCAGAGCAGTAGTTTTCCCAACTAGCTTTTGCTTCGGATTTTAAAGTCACCCTTACTACTGCCTCCTGATGTTTATATTCTACATAATCTTTCAACTCCTTTGATTTAATGGCCTTATTTCTAGCTTTATTTCTATTAAAGATGGCTTCGGTGCACTTGTTATTCCAGAATGGATTGGGTCTATGTTTCTTCCTCTCTTGATTGCTATTATTATGATTCCTTTTCTTACAAGGTAATTTTTCATTAGCTAATGATGTGAGAGATTCAACAATGTTTTGAAAAGTATCATTATTGTTTTCATCGATTAGACCATCAGTTACATAAAATTGACTATTTTTCTTAAATTCTTTCCAGTCGGCCTTCTTCAAATTCCACAATTGCGATGAGTAAACGCAGTTGACGCATCTTATGGCATACTTTGAAAACGTTTTAAAGGTGTCTAAATTCTAATTTGCAAACTTATTACTTCCCACCATGGTGAAGGAGGGACTGGTGAAGCGACTCCTTATGTGCGCTATACATTGTTTTTGACCAGACTTATTTCAGTGATATAGGTGGCGCCACTAGCAAACTAGCGATCATCTAACATGATGTATCTTGAGTTTACTAGGCCTAGTTGTCTTCGTTGTAGAGTTGTTTGCTTCATGGTGAAGGAGGGACTTGCTTATATAAATCTTTAAAAAAACGATAATATAATTAAAATTGAAGAGATACGCGTATATGAGAAGAAATCGAGGTTTAACTGACACTTGCGTAACGATATCGGTTTTGTCAGTGTAGATACACCCATACCTGACGTATTGCAACATAAGTTGGGCTTCGAATTATTCAACTCGACTAGATAGACTGATAAAATTACAGAAGAGAGCCATTCGTGTAATTACATAATCGCAATATAAGGACCAAGGAAAATCTCCGCCCAGTCCGATTTCGCACTAACTACAGGAAGCACTCGATCAGGCACTGTGGTCCTATGACTGGGAATAACCTGCCTTTGCAGATACGTAGCTTGACAGTAGGCCCTATTAGCTTCCTTCAAAAATGCTTTAAGAATGCACATACTAACTGTCACTTGAAATGACTGCATGTTCACGGGCTCTATTAAGAATTATTCTCTCATTATTACGTGTACCTTTCAAATGCCTGTAATTTCATGTTATATTTTGTGCCTAGAACTTTTCCAGCAATGCCTACCTGTTGGGCACCTGGATGCAAATCCGGATATAGGACAGCCTCTGATGATGCCAAAGTAAAACGACATTTCTTCCATGTACCACCTCACAATGTAGAGCTTTGGAGCAGAAGAATACCCCGAGACGGTGTTTTGTCAGTAAGAAACTATATCTGTGACATTCACTTTGAATCAAGGTTCATCCTGAAAACTTATAAACATGTCATCAACGGTGAGGTCATCGAAACAGAGAGATGGGGAGTTAATGAAGGATGGAACCACTCTGTATCTGTCTTCATCAATTTATTCCACAAATTCATTCAATTTGGCTTTTTTATTATTTTAAGATGGAGCTGTCATCAGCAAACAAAGTCATCTCTACCCCATCCAACCCTTGGGGTATATCATTAATCATAATAAGAAATAATAAGCTTGATATAACGGCTCCCTGAGGTGTACCATTTTCTAAGGAGTATTTGTCAGATAAAGAAGTTCCAATTTTGACTTGAAATGTTCTGTTGGATAAAAAGTTTACTATCCAATGATAAGTTTTTCCAATTATTCCCATATTTAGTAGCTTTTTCAACAGTGTAGGAATATGAAGCATGTCATATGCACGCTCAAAATCAATAAAGATAGCTAATACGTCTTCTTTATTCTTTAGTTTTTTGAAAATGTTATCTTGCAATTTAAGAATTTGGTCAATGGTACTTTTGTGTTTTCTGAATCCTGACTGATTTTTTGAAAGCAGATTATTTTTCTCCACATACCACTGTAATCTATTTGTTACGAGTCTCTCCATGACTTTACAAATGGTTGAAGTCAGTGATATTGGTCTATATGAATCAGGACTAGCAGCATTTTTATTTGGCTTGAGAAGTGGCAAGATGATTGCATGATGCCAATCATCCGGTAATTTACTTTCTGTCCAGATCTTATTGTAAAAAGCTAACAATACAGTAAGAGCATGTCTGTGTAAATGTTTAAGAAATTCATATGGGATTTTATCATCACCTGGCGATTTGCAACATTTAGAATTAGAAATGGCATCTTTCAATTCTTTGAGTGAAAAATTTACGTTAAGAGCCTCAGTATCTTCTAAATCTGGTAAGTTTTCTAAGGGAGCAACGTTGTGTTCATTTTTGACACATTTTAAATACTCTACAAATTTTGGATTATAATTTTTGTTACTACTTGTTTCTGCATACATTTGCGCTAATAAGTTAGATTTTTCTAAGTTATTTTCTGCAATTATCCCATTAGAATTTAAAGTTGGGATGGATTTGTAAGGTGCTATGCAATTCATGCGTCGAGCCATGTCCCATACTACTCCCAATTTTGTCTGATCAGTCAATTCAGAGCAGTAGTTTTCCCAACTAGCTTTTGCTTCGGATTTTAAAGTCACCCTTACTACTGCCTCCTGATGTTTATATTCTACATAATCTTTCAACTCCTTTGATTTAATGGCCTTATTTCTAGCTTTATTTCTATTAAAGATGGCTTCGGTGCACTTGTTATTCCAGAATGGATTGGGTCTATGTTTCTTCCTCTCTTGATTGCTATTATTATGATTCCTTTTCTTACAAGGTAATTTTTCATTAGCTAATGATGTGAGAGATTCAACAATGTTTTGAAAAGTATCATTATTGTTTTCATCGATTAGACCATCAGTTACATAAAATTGACTATTTTTCTTAAATTCTTTCCAGTCGGCCTTCTTCAAATTCCACAATTGCATGCTCATGTTAGGTTCTATTTTGACCTCTTCGTTAACAATAATGTTACATTCTAGTGATTTGCAAACTTATTACTTCCCACCATGGTGAAGGAGGGACTGGTGAAGCGACTCCTTATGTGCGCTATACATTGTTTTTGACCAGACTTATTTCAGTGATATAGGTGGCGCCACTAGCAAACTAGCGATCATCTAACATGATGTATCTTGAGTTTACTAGGCCTAGTTGTCTTCGTTGTAGAGTTGTTTGCTTCATGGTGAAGGAGGGACTTGCTTATATAAATCTTTAAAAAAACGATAATATAATTAAAATTGAAGAGATACGCGTATATGAGAAGAAATCGAGGTTTAACTGACACTTGCGTAACGATATCGGTTTTGTCAGTGTAGATACACCCATACCTGACGTATTGCAACATAAGTTGGGCTTCGAATTATTCAACTCGACTAGATAGACTGATAAAATTACAGAAGAGAGCCATTCGTGTAATTACATAATCGCAATATAAGGACCAAGGAAAATCTCCGCCCAGTCCGATTTCGCACTAACTACAGGAAGCACTCGATCAGGCACTGTGGTCCTATGACTGGGAATAACCTGCCTTTGCAGATACGTAGCTTGACAGTAGGCCCTATTAGCTTCCTTCAAAAATGCTTTAAGAATGCACATACTAACTGTCACTTGAAATGACTGCATGTTCACGGGCTCTATTAAGAATTATTCTCTCATTATTACGTGTACCTTTCAAATGCCTGTAATTTCATGTTATATTTTGTGCCTAGAACTTTTCCAGCAATGCCTACCTGTTGGGCACCTGGATGCAAATCCGGATATAGGACAGCCTCTGATGATGCCAAAGTAAAACGACATTTCTTCCATGTACCACCTCACAATGTAGAGCTTTGGAGCAGAAGAATACCCCGAGACGGTGTTTTGTCAGTAAGAAACTATATCTGTGACATTCACTTTGAATCAAGGTTCATCCTGAAAACTTATAAACATGTCATCAACGGTGAGGTCATCGAAACAGAACGTGGGAGATGGGAGTTAATGAAGGATGCGGAACCCACAATTTTTCCGAATTTACCGCTATATCTGAGTCGTAATACTTCGAAACCACGTCAACCAAAAGTTCGCATTGCAACTGATGAGAAAGTGAAGACAAGCAGCAATGAACTTCCCTGCACGTCTGGTGAATTTTTTGACATTGATATGAACTCTGCCCATCTGAATTTACCTTCCCACCACGTCACTCCGAGTGGCACATCAATGTGTAGCAACTGTAAAAAGTGTGCCTCACATGTAACAGAGAGGTACGTCACAAACAGGAAAATTCGTCGTCAGAATATGAGAATGAAGGAACTCAAGGATAAGCTTAGGGAAGCTTTAATAAAAATTAAGAAGTTGAAGCAACAATTAATGGTTTATGAGGATTTACCACCACAGCTGAATCGTGTGTTGTCACAAGCAAAACGGAACACACATGCGAAATCGAACACCGGGATAAGGTACGATCCAGAATGGCTGTTGGATTCACTATTGATTAGATGCAAGTCCAAAGCTGCATATACACTCACATCCGTTGAACATACTGCTTACGATTCAGTCAATCAAGCCGCAACATGAACTGTGCCCATTTGTTCCTCAGATCGAGGTGTTGATTGATGACCTGTTGCTATATGAATCAGAAGAATCTGATGCTGGACAAGAGCGAACAGAGCATGATTACAACAAAAGTCAATCCACAGATGCAATTCTTTGTTACCTTGGTGGTTATGTGGCTCACAAACTTAAGAAATTCACATGTTGCAGTGACTGCGTGAGAACTCTTTCAGCTCCCAACAGTTTTTCTTCCGCAACAACACTGGTAGAAATCAAAACGAAAGGCGGATTACAGCTGCCATCTACGTTGCTGAGCCGACTTATTCATCTCCTGGAAGTCTGTTTTACCAAATTTTCTGCTACACCTAATACCAACATATATAATGACATTTTGAATGCGGCATTAATTTCTCCAGAACTGGCAAAATGTGGCATTGGTTGTGAAGTTCACATGACATCACTAACAGCACGCTGCATTCACTTTTACATTGCCACGAGATTACATTTCTTGAAAAAGTCAATCAACAGAAGTCGTGCTAGCAGGCAAAAGAAACACAAATTAAGCAAAGTTTCTAAACTTACCTGATGACCTATTAGTTATGTTGTATAATGATTTAGGCAGGAGTTTCATTGCCACCATACACTTTGAATCTTGTAATTTTTAATGTTGTTACATTGAGACGGGTTAAGTCATGCCCAGTACTCCAATTTCCTATGAGATTTACTTTCATTTCGCATATTTCATTCAACAGCGTATTTTATCTATACCGTTCAGTGTTCAGTGTTGGGACAAATAGTCAGGCTGACTATTTAAATAGAATAGTAAATAGTACATGTAAAAAACTATTTCAATAGTATTTAAAATAGTCAATAGGTGCTAACTATTGCAAATACCACTTGACTATTTAAAAACTATTTAACTTTTATCAGTGTCAGTTACATACATACATGCATGCATACATACATACATACATACGTGGCTTTTGTGGGCGCTGATAAATTTTCGAAGATTTACATTACATTACATGCATGCATACACATATATTAAACTACTTTTGGCTGGTATCAGGTCCCTAAAACATACATGAGACATCTGTTGCTGCAGGGAAGTGATTTTTGGCTAATGGAAACTCCACATTGGAGAAGGGGTGAAACTGCTTTATTTCTGAAGATTTTGTCAACAGCAACAGGCAAAAATTTCACTTATGTTAATAATGTTAGGCACACGATCGACACCAGGAACTATCAATTGATCTGGTGGAAGGAATATTAATTTAGTTCTTGAGGATCTGATACAGAAGTATTGAAATACCAGAGTTCATAAAACATTGCTTCATGTTGATTTAAATGCATAAACTATTTAAATAGTATTTAAATAGTATTTATTATTTAAATAGTCACAACACTGTCAGTGTTGTAATGTGTTGTGCTGTATAACAAAAACTGATCTCAAAGCGACGCCTATCGCCATCTAGCGAATTGATTTTTATTAGTCACAAATTTCGTCTAAGTCGCTTCACCAGTCCCTCCTTCACCATGCTTCCCACGTTTAGCGACGATAATTTCTGTCTTTTGCATTCTCTTATAACTCATATTACTTTCCATTTTACCGACAATAAATACCGCTCTTTAAATTGTTACTCCACATTTTAGCGACATCTTGCTGCTACCAGGATCGTAAGCGTCATCTTGACGATTTGCACTAATCGGAGATTGGTGAGGTAGTTTCTGTGTCATAACAAAGATGATTTGCTTTGACCCCCTCCTTTCTCCAGGCTTTGGACTGGCACTCACCGCAGGTCGGATAGTGCCGGAGTTTTAAAACTCTTTCAACCTCCTTTGTGACAAATCTAATTGATGCCTAAACGCGGTTGACGTCTCTTATAACATAGTTTGAAGAGTTTTACAGGTGTTTAATTTTTAATTTGTCAAATTATCATTCTCCATGCTGAGCGACAATAATTTCTGATTTTTAGTTATTACTGTGCACTCGAGTTTCTTACAATCAATTTGAGTTACTTTTCTCAGTTCTGTCTTGCTCGACTTCGTCTTCTTTAACAATCCTTAGGGTGTAACCTGAAGTGTGGATGGCCTCAACATCAGAGTTGCAGAAGAAACAGAAACATCAGAGTTGCAGAAGAAACAGAGCAGTCCTGAGTCAGCCATGAGTATGAAATGTTAACGACTTCATTTTCTTAGCCTCGGCATATGAGGGCGGGTGGCCATTCTCCCTCGCCGTTTCATCTACCCACCGACAGTGCACTTTATAAAAGAGAAGATGAAGAGCAGCCCCGAGCCAGCCATGGGCATGAAGTGTTAGCGACTTCATTTCCTTAACATCGGCATATGATGGTGGATGGCCAGTCCTCTCCTCCGCCGTCTCATCCTCCCACCGACAGTGTACGGTCAGTGTACTCATTATAGCTGAGTTGGCTAGGTGCGCACATGGAGCAGAAATCTCGAACCAAATTTCTGACCTGGCGGGAAGTTGAACCGCCAACATATTGGTTGACAGTCAAGTACCCTAACCACTACACTAAAAATGGAGAGTAATAATATGAAAAGCAGAAATTATTGTCGCTAAAAATGGAGAGTAGGCCGAATAATTTTAAAAATGCAGTAATTATTGTCGTTAAAAATGGAGAGCAATAATTTAAAGCGCAGAAATTATTATTGCTGAAAATGGAGAGTAATCAGTTGAAAAGAAGAAATTAGACACCTTTAAAACTATGTCAGTCGATGCTACAAGAATTGTCAACTGCGCTCTCGACATTATTGATAACCTGGGTATGGGTTTTCGATTGGTGTACTGGAGAATTAATTTAATCGGTGAATGAAGATGTTTCGTCGAGACGTATTTCTCTGTCTGTATACTTTGTTAGAGCGGGGCTGCTGATGCCCGACCGTGCCGCAACGTCAGCAGAAAGCAGACAGAGGAAAATCTTTGCACGTTGACAATTAATCTTCTGATGAAGCAGTAGGCCCTACGTGCGCCGAGAGAAAACGTTACAGTTGACAATGTCTATGATAGCCTACATGTATCATGAAAAGATGGCATTTGATGCATGCGAGCAAGAGCTGAGCGAGAGCAGGAGATTTAATAATAATAATAATAATAATAATAATAATAATAATAATAATAATAATAATAATAATAATAATAATAATAATTCCTTTATTGAAACAATCCAGTTGACACATCGCAACCGGTACAGCTTACAGTTATGCAATTGAAACAATTCACAAGAACTCAAATGACAGAAGACATAAATCTTAACTACTAACAGAACAGACAGCCTGCAATACACGGCGCTAATAGCAGCCTAAAAAGCACGTCCGCCCTACGGGGCTCGAACTCGGTACCTCTCGCTCTCTACACCAGATGCTATCCAATGCGCTATCCCCCTTGAACCAAGGGGCGGTTGTTCCTGCCAAGCAATCTGCCCACGTGGCACAAAAATAAAAAATAGGCCTAAGATCACCTTTGAAAGAAACTTTTATCGTACGCCGATAATAGTTGAGAAGAGAGAAGAGCTGGAAACTCTCTTCAAGAGATCCATATAGATGTGTGAAGAGTGAAGGCAGTTTCCTGCCCCAACTTTTCAAATCGCGTCCAGGAACTTTGAAAAGACGATTTTTGACGCAACCAAATCTGATGTTAGGGTTCGATAGTGTAGTAGGTAGTGTGCTCGAACGTCAATCGAGAGGTCGGGGTTCAAATCCCCGCCAGGGCATAAATTTGGTTGAGACATCTTCTTCACGCCTGCGCCCCTAACCAACTCAGCTATAAAGAGTGCACTGACCGTAGACTGTCGGTGGGAAGATGAAACGGCGAGGAGAGGACTGACCACCCACCCTCATATGCCGAGGCTAAGAAACTGAAGTCGTTAACATTTCATACTCATGGCTGACTCAGGACTGCTCTGTTTCTGCTGCAACTCTGATGTTGAGGCCATCCACACTTCAGGTTACACCCTAAGGATTATTCGGAAGACGCAGTCGAGCAAGACAGAATTGAGAAAAGTAACTCAAATTGATTGTAAGAAACTCGAGTCCACAGTAATAACCAAAAATCAGAAATTATTGTCGCTAAGCATGGGAATGATAATTTTAAAAATTAAAAATTAGACACCCGTAAAACTCTTTCAAACTATGTTATAAGAGACGTCAACCGCGTTTTGGCATCAATTAGATTCGTCAAAAAGAATAGGTTGAAAGAGTTTTAAAACTCCGGCACTATCCAACCTGCGGTAATGCCAGTCCAAAGCCTGGAGAACGGAGTGGGCCAAAGCAAATTATCTTTGTTATGACACAGAGCATGTCTCACCAATCTCCAATTCCGCAAAATCGTCAAAATGACGCTTACGATCCTGGTAGCAGCAAGATGTCGCTAAAATGTGGAGTAATAATTTAAAGATAGGTATTTATTGTCGGTAAAATGGAGAGAAATTAGAGTAATAAGACAATGTAAAAGACAGAAATTATTGTCGCTAAACGTGGGAAGTAATAATTTTACGAATTAGAATTTAGACACCTTTAAAACGTTTTAAAAGTATGCCATAAGATGCGTCAACTGCGTTTAATAATTGCATAACGTCTGCCTTCTACAGCGCAGTCGACCGTTACTTAGCATTTGGCTGAACAAGTTTTGAAACTCCGGCTCTACCCAACATGTGGTAGTGCCAGTCCCAAGCCTGGAGAAAGAGGAGGGCGACGCTAATCATCTTTGCTATGACGCAGTGTCGTTAAACAGCGATTATATCCTGACGTTAATCATCGATTGGGATAACATCAATTAAAGTCGGCCTCGACAGCGTTCATAAGATCTCGTTAAACAATTGAAACTCTGAATTGCTGATCTTTCTGTAAATTCCGGTTAAGCTAGCTACGTCAACGACTCAGCCAAGCCGTAATCTTGGCGCTGAACAATGGAGCAGTGGTCGTATATGAGTACCAGCGCAGGTTTCGATGCTTAAAGACCTTTCTCTTTTCTCGGACCTGTCACGCTGATAGCGCTTCTGAATAGCTCTGCTGTCAGAAGCGCTTTACAAATGTTCAGATTAGATTAGATATAAAGAAGTATGCTGTACTTGTCGTAGGATTAGGCCTACTACTGTCGCCTTTGCACCTCAGCCGAGGTGTAAACGCCATCAACCTTAGAAACAGAGTTCACTACATCCTTAATACTACGTCGCCAGTATACAGTCCAACCATATGTAGTCGTAGGCCCTATAGATAGCTGCACAGACATACATACATATATACATACAGACAGACAGACAGACAAACAAACGACAGATTGACTGACAGAGACAGACAGACAGACAGACAGACAGACAGACATACGGACAGATTGACTGACAGAGCCAGACAGACAGACAGACAGACAGACAGATAGACAGACAGACAGACAGACAGACAAACGGACAGATTGGCTGGCAGAGACTGGCAGATAGACAGACAGACTTGCAAACGCATCAGAATAAAGCAATAACAAGTAGTTAATACAGGCCATGCATAATAGTCTCAGGCCGATACCGTTGTCTTTGCTCAGAGGCCATTACCTTTCTCTGATCTTTGCAGTGCTAGGAAATGTTTAAAACCAATCGTCAGATGGCCCTACCAAGGCTTGCCAATCTAGGTCTCACTAATTGCGTTTCATGGATAAATTTATGAACACTTTATTACGCCAGAAGGCAAAAGGAACAAATCAAACGTCACAGCAGCTACTACAGCATACATGCGCAGTGCTGCATAAACATAAAGTCAAGCGCATAAACTGCGAAAATGTTCGTAAAAGTCATTTATGCAACTAGATTCACCGTTCAAGATGCCGGCGAGTTCAGAATCACAAAGAAAATGCTCAACAACGTAACACCATATAATTACCTGGAGAAAGTTAGATGTACTATGTAGAGTGAGCTAGTCGCCAATAGAAGCTTTTATTATATAATAATAATAATAATATCTTTTCTTTAATAAGCGCCTGACAAACGCACTGCGCTGTACATTTACATGTTATGCAATTGAAATCTTAACTACTAACAGAACAGACAGAACACATCATGCACTGCGCTGTACATTTACATGTTATGCAATTGAAATCTTAACTACTAACAGAACAGATAGAACACATCATGCCACGCTTCTTAATTAATAATGTGATGTAGCCTTAGTCTATTCTGCAAAGGCCACAAATTCTACAGATGAAGCCTTTTACAGAGTCCCATTTATTAAAACCAAATAACTTTCTCCATACAGAGTTCCAACATGCGTTCACTTTGTGTTTATGCTGCGATCCATTTGCATTATCTCGGGATTTAAATAGCGCAGTTTATTTAACCACTAAACGGCGACTTTCAATTTTTGACGTGTGCATTGTTGATGATTCTATAGATTAGAAGGCTTAGATAAGGCTTTTAACCTGCTACGTTGTGACGACTTAAGAAATAATAAGATAATGACCATGAACTGCGTTTAATCTCCGACTAACCCGTGTATTTCCGTACACACCTCTTTTAAGTCAGGCGATATTTCTATAAGTAATAGCTTTTGAGCTGTTGATGATAATATGACCTAGCCGTAACGCGTATTTCTAAACCATACATTGATACTAAATAAAACTGAGACTCAAATATACAAGCTACTTGAACAATATACAGATAAATCATGATAGCTACATGTATTAGTCTAAATGTTAAATATGCATGCTTTTTGTAATATTGATAATGTACAATGTTTGATATGACGTCAGCGGCCGATGTTGTCATGAGATGTCATTAAACTGATGATTCAACAAAAGTTGATGGGAATATTCAGCGTAAGAGTTTGTAGAAAGAGGCGCCATGATAGAGAAAAACGTAATGTGGCGACGCCTGGCGAATAGCGGCATTGCTGGCAGATGAAACCGCTCTTAATCTGAATTCGTGGACTCTTCACAAATAATAATATTATTCTGTTTTTAAATTCAAGCCGACAAGTACGTAGTATGATTACATGATAGAGTGGTAACCAATGATAGCAAGTTGAACAACGGTCGAATTTAACTGTATGGCAGCCTGCAAGGCGCCATCTGTCCTACTTCTCATCTTTTGGAAAGAAATTCGAATTAATTCTCGGCATTGCGGAGTTCAAATTATAACATAATGTAAAAGAGTTTTATAGGTGTCGAACTTCTGCTTTAAAAAAATTATTACTCTCCATTTTTAGCAACAATAATTTCTGTTTTAAAAATTATGACGCTCCATTTTTTACGATTATAATCTTCGGAAGATGAGATCGACGTTGACCAAACGTATTATTCCATACTAAGGGTGGAAACTATTCAAACTAATTTCTGTCCACGTCAACAATTTCTGTTGCCATAAGGCATAAGCCTTCATAAGGTGTCGCTAAACTGTGAATGCTATCCTTGATAGCCGTGAATATCGCTTCCTAATTTAATTTAAGAGCAGCCCCTTAAGCAATAGTCTGAGAGGCAGCCATGGCCATGAAGTGTTAGCGACTTCATTTTCTTAGCCTCAGCATATGATGGCGGATGGCCAGTCCTCTCCTTCGCCGTCTCATCTTCCCACCGACAGTGTGCGGTCAGTGTACCCATTGCCTTCTAGATACTACAATGGTGTACTCATTATAGCTGAGTAGGCTAGGGTCGGAGATGAAGCAGAAATCTCGAGCCAAATATCTGTCCTGGCGGGGAGTTGAACCTCCAACATATCGGTTGACAGTTGCCGTAAAAAATGGGGAGTTATAATTTTTAAAAACCCGAAATTATTGTCACGAAAATGGAAAATAATAATATAAGAAAGCAGAAAACATTGTCTCTGGAAATGGAGAGTAATAATTGTGAGAAGCAGATTTTAGACACCTTTAAAACTTTTCGAACCGATGCTATAAGACACGTAATTCGTACACAGGATGTTTGCAGAGTACAGTATATAATCTTGTTAAAATCATTAATAAAGGAAAAATACTATAATCATTCTCATAAAATATCAGTATCATATCAAATCTATTACAAACATATAACTGAACACATTGCTTGTGATTAAAATATCAATTAAAACAAAACAAGTGTGATTATATGTGTAATTAGGGATCATTTGACTGTGATGATTAATAATTTTATTACATTTTGTAATAATATTGCATTGCTATAATAGGAAAATGTTGAACGAAATGTTTAATTAAGTTATCCTGTTATGAAAATAAATGTTAACAATACATTATTGTAATTAGATGTATGTTGCAATAAAATGTGTATATAGTACATGTATATATTACACATTATTATATGCGAAACTTATGTTTGCAAGTAGCATTACATGTTGTTATAGAAAACATAGAAAGACTGTAAATAACTTTGTAAACATTTTGAAAAGAGTTTATATAGCCAAAAAAGAGCTGTGATAGCCAAAAAAGAGCTGAATAGCCAAAAAAGAGCTGAAATAGCCAAAAAAGAGCTGATATAGCCAAAAAAGAGCTGATATAGCCAAAAAAGAGCTGAATAAGCCAAAAAGAGTGTTGGAATAGACAAAGAGAAAACAAAAGAAAAGGAGGAAAGAAAAGGAGGGGAAAAACAAAAAAGAACAAAAAGAACAGAAAAAGGAGAAAGAAAGAAAAAAATATAGAGAATTGCAATAAAAAGAGCCAATGGGCCGAACAGAACGGAAATACAATACAAACACCAAGACGTCGGCGGCCATAGTAGCCAAAGGACGTCGTTAAACAATTGGAATCATCATCATAATCACGGATAACAACCCGTCAGCAAAAAAGGTCAATACTAGTGGTTCAAATAGGGTTGACGTCAACAGCCTTGGTATTCATGAAATGTGTTTGAACAACGTAAACTTTAATAATTAAAAAGGCAAAAATGATTGTCGTTCAAAATCGAGAGTAATCGTTTTGCAGAGCAGAAATTAGACACCTTGAAAACTCTTTCAACTGATGTCATAAGTAAAGTCAACTGCGTTTTAATCGCCAATTGTGTCACTCCTGCGGGTCAGTTACGGTCGACTTCAACCTGGCATTCATATGATGCCATTTAACAAGGGACGTTCTCTTAATTGCTGATTTTTTTACAAGTACCTGCTTAGCTAACGTCTTCAACGACCCAAGTCGTAAGCTGCCGCTAAACAATGGAGCAGTGTTAGACTGTTAGTAATAACTGATGCCAACTCTTCAGCTCTTCATCCTACCAGGGTAGATTTAATGAATGAATGAATGAACGAACGAACGAACTAATGACTGAACGACTGAATGACTGACTGACTGACTGACTGACTGACTGAATGAATGAATGAATGAATGAATGAATGAATGAATGAACGAACGAGCTAACTAATGACTGAATGACTGACTGACTGAATGAATGAAAAAATGAATGAATTAATGAATGAATTAGGTTAAAACAAAGTATACTCTACATGTCGTTGGATTACTGCTGAACCATCAACCGCGGAACCATGCTTCATTATATCTTTAATACTGTATCGCAAATATTCCAACCACACGTATGGATACAGATGCATCCAAGCTGCACACCAAGGCATACAAACCGTCGGACAGACAGACTGACAAGGCAAGGCAAACAGGCAGATTGATTGACAGAGACAGACAGACGGATAGAGAGACAGACAGCACAGAGATAGACAGACAGAGAGACAGAGAGAGAGACAGACAGACACACACAGATTGACAGACAGACAGACAGATTTGCAAACTCAACAG
>JACEVL010000847.1:180000-212500 GCA_020284085.1 Aporrectodea caliginosa
AGAGAGAAGACAAACAGACAGAAAGACAGACAGAGACAGAGACAGTAACAGACAGAGACAGACAGAGACAGACAGAGACAGACAGACAGAGACAGACAAACAGAGACAGACAGGAGACAGAGACAGAGACAGACAGACAGACAAAGACCATGAACCAAGATAGCGGCAGACACAGAGACTGACGGACGGACGGACAGAAGCCGATGTGGAGGGCATTTGTAGACTTATATATGCAGAGACAGAACTCACAGAAAGAACGAGAGAGAGCTAAAAAGAGAGACAGACATACAGACAGACAGAGAGGCACAGAGTGTCAGCGAGAGATACATAAACACAGACAGAGAGAAGCACACAAAGAGACGCATAGAGACATCCAGAGAGTGAGACAAGGCCAGATATATACGCTACATTCCAGCGCACATACGCCATCACAGAAAGGGGTCGCCCGAGTGCAGTTCGAAAAACGCTGAGAGACAGAGACAGAGAGAGACTGTTACACGTCCACCAGAGGCCCCAGCCATTGTCCTCAACTTTCTCCACCACCACCCCTCCGCCACACCCCACCCTTTCGAACCAACCCCCCCTCCAGCGTAGTTCAGCGCCAGGCCTGACCTCAGAAACATGACTTCATCACACATAGACCTTGTATAGCGTCATCGCTCTACACATATGCTGCGCGATCGTTAACGTCCCCATGACCCCCCCCACCTATCACCGCCCAGTGCCGCCACCGTCGCCTGCAACCAGCGCAGACGACCATCCCGCTTCTCGTTCTCTCGTCTGGAACATACGAAGTCAGACGACCCAGCGAAGACGTCAAGAACACTCCGAGAACATCACCACAGAAACTCTCTCTCGGAGGCTTTACAAGTGTCGCTCCTCCGTTTCAAGCAAGCGCTGCTGCTTCTAGTTCAGCGCTGTCAACGCCAAACGCTGCTAAGCGCTGGATTTCAACAAGCGCTGGCTTCAAACCAGCGCTGTTTTCAACTAGCGCGGTTTTCCATCAAACGCGCTGGTTTTCGGTTCAACAGTTCACAAGACGTTTCATCAAGCGCTGAGGTCTAATAAGAACACTGAAGGTCGGATTCCACAGACGCCTTCGTGATAAATTTTCGTTGCAACGTATATTTTATATAATAATATAGTTAGCCTTACACCGTAAAATTACGAAACCGTGAGGAAAAGCGCTAAAAAGCAAACATAATTGCTTCTCGGCAAGCGCTGAATTTCCGTTAATTACTGAAACGCATTACGTCAAGCCTGAGCAACTTTGCGTCAAGAGTTTAACTTTGCGTCAAGCTTTGAACAACTTTGCGTCAAGAATTTTATTTTGCCTCAAGCGTTGAACAACTCTACGTCAAGCGCTTAGCTTTCCATCGAGCGCTTAACCAGCTATACAACTTTGCATCAAACGTTTAACTTTGCGTCAAGCGTTGAACACCTTCACCTTTGCGTCAAGCGTTTGACTTTCCGTCAAGGCTGAACTTTACGCCAAACGCAAAACGACCATCTGTCAATCGCAGAACAAGAACGAGACCATCCGTTCTTGGTACTGAACTTCCACCAAGTTCGACACAAACTTTTCCCGACTTTCCCCCACTCGCGCTCGTCCCTTCCCCTCAACCCCTCGCACACACGAAGATCCACCGAGTAAGACTCCCCCACTCGCGCTTTATCTCGTAAATAATGAAGCTATCGCAATACGTTCATTATCACGATAGCCACGCACGCTTCATCGCCGAATAAAATATCGACTCTTCGAACGCAACAGCGCAATTAGCGGGTTAATTTCTTCAGGCCAACTAGCGCCGCCCCCCGTAGAGTCAGCGATGACAACGCCGAAACGGTTTTCACGGACTTGAACGACTAACGGTTAACCGAGGCGACCCCCTTGTTACACCCAAGTCCGCTACGTTGCGTCAGGCCACCCGGCCGTGAGCTCCTCACCCGCCTACCGAGGAGGGCAATAGGCGGCGCAGTGGATCAACAAGCGGCAGTTGGGCCGTGATACTGAGAGGCGCGCAGAGGGCTCTCGCTGTGGACGGCTGTGGATATTGATGTGACCCGTCACGGGCGGTGACTTTGCGGATCGTAGCGGAACGAAAGATTAAGAAGAAGAGATCATTCTGACGGGGGATGGCTCGAGTCGGTTTCTGAGGCTGGTGAAACGAGTTAGATTTTGGAACTTCAACGCGATTAAGAAATATCGACGTTTTGTGAATAGTTCAACAATTGACAGGCGAGAGAAAGATTTTGCGTCGACGCAATTCAAGGCTGACGCGATACTTTGCGATAAGTTCCGGATAGGTACGATGCGTTAAAGTTTCCAAAGGCTTTCGCAAAGTTTAAGGTATCATTGAAGTTACTTTGTAGGTGATTTGATAGGATAAATTAACGCGTTTTAAGAGGCAGCGTGAGAAAATCGAAAACAATGCTTCCAAGATCGTTTGAAGATTTTGTTTCGATCGAGAAAAGTATCCGGACGATTTTCGCGTATTTGGACAAAGGCCGCTTTTAAGAGAAGGGGTTTTTAAGACTAAAGACTTAGTGACTAAGTGTAAAGACAAAGTGTTTCTTTGATAACACACAACTATTATATCCGTAGAAACCTACTTCGTTAACGATTCAATATATTCGATTACGAATCGATTCGATAACTTCAATTTCAGGTTTCAATATATTCCTTCTTTTCTAAGTACGGCCGCAGTTTTCCATCTCATCGCTTCGAAAATTTCGGACACTGAAAATCATTAGGCTTACAGCGCTCCTCTTGGAGATAGAAAAGAGAGGAGATTTTCTCATCTTTGTTTGCGCAGCGACTTCGCAGAAAATTTGCGGAACCTTTAGAAAATTGACGAAACTCAGGACAGTTGATCCAGATTTTTCAGTCAACAACTTAGTGACTTTATCCGCTGTAAGTTCACAACGAACCTATACTGAACTCGCAGTTCACAGTTTCAAGAGAACTTCACAGTTCACGAGAACTTCTCAGTTTCACGACAACGTTATAGCTTGACGAGAACTTCACTGTTTCACGAGACTCAAAATGGCGCAACATTGAACCCTATTTATACTGCGCCGTATTCTACAAGATTCCACCTAAGTCAAAGAGTCCGCAATCCGCTCACCGGAAGTCTCAGCGAGATCCGGTTTCTAACGTCCTGTTCTCCAGCCGGACGTGACGTCACGGAGTCGATCCTGGTGAGACGGCGGAACAGACTGACTGGACCTTGCCACTCCTCGAGGCGGAAGTGCTTCAAGGAAGAATTTCGACGGAATGTATCGATCTTCGTGCGAGATGGACTGGAATCCGATTCCTCCTTTGCAGATGGGAACAATGGTAGTAAGTCTACGCCTTCCTTCTTTGCAGCTATACCCACAGCACACCTTTGGTACAATAGACCAACTTATTAATGTCTCGTATATGCATAGGCCAATGACGTATACATGAATACAAGCGGCGCCATACAAATCGTCTTATTACTATTTATTATTATTATTAAGGCCATTCCTGGGGACTGGTTTACTTCTTTTACCCTAATTAAATATTTACTTACTTGCTCGTTTACTCACTGACTTAATTGTTATTGTAATTGTAATCCAACATTTATATAGCGCTGCTCAAAAATCAGCAGCGCTCACAACCTGCTTCAGTGCCAGAGTCAGGGAACAGAAAAGTCTTAAGGCGTCAACGGTCTACGGAACTGGGAAGGTGAGAGGGCTAGTAACTCAAGGCGAAGAGACTGGGGAAGAGGTTTCCAAGCTGATGGGCCAACACGGGCAAAGCACCTATAGAGTGGGCCGTAGCAGAGCGCATGCGAGGGACAACCATAAGGCCAGGTCAAAGATCTTAACTGCCTATCTACCTTGACTCCAACTTGAACATTTGTCGAGTCACGTCTTACTTACTTTCTTACTTACAGACTTGCATGCTTGCCTACTTGCGCACTTTCTAACTTAAATCTGACTACAAATTTCTAAAGCGCCACTCGAAAGCCAAGCGCAGGGCACCAGCTTATTCACGAGCGCTGCGTCGTATCAGAGGGGTTGTCATGTCGACTTGTCAATTTCACGATAGCAGGTTTCGAACCGCGAACACAATTCAGAGCACTGTGTTGCCAGACGACTTTGTCAGACACCAGCGATCGTATACATTCGAGGGTTCGATTTCTGATTGCAAGCAGTGTAGCGCGAGGGAGACCGACCTGTTACGTGGGGCAAATAAATTTTTCTGTGTAATTGAGCTAAAGAGTGACCCTATATACTTACGTCCTACTTAGGCCTACTTCGTACTTCGTACTTACTTCGTACTTACTTCGTACTTACTTCCTACTTGCTTCCTACTTACTCTCTACTTACATATCGATAGAAATTTCACAGATTTACGACGAAATATACCAAATAATGCAATCTGATACGACAAAATATATCGATGGAGCTGAACAAGTTTGAGTTAAGGACTTGTTCAAAGGCTCTTAAACAGTGAACATCTGAGGGAAGACTCGAACCTGTACTCTTCGTGATATAAACCGAGCGCTCTAACCAATCGGCCACTGTGCCCATTACATCTACATCTTCATTTACATTTAAATTTAGAGTTACATATATAGCCTATACCCTATATATTTACATTTAGGCCTACACTTGCGCTTATGAATCGTGCTTAGTCCGCTATGCAATGCACTGTTACAATGTAAAATCGTAAATTCGTAATCGCCGACTTGCTTAGCGCGCAAGGCAAGGGGCGTAAGCAGTATACACAGTCACTATGTAAATGTAAATGTAAATGTAAATGTAAGTGTGAGTGTGAGTGTGAATGTGAATGTAAATGTGATGTAAATGTGATGTGATGTGATGTAGATGTAGCTGTCGATGTCGATGTAAATGTAGGCGTAAATGTAGGTGTAAATGTAATGCAATTCAAATGTAAATCTCCGATGTTTCACCGTGCCACACAAAAGTCGCGTCAGAGAGACCAGCTTAGGCCTATCGACTACAGTAACTGGTGCCATATCAAATCAATTCCGCAACAGATTCACAGAGAAAAGCAAAACTCGGCGCCCATGATTACGCACTTCCTTAGACGAGATGAACGTCAATATTTTCTCTCTTCGAACAACACGTGCTTTTCTCATCATGACGAATCGCTAATTGTTTTCCTCGCTAATAATTAATTCGCAATCATTGTGTTGCGCACTTTCAACCGCCCTTCCGTCTACAAATTGGGTCACGCTATTTTCACCACATTCTCCATCATCGCCTGTTTCCTCAACCCTCTGCATGACCTTCTCTCCCGCTCTGACCTTTAACCCCTTGCGCAGGCCTGTTTCCTCCGCCCTCTTACCTCCTTTCTCTCTCTGACCTTCAGCCCTTGCGTAGGCCTACATCCACGCCTGAGTGGCGTAACTAATTAAACTACGTACTAGAAGGAAGGGAAGTCCTGGGGTGAATGGAGTTCTACTTCCCGATTGGTTGGTTAGAAGTCGAAGCTGTTGATCTGAAGCAGTCACTCCCTATCGGAGCAGATTTAAATGGATAAATTAAATGGATAAATTAAATGGATAAATTAAATGGATAAATTGTATGCACGCCTATTATGCCTGAACACTTAAACAGCGCGTTTTTATAATCTGATAAATGCGCTGAAGAGGAAGAAGAATGCGAAGAAGAATGTGAAGAAGAGGAAGAGGAGGAGGAGGAGGAGGAGGAGGAGGAGGAGGAGGAGGAGGAGGAGGAGGAGGAGGAGGAGGAGGAGGAGGAGGAGGAGGAGGAGGAGGAGGAGGAGGAGGAGGAGGAGGAGAGGAGGAGGGGAGGAGGAGGAGGGTGGTAGAAGAGGAGAAAGGGGAAGGGGAGAAGCAGTCCCTTATAAATTCCTGAGTCAGCCATGGGTGTGAAGTATTAGCGACGTCACTTCCTTTTTCCTCGACATGTATGAGAACGGATGGCAAGGCCTCTTCCTTGCCGTCTCATTTTCCCACCGACGTTGTGTAGTCAGTGTACTCATTATAGCTGAGTGGCTAGGGGGCGCAGTTGGAGCAGAAATCTCGAACTAAATTTCTGACCTGGCGGAGATTTGAACCCCCGACCTATCGATTGACAGTCCAGCGCGCTAACCATTACACTGTCGAGCACCCAAGACACCAACAGACATAGACCGACAGACATACAATGCAGAGAGACAGCGCACAACAATAAGTCAGACAGACAGACACACAGACAGACAGACACACAGACACAAAGAAACACCCAGAAGAGTCAATGAACACTGGCAGATGGGTGATGAGATTCAGTCTCCGTTATTTCTGCAATAACGCACAACAAACTTTGCGCTATATAATTCACGTAACATCTCTGATAAGTCCTCACCGCGTTTAGAACTGCGATTGAAACACGAACGACCCCAAACCTCATCTTCAGGATTTTATTTTATTTTACTGAGGTAGCCTTTCGCAAAACGCAGATTTACGCTGAGCACGTAAATTTCCTCGATTTACATTACATTACATTATACTACAACTTCATTACACTACATTACATAATATGACTTCACGTCAATGGTTACTCCCGCTCACAGAGCAGACGACACTTCGCCCGCGCTGTCTCCGCCCCTTCTAGACTTTCCTCTTCTGTGATTGGCCAGCGGGAAGATTGACAGCGACCTAGTTTAGCGGAATCGAGGCTGACCGACCTATTTTCATTTCGTAAACAGAGCGAGCTAATTAAAAGTTTACTACGGCGCTTTCGCAGTTTTAATTATAATTAAAAATCGAACTGGGGTGAAACTAATCGGTAATCGGTGACGACTGCCATCTCGTTCGTCTTAAAAGATGACCTGAGGCCGCAAAAAACGATGACAATGGTCCTGGTAAGAACGACGAACAATATGACGTAGTTGTGGGATCGATCAATGGGGGATGAAACCTGCGTGGGGAGCTTTGGGGAGGAAATGGGGGAGGAGTGGGGTTAAGAGTGGGGATTTTTTTAGAGGGTCTGAGTAGGTGGGGTTGATCGTTGGTGGGTAGGTCCAGGAAGAAAGTTTAAGAACGCAGGTGGAAATAATTGGCCTGATCTAAGTTCATTGCAGTGAGTCATCTCTATGCTTTCACAATTGTGAGAATGTGTTATACGCACGTGAACGTGTGTGCGTGTGTGTGTATTTGTGTGTGTGTGTGTGTATGTGTGTTTGTGTGTGTGTGTGTGTGTGAGTTTGTGTGTGTTTGTGTGTGAGTTTGTGTGTGTGAGTTTGTGTGTGTGAGAGTGTGTGTGTGTGTGTGTGTGTGTGTGTGTGTGTATGGAGGGGGGTGTTGTGGGGGTGTTGTGAATGGTTGCGTATGAATACATAATCTGATAAACTGTGTATTTAAATTGTGTATTTGACACAATACCCAGCTCGTTTTTTCCTTGTTAAATTCTGTCCACATGTTTATTTTCTTGCAGTGTTTTTGCTGGTATGGATTGTGAT
The DNA here is from genome assembly GCA_020284085.1 of Aporrectodea caliginosa. Classification (NCBI taxonomy): domain Eukaryota; kingdom Metazoa; phylum Annelida; class Clitellata; order Crassiclitellata; family Lumbricidae; genus Aporrectodea; species Aporrectodea caliginosa. Next base: position 187,463 of record JACEVL010000847.1, read on the forward strand.
GTTTGTATCAGGATGTAAGCTTGCCTTTTATGAACCTTTATCAAACACTGCACACACAACTTAATTTATGTAAAGATGATAGTGGTGACTACTGATTGAGTTGACTGATTGGTTGATTAAATTGATTGATTGATTGATTGATTGATTGATTGATTGATTGATTGATTGATTGATGCCAATAATGCTTATAATGATTCATTTGATGGTCACTTGAAGTCAGATCATAGTTAGATCAGCCTCGATCAAAAGATCAGTCTTGATCAAAATCCAACAAGTCCAACCAGTTTCCATGTAACCTGGTTACACAGTTTTTATGGAAATTACGTAAGCCAATTGGTAACCCATGGTGTACATTGGTTACATTATTTACACTGTTTACAAAGTGTACATGCATTATATGGTTTGCATTTGATACATTATTTGCATTGTTTACAAGGTTTACACTTCTAACATGGTTTGCATTGGTTACATGGTTCACAAAGGTTACACCACTTATCGGTATGTAGTTTAATGGTTTACATGAACTACATGGTTTCCATGCCAACGTGGGTTGTATGGGTAACTTGGGTTACACGGGGAATTTGGTGTACGCAGGTAACTTGATTTACATGGGTTACGTCAGTTAGGTGTAATTACATGGTTTACATGGGTAACTCGATTGCATGCTGAATTGTCAAGATTTTGAGATTTTAACACCAGTCTTAGAGGTGTTAATCCAGTAACCCTGAGTCACCCTGACCACCCAGAGTTACGTAGTGTGTGGTAATGTTAGGGTTATGTTACAGACATCACATTTACTGGTTTCAAATATCTCCAAATGTCATTCTACGGGTGACATCCGAAATGTTTGCAGTGTTGCATTTTTCGAGTATTGCACTCGGTGCAGTTTGACTTCGCATTCCGGAGCTAATTGCATCGGGTCCTGAACAGATGCTAATTGTAGGAGTTTTTTTAACTCTGTGCCTGGCTTATCACTGTTATCTAAGACTTTCTAATTATTTAAATGGATGCAAAAACCGACGAGGGAGCGTGGAGTTAATGGCGCATTCGCACTGACTATTAATTAAAAATGTCAGCTAGGGAGATTATATCAGTGATCTGTCGGGCTATCATGATGGGGTTATGTTGCTCCTCCGGTTAAACAATGCATATATTATACTGTTATTATCATTATTAGTATTAATATTTATATGGGGTTTTTTAACCCAAAGAATGAAATGCAGAGAGTGTGGAAACTTACTTTAAACAAGGGAGAATGCATTTCTGGGATGGCTAGTCTTTGCAGATGTTAGTTTTTCAAATATGTACCCCGGAAAGTTATTATTATTATTGTTGTTGTTTTTATTATTTTATTATTATTATTATTATTATTATTATTATTATTATTATTATTATTATTATTCTATTACTATTATTATTTTTTTGCCCGAGGTATCAATGATCCCTCAGGCGATCAAAACAATATCCGGAGATGTTACTGATGGTGGTCTGGAACGGCAACTCACTTATTATTATAATTAGATTTTAAGATATTATTATTTTTTTGTACTCGTATGTAGTATATATGATCCCTAAAGTTTGATCCTTAAGGTTATAGAAAAGAGTTGATGATATTGATGATGACGACGACGATGATGATTACGATGATGATATTTTATTAAGTGGAAACATATAACCAAATCTGATTTCGGTGATTAATGACATCAGGGTTAGAACAAACAAAGATACGGTATCTGCAAGATCAGTCAACTGACAAATACCGATCGCTGTAACAACACTGAAAGGCTGAGAAGCGCTTTATAAATAGCCAAATACAATACAATACAATACAAAGTTCAGCAACGTTTAAATAGCTGCAAAGATAATGCTATCGTCTAGATAGTTCCCTTGATTTGTAAATGTCTGTCCGGATATGATATCAACTTGATAGTTCATTGAAGATAATTATGATATCAACCGGATGGGTTCCTTGCTTTGTAAGGAGCAACAAAGGCTTGATATCGTATCGTATCTCTGTATCGGCGGAGAGCTGGTTGAATGGTAACATGCAGGTACACTCACTCACTCACTCACTCACTCACTCACTCACTCACTCACTCACTCACTCACTCACTCACTCACTCACTCACTCACTCACTCACTCACTCACTCACTCACTCACTCACTCACTCACTCACTCACTCACTCACCCACCCACCCACCCACCCACTCACTCACTCACTCATTATAGACACTCGGTATTGATTCGTAAATGTAAGCACAGATATGATATAGGCTAAATCAGTTCACTGACCTGAATATAACTGAACGTATGCACACTCTTTTGTTTCAATGCATAGCTCTGGGGCATAATATTTTATATTGTTTTGACAAGCAATGTATCGGCAATTACCTGTGTGGACCTCAACTTTCAAATTTACCTGTGCCTCTGTCTAGGGCAGGTAATTATTTACTCGCTTGTGGGTCAGTGCGAAAAGCGACCTAGAGATTCATACCCTTGGGGTCATTGTTCTTGTTCAATGCGTCCCGTGAGCAGTGAGCACCTGAATGAGCAGCCGTCATACTTTTGTCATAAGACGTGAAAAAACTCTCAAGATCTGAGCAGACGGTTTAATGAGCAGAGCGCTGTGCTTATCCAACGTGTCCATGTTAGTCTGGAATGTTGAAAGCCCTAAAGAGCTTTGAATAAACAGGAAGCAAAGCATTGTTATTATTATTTTTTTATGCCTTGAGTTACGCAGGATCCCTCAGGGACTTAAACATTAATTAAGATGATTGAAATAACGTCTGGAACCGCACCTATTCGTCGAGGTCCAATGCTGAAAAAGTACCGCGGAATGCCACCGTGTTGAACCGTTGGATTGTCAGAGCCAGGCACTGAGAGAGATCGGAGGTTTTCGTGAGAGACCTCAGACATCGTGCTGAGGCTCTCTGTCCCCAGGTCGTGATGAAGGCCAGACCCTCAGCGTTAACCGGGCCCATGTGTTCCAAGGCCAGGGGACAAAGTGATGGATTGTGGCGAATTGGATGTATTATTATTATAATTGTCATTATTATTTTTTTACTAAATGATCCCTCAGGTTCCTAGATACAATCCAAAGAGTAAGAATGATCATTATTATTAGTGTTATTGTTATTATTGTTATTATATATTGTTGTTATTATTGTTATTACTCATTTATTCAGGCCACTATCTAATGACCAAGCATCAATCGATGGCGCTGAGCAATTGTGCTTGAAGGACTTGCTCAAAGTTCCTACACAGTAACCGTCTTAGGGGAGGAGGAGGATCGAACCCGTGCTCTCCGCGTTACAAGATACAGCCATGGTTATTGAGGGGTGGATTTCACCGACCCTAGTATTCATTCATTCATTCATTCATTCATTCAGGATATTTATATAGCACCTTTTCAAGGTAACTACTCAGAGGTGCTCCCGACTCCAGCACGGCCAAAAAGAACAGTTTTCAGGTTAACATAGAATAAGTCAGAGAGCGTTCTGGGAAGCAGACGCAATTCCAAGGGCAGCCCATTCCAGACGGTTGGGCCCACCACTGAGAAAGCACGATTTTGCATAGCAGCTGTGCGGGCAAACGGGACTGTGAGCACCCCCTCTCAGAGGGGCGAAGGGAGCGACTACCCTGGGCGCCCGATACGGGACGACAGAGGTCCCGCAGATAGGATGGGGCAAGGCCCAACTGACATCGCCACACCAGGGAGGCGATCCTATACGCAATGCGCTGGCGGATAGGGAGCCAGTGTAAGGTTTCCAGCATGTATAAGATGTCGCTAGACACCATAGAAGAAGAGCAGTCCCTTAAGGTAGCCCTGAGAGGCAGCCATAGGTATGAAGTGTTAACGACTTCATTTTCTTGGTCTCGGCATATGTGAGAGGCGGCCATTCCTCTCTCTCACCGTCTCATCTTCCCTCCGATAGTATACATGCAGTGTACTCATTATAGCTGAGTTGAACAGGGGCGCAGATGGAGCAGAAATCTCAAACTGCATTTCTGCCGTGGTGGAGATTTGAACCCCTACCTCTCGGTTGACAGTCGAGCACACTAACCACTAGACCACCATCGCCCACCCCAGTATAGAACTCTTACGAGCCTCACAATGAATGGCGCTGAGAACGTCTGTAGCGGAACTTCTAAGTAGGTGCAACTTGAGATAAGGAGTTTTATTGAACCGTGTTCGGCGCAGAAGCATCGCCCGAACGAGTGGAAGGTGTTGTTCTGGGGGAAGACGGTCCTAGGTACGACGGGGAACGATATCCTCGAACAATACCTCCCGTATGCAGAATCGTCGCACCTTGAGGGGCTAGAGGGACGGCCCCCACACGATGGCTAGGTGGGAGATGCAGGTGGTTATGATGATGTTTGTGGATGATAATTATTCTGCGAATATAATGTATGTAGTTTGTTGTAGATATGTAACCGGACTGTTATGCATTACATACGTTGCACTCGCACAATACATTAAAATACGTTATTGCGTTTATTATAATCAGTCAATATTCATTTATTCTGAATAACCAAGTTATCATAGATGCAACTTGTTACAATCAATGTCATTCATAGTTTATCAAGGTTTACACAGTGAGTTATGTTATCAAGGTTGCTAAGAGGTTGGATATATATAGGATGCCAATTTAGATTAATTAATAAACATAGGATGCCAATTTAAATTATTTAATTAAATTAACTATGAGGAATCAAGCTTTTTCTGTGGTAGGCCTAGTGATCTGGAATGGTCTTCCTCTAGAGAGCTGCGTCTACAGTGTACACCCTGGGACTCTGCCTGAAACTCTCCTCACTAACCTTAACACTGTTCTTTTTGAGCGCTTTGGGGTCGGGAGCGCCTCTGAGTAGTTTCCCTGAAATGGTGCTATATAAATTCCCGAATGAGTGAATGGATGAATGACTAATTAATAAACATAGGAGGCCAATTTAGATTAATTAATAAACATAGGAGGCCAATCTAGATTTATTAATAAGCATTCAGACACAGGAGACCCTATAGACAACGTTTCGATTGTCTTTAAGAGGAAGTTTGAAACCATGCGGGTGGGTGCGAATGTTATATTTGTGACATTGTATAACAGTTTCTGGAATGTTATCTGTTGCTAATAATTATGGTTGACTGTAGGATGAGTTCCATCCGTTCATTGAAGCGTTGCTGCCCTACGTCAAGGCGTTCTCCTATACGTGGTTCAACCTTCAGGCGGCAAAGCGCAAATACTACAAGAAACACGAGAAAAGAATGTCGATGGAGGAAGAGCGACATGTCAAAGACGAACTACAGGTATATACCACACGTTGTTATACCACACAGAGACAAGTGTAATTGTAGCTGGTATGGAGTATATACCACATGTAATACCACACGGTCATGGTTGTACCATTTTGGCAGATGCAACTGTATGCCATTTGGGCTGACTCCGTAGCTGGTATAATTGTACCACATGTAGTACCACTTGGACATGGTTATAATTGTACCATCACTCAGAGAATCCTTTATCTCCTCTGCATCCTCTCTCTGTGTCTCTCTCTGTATATCTCTCTGTCTGTCTGTCTGTCTGTGTCTGTCTGTCTGTCTCTCTCTCATCTGTGTCTCTCTGTCTCTGTCTCTGACTGTGTATTTCTCTCGTTGTCTGTCTGTCTCTGTGTAGACTCTCTCTGTCTCTATCTGTCTGTCTATGTATGTCTGTGTGTGTCTGTCTGTGTGTCCTATTGTTTCTCTGTCTGTCTCTCAATATCTCTGTTTCTCTCTGTCTCTCTGTCTTAGTCTCTGTATCTGTCTGTCTGTCTGTCTGTCTTTATGACTATGTCTGTCTGTCTGTCTGTGTGTCTAATATTGTCTGTCTGTATGTCTCTCTCTTCTGGCATCTCTGGACAACCCCTCTGACACGACGCAGCGCTCCTGACTAAACCGTACTGCCCTGCGATTACGTTCACACCACAAACGCCCGACTTGGTCTGTCTTTCTCTTCAGAGCGAGAAGCCCGAGATCAAGCAGAAGTGGGCGTCGCGTTTGCTGGCCAAACTGCGCAAGGACATCGTCCAGGAGTGTCGCGAGGACTTCGTCCTGTGCATCACCGGGAAACGAACCCCCGTCTGTATCCTCAGCAACCCCGACCAGAAGGGCAAGATGCGACGAATCGACTGCCTCCGACAGGCGGACAAGGTCTGGCGCCTTGACCTTGTCATGGTCATCCTCTTCAAGGCCATTCCCCTCGAAAGCACCGACGGGGAACGGCTGGAAAAGTCACCCGACTGTATGCACCCGAACCTCTGCGTCAACCCGCACCATATCAGTGTGTCGGTCCGTGAGCTTGATCTATACCTGGCCAACTTCATACACAGCTATGGTAGGCGGTTTATTGATTAGATGATTTAATTAAGTGGATAATTAATTAATTAATTAATTATTTAAGTTTTGTTTAATTGAAGCCAGCTATTATTATGCATGTAATGTGAGTAAATATGGTTTCCATCTGTATGTTTGGCCATCTTCGAACGCAGCTACAATAGGCAATTTATTAATTATTAACGATTTAATTAAGTGTGTAATTTTCAAGTTAATTAACCAAGTTTTGTTTAATTGAAGCTAGCTTTTATTAGGCATGCAATGATTATAAGTTAAGGTATGTTTCCCATCTGCAGCTATATACGGTAACCAATCTGTTTAACTGTTTAAGTTATTGTTTACTTGAATAAATTGTAATTGTAATATTGATTGCAATTGCAAATTTATATAGCGCTAAAACAGAGACGCTCCAAGGCACTTAATATTCATTCATTTATTCTATCAGAAAATATGTAAAGCACCCATCAAGATTTCTACCCAGAGGCGCTCCCGACCCACCTCGGCGGCTAAATTTGGTAAACTTGCATTCGATCTGTATAGTTAGCCAACTAATTGTACAGCTGCCGTGGCCAGTTTATTCAACTGTTTAATTTAATATTTATTTAATTAAAACACTTAATATGCGTCTCAAGTCAGTAAAAATGAACTCAATCTGTCCTTGGTCAACTTCGTATACTGCTACGGTCTACGCATTTGATTAATTAACGATTTAATTAGCTGGTTAATTATCGAGTTAGTTAATTAGCCAAGTTGTTGCTATATAATAAAATAAGCTTTTATTACTAGCGCACTGTAAGAAGATCTGGGATTCATCTGTATACTTCTCGTCCTCTTATGATAGGATATGGTTATTAAGCACAACTCTAATCCGGATGACTTCTATTGAGCCATAATCGTAGTACACCAAGTATCAATCGATGATCAGTTCCAGTATTAAAAGCATTTGGACGGAGAAGAGCCATCTGAAGTGGGGGGTGCTGTTCTTAGTGGCCCAGTTTGTTCCATATAGGGATATTATAGGGAACACCATTATTCAATCTTTCAATGAGTAAAGATATTGTTGACGACATATTATTATATTATAATAATAATAATAATAATAATAATAATAACCCAAATAATAATCAGTGACAATTTATATGGCGCCGTCAACACAGCCATGATCGTTACAAGGGCGCCTCACAGTCCACTAACAGCAGGGTAGGCCTTACACAACAAATAAGTCTTGAGTCCAGTGCTCAGTGAGTAAGTGAGTCAGGCAGGCAGGCAGGCAGATGATCAGTCAGTTAGTCAGTTTGCTGCTGTGAGACAGTCATTCAGTCACTCAGCCAGGTAGTCAGTAAGCATGAATTGACTGACAGTCAGAGTGACTGACTGTCAGTCACAACACAATCCCAAACGATAGTCGCTGCCTTGAAATTCAACAATTTTGTTGATCTTAAGGATGCTCGTCCATCATTGAAATTTGTTTTCAGTGGCGTCTTGAAATAATTAAGAAATTTTATAGATTTTTGAGGACTTTTGAGTCAGAGGAGGAGTGCCTTTGAGGAGTTTCTCGTATAGTTAAGTTGCGCCACATGAATCTGTGAATAACAGTAAATTTTTGCAGTACTTTGGGTTGTTGGTGTTTCTGAGACTGGTATTTGGTTGAATGTCTGACCTATGCGTCACCGTGAAGAGGGCATTGACAGACAGTATATTTAGTTACGTAATACATAATCATTCTTCTTAGAATATATCATTTATATATAATATATATACACATATACATAATGCATATATATATTATATGTATATATATAGATTATATTATAGAATATATATTTATAAAATGAGATAAAAAGTAATGTATATATCCTGATTAATTCACCATGACGGTAGAAAATGCAGTGATATAGGCCTACAGTATATAAATATGTATATTAATATATGCATAAATGCATATATACACATATATATGCATATATAATTTTTTGGTCATGGTTACACGAATTATAGTGGTGTATATTAATGTATGTTGTGGAATGTGAGGCCGATGATCTGAGGTGGATGCCTTGGGGATGGTGGACTGAGGCAATGATGGGGCTGACGTGGCTCTGCGCTTGGTCGTCGTATAATGACTCATGACGGATACGTTGATGAATAAGTCAAATTCTGCCTCATGGGGCATTCTTCATGAGCTGAGCGTCATGAAATCACTTCTTCTTCTTCTCATGTCTGGTTTTTTGTCTTTGCGGCCCTCGGGTGCGTACGACTCGGGTTCGGTCCCCGGTTCCCACGATGATACCGTTGATCCGGTGTTATAATGGCAGGTCCAATGAAGATGTTGATACGTTATACTATTGCAGCTATATTTCTGAGTTGATCGTGTGAGATCCTTCACCACCGCTGCCCGTTTGAATGGATGCCATGCCATTTAAGGTCCCAGTGTAGAGCGACCATATGGTGATCCACAAGATTGGAGACTGGACAACAGCGGTCGCACAGGTATAGAAGAAGCGCAGTTCCTGAGGGTAGCCTGAGCCTCAGACTGCCTTGGGTGTATAACCTTGGGTGTATTTCTATAGCGCCAATGTAACTATGCTCAAGACAGCGGTCGGTGGTCGCTGCCAATCAAAATCGTTGTGCAGGCCAAATAAAAGAAGTGTTATAGCGACTTCATTTTCTTAGCCTCGGCATATGCGGTCGGGTGGCCACTCCTCTCCCTCGCCGTCCTTTCTTCTCAACAAGTGTACCGTCGGTGTACTCATTATAAGAGACGTAGGTGGTGGAGAAGAAATCTCGAAGCAGATTTCTGCCCTGGCTGGGATTCGAACCCCGAGTCCCCGACCTCTCCAGTCGACGGTCCTGCACGCTAACCGTAGGACTAGCGCGACTCTATAGGTAACTAACAACGAAAAAGGTTATATCGGGGGTAGTTCGAGCGAAGGGAGAGTAGCGGGTCTTTTTCTTCCTCGACGGCGCTGCGTATCAAGAACAGGTGTGTGCTGCCGCTACGGTCTTCAATTAAGTAGGACTGATTGCCTAGCTGGCCAATTAAATATTTACCCGCGGCAGGTGCTTTTATGTGGCCATTGCCGTTCCGCCCATTAATGAAACTTGCCATGTGCTATGATAATTAGCGGATGTCTTATTAATTGCAGTTCCGCACACAATGGACTGTACGAGCTACATTGAAACCGATCAGGATTTGGATATTAAAGGTATGATACGCAGAGTGCTTTTCAGTTAATGTCTTGATTTTGTACAAGTGTTGATGGTTTATAAATTCGCGCCGGGTACTGTATTGGTCTAGTGATCAAGCGTGCTGGACGACTCGCCAATGGGTGCAGGTTCGAGACCCGATCAGCACGGTTAAAGATTAATGGGCCTTTGACACGCATGGCCTGGCTAATGAGACTGTGAATGAGTACATTGGGTGAGCGAGTTTTGGAAAACACGAGGGTGCGTAACAAGGGTGGGCTGAGTCTTGGATGACTGAGTGAGCAGGTCTCTAGGAAGACTAGGGTAGGGCCTATACGTAACAAGGGTGGGCTTGACGGTGACTTTACTACGTCGTAGACCAAGGCCGAGAAAATGAAGTTGCTTTGTTGGACCGTTGACATTGGGCAGATTTGTCCCGTGTTCTTATAGGCAAATTTGAGAAATAGACAAATCCTGTCAGTAATTACAATTACAAATTTAACACCGACACCGTGTATGCGGATGTTATTTTGTAGTATTATTGCTTCGGCCAAAGCCTCCGCGGCCTGTGGAACATTTCGCTGAAAGAAACTAGAGCTTGCTTATGTTACCCTAGCGCTGAAGGTTCTGATAAAACGACGGTGAAGCTAATAAGAAACTACGAAATATGTTCGTAATCCCAACCTCCAGATTTCTAACGCGCCACTCCAAAGTGAAGTGCAGGGCACCTGCTTATTCACGAGCGCTGCGCGTATCACAGGGGTTCTTCAGAGATGCTAAAGAAAGATCCAGTACAGTGGCTAGTGAGAAGCAGCAGAGGCTGGTTTCGTTGACGATAAAACTTGGAAGCTGTTACTCTACTATGTTACTTTAGGCCTATACTATGGTACTGTAGTACGTTACGCTGTTTGAAAGGGACACATAAATCGGGGCCCCATCGGTGTTTGCCCCTGCTACAAAACTTGCACGAAGTTGTGACCAGTGGCGTAACGAAGGGAGGCAGTGGGGCAACCGCCCCCGGGCGCAGCACAAGGGGGCGCGAAATTAACTTTCAGTGGTACCCAGTACTATGACAATAACGATTAAAAGTCAACAAAAAAATTAAAAGGGGAGCAGGCATCAACTCTTGCCCCTGTGTGCTGAAACCATTCGTTACGCCACTGGTTGTGACCCTCAATCAAAATTATATCCAGGGTTGTTTTAGCTGTGGGTTAGCGTAACAGCGAACCGTGTTCCTTTCACGACTGTCCATCCATCTCACTGACGACCTAACGTTGACTTCAGAGGCCATTCCGGTCATCATTAAGAGTGGTCATTGCCGCCGGACGATTTGATTAGCGAAATCGCAGCAGACGGTCCTCGCAGCAAGATGGCCGCCATCACTTACCCTCTCGGCGCCTCTCGTTGACATTCATTGCAGTAGAACCTATTAATTAGCGGAAAGGGAGAAATCCCGAGGGATTCCGGATCCGTCCGGGGCTTTTATAAATCAACATGCAAACATCTATCGATTCGTACGACGGGGGAGAGAAATTTCGCATTGTTTTCAGCAATAATTATCCCCGGGTTAAACTTGCGGCCGTTGGCAAAGACTATGAATAATTTCTGAGATTGCCGTTCAATTGCGGTCTACCGTGGCGCCCCTCTGTAATCGCGTGACAAGCGGTGATTAATCTTGCCCGCTTATATTATCATTTTCGCGCTGATAGGATTGACCCGACGGGTGGGGAGTTTTTTCCATCCCTCCCCAGACGATAAACTTTATCGCGGATTAAATAATTCGAGGCGGATTGATAGGAGTTATCTTCTGAAAATTTGCGGAGATTGCATGATGCGTCCGCAGGAAAAGGTTCTGAGGAAATGTTGATTTGCGTTTGCATTAGAGGCCTGTAGCATTGCGTTGTTGCTATGCACTGGGGTAAAGTGATGGGTAGCTTAGGGGCAGAATGCAAATGGTTTGCCTTTTAGTTCGTTGGGTGCTCGGTAGTGTAGTGGTTAGCGTGCTGGACTGTCAATCGAGAGGTCGCGGGTTCAAATTCCCTGCAGAACAGAAATTTGGTTCGAGATTTCTGCTCCACCTGCACTCCCTAGCCAACTCAGCTATAATGAGTACACTGACCGTACACTGTCGGTGGGAAGATGAGACGGCAAGGGAGAGGACTGGCCACCCGCCCTCATATGCCGAGGCTAAGAAAACGAAGTCGCTAACACTTCATATCCATGACCGCTTCAGGACTAGCTTAAAGGACTGCTCTTCTTTTTTTGTCCAGGTTAATTGACATGCTTGTAATAATTTCCTATATTCCACGACATCTTTTTAAGGCCGTTAACGTCGCCCTCCTGTTTTATCCGGGCTTGGGACTGGCATTACCTGACAAGAGCGGCACTACAGGCAGCTCACATAAAGGCCAAGCGCTCGTAAATATAGGCTGATATCCTGCGCTCAGCTTTGGAAGTCTATGCTTTACGCTACTTACTTAATTTTGTTAGTTTACTTCTGTAAAGCTTTTTAAGGCAAAAATAAGTGAACACTCACCTTATTTGCCGTAAGCAACCTGGCTAGAGATTTGATGCTGATAGATGACAGTATGTGCGACGCCTAAGTCTTTTATAGTTTTCCGTGGTCATTTTAAAAAGGTGTCGACTTTCTACGGTATAGTATTATGTAAAATGGACAACCCACCCGTTCAGAGATACTTTAGCAAAGACCAAATTCCAGTTGGCAGATGACCAGCGTGAGAAGGAAACAGAGAAGCTGCATACTACTGCCAATGACCGTAAGTAATAAGAAAATTAAGGAAACAAAAATAGAAAAGAGGACGTGCATAAACAATTGCGCGGTAAGGTCGACGTCAGCGGCCATTCAGCGGTGAAGATGTTGTTCTACGTTGCGTATCGCAGTATTGACTATAGGAGTATAGGCCTATTGGCGCATGTGTTGTAGTGGGCCTAGTTATAATACTTACGCTTTATAAATCTATTATAATAATAATAATAATAATAATAATAATAATTATTATTATTATTATTATTATACTATCTTCGTATCGTTATTATTATTAGCTAATTATTTTATTATTATTATTATTATTATTATTATTATTATTATTATTATTATTATTATTATTATTATTATTATTATTATTATTATTATTATTATTATTATTATTATTATTAAAATACCAATAATAATGTGACTTCGAGCGCCAGTTCGTCTCAACTATACGTCAGACGTTAAGACACCTTTTTAAAATGGATCTGGATTACTATAACAAAGCGTCGCGCATAAGCTATTATTATCTACAGTACGGCTAGTGCATCATCTGTGCATGGTGGCGCAGTGTGCAAATGGTAAGGTCGACATCAACGGCCCTGGCAGCCATAAGATGTAGTTAAGCAATAGTAACTTTTCTAAACTACTAAATTCCGCCTCTGCTCGTGCTCTGGCAGTGCCAGTCCCAAGCCTGGAGAAAGGAGGAGGCGGACGAAAATAATCATCTTTATTACGACACAGTATCGATAATCGTTATGTGTGAGACTTTCATAATTAGAATATATCACTACAACTGAGATTGAGCTTGAGCATATTAGTGTATGGGCACAGAGTTGCAACCTCAAGCTAAACTCAAGCAAATCCTGTGAGATAATTTTTACGCGTCCCCGGGGTACCATCGGTATGTTCCCCCTCCTCTAAAAGGTATTGCAAGAGTGCAAACCCTAAATATTCTTGGTGTTGAGCTTACAGCGAAATGTGGGTTTTCCAGTCACATTAAACGTCTGACCATAAAAGCAAGGCAGTCCTTTTATGCACTTCGGATCCTGAGGTCGCACGGGCTCTCGGGGACAGTTTATTTGATGTAGTTCGTGCCACTATAGTATACGGTTGGTATATATGATGCTGTATTGCTCGCCTGTGTGGTGGGGCTTTGCGAGAGTGCAGGAACGGGAGGCCCTTGAGGGAATTATCCGAAGGTTGGTACGCCAGGGGTACTTACCTCCATCTTCTCCCTCATTTGAGACTCTCTGCAGCAATGCGGATACTAGACTCTTTGCCTGTATTCTGCACAATCTTTGTCATGTATTGCATAAATTGTTGCCGCCGATCAAGCAATCGCGCTACTCCCTGCGACCAGTGCACGGTCCCATAACCGTGAGCTTCCCATGTTTGACAACCTGTCTCAGAAATGCTTCCTTGCCCGGATACTATACAAATAAACTATGTTTTCCCTAGATCTGGCTATTTAAGCCCTTCATTTTCCCCTATGACTAGCTCTAGCTCTTCTTCCTCTGTACAATAAAGCCTCTCATTCAATTCTATGGTTGTATATATAAATTTTTGTTTATTTGTTTGAATGTATTAATCTTGCTATGTACAGTGCTGTGCGTTTGCTAGTGCTTCTCAATAAAGGAAATACTTACTTACTTACTTACTTACTTATATTGCACCCTCATTGCCAGATCAAAGTTCTGATTATGCAACTGGTACAATAAAGAAGAAACTTACTTAGTGAACGACATCTTATGGCTGTTATGACCCATATTACTTTTAAAAAAGTAATTGTATATCAGGACGTCAACGACGCTGGCAGCCGTAAGATGTGGCTGAGCACTGGATTTTACAAGGCTCTTATTAGACACCCTTAAAGTGCTTTCACTGGAAGCTATATATTTAGAGACGGTAACGTGTTGTATGATCACAAACTGTGAAGTTTAGTTATACGAAGTAAACATAATCCTTTATTCAACCAGATGGTAACCCCATTTTGGTGTACATGAGAGTTTTAAGAAATCGTGAATGAATAATCCTTATTATAATAAAACAACCTGATTGTAAAGGATTTCCGTGCTCAAGTAAATGAACTGAAATTCATCAAAACAAAACTTTAAAGACGTAAACGGTCTTTGTAGCTATAAGATGTCGTTTAAAAATGGAATGCATACATATTTTATAAATGCAATAGGTAATAATAATTATCATCATCATCGTCGTCGTCGTCATCATCATCATCAAATCATCACCATCATCATCATCGTCATCGTCGTCGTCGTCATCATCATCATCATCATCATCATCATCATCATTATCAAATCATCGCCATCATCATCGTCGTCGTTATCGTCGTCGTCGTCATCATCATCATCATCATCATCATCATCATCATCATCATCATCATCATCGTCGTCGTCGTCGTCGTCGTCATCATCATCATCATCATCATCATCATCATCATCATCATCATCATCATCATTAGCAGCAGCAGCAGCATCATAATCATCAATATGCCCTGACAGCCGTAAGTTGTCTCTGAGCACTGCATATTGCATTGCTCTCATATTAGTGTCTGTGGAGTTGATGTCAACGCTACCTTGGTTAATTGCAGTTTAACGACGCTGTGTCAGAACAAAGATGATCAGCGTCGCCCTCCTCCTTTCTCCTTTCCTTTTGACTGGCACTGCCACTGTACAAGTAGTGGCGACGTTACCTTACTTTACATGGTACTATTTAACGGTTCACATTTTACACCTTCTGGACCAAGAGAGACAGGCCTCGACCGAATAGAATACTGGATAATACGCGACGCTTTGGTCTTTTATATTTATAGTAATCCAATATGTTTCTTAAAGGTGTCGAAATGTGCTTTATCCGAAGCTATAATTATATTCAGTGAAGGCCACGTATTTTATTAATTACTTTATGTAATATTAATTAATACTTTAAACATCCATACTGCATAAATATTTTAGGGAGTATTAACCATCCATATTGTTTATTAAATATTTTAAGGCATTTTATATTACGTCTACGGACATTTTTATGGCGTCGAAAACTTACACAGCATAGTTGGCCTTGAATTTTCACAGAGATATGAAACTTGTATTTCGACGATAAGGTCTTCCGTTCCCCCCGCCAGAGTTGACGCAGCCCTTTCCTCTGCTCTTACCCTAATAATCTTACAATAACTTTGCTGTTGTGTTTTCTGGCTAGGGTGCGTTAACCTCTGGCCTCGCCTGTGTTACCCTGGATGCCTGACTTCTTCCCTCCCTCCCTCCCTCTGCCTGTCTTGGTTATCAGTTAGTGTTCTCCCTCCTGGTCGCGTTGGGTTTTGTCTGGCCTGGAATTTAATGGCATTTCGTTCAGAGTCATTAATTGGACGATTTGTCATTTTCTGCGTCGATTGAACTACATTCAAGTTTAAGAAGATCTGAATCTACGTACATACATACATACATACATACATACATACATACATACATACATACATTATACATACATACGTATATAAATGTACATACATACATACATACATACATACATACATACATACATACATATGCGTATATATTCAAGCATGCAGCCATACTTGCATGTATACATATTGCATACATGCATACATGCATACATACATATATATATATATATAAACATGAATACATACATTCATGCATACATACATACATACATTGTCAATTTTGCTGTATTACATACATGCATACATGCATACACGCATACATACATATATGCAATATACATGAATACAATACTTTACATAGATACATACATACATACAGACACGCATACATACATACATGCATACATGCATATACATGCATTATGCATAAATACATGTATACATACATGCATGTGCAGGCTTAGCCAGGCTACACAGTTAAATGTTGTTATTTAAGCTAGTTATTCTTATTTCTTTTTTCTGACAATGCTATTTGTGTTAACTCAACCGTCATCCCTCTGCTAACATGGTACACGGGTATCCCTAACTTAGCGGGACTTCAGTCCCTTCTGGGTACCCGATTGTTTCCCTCAAAACTTAATAAGATAATCATGCGATCTGTCTGTTTTAAATTACCAAACATATATGATCGGTGATTAATGATTATTCTGGATCAGTACTTGTAAACTATTCTCCGGAAACAATTGATTGATTGATTGACTGACTGACTGACTGACTGACTGACTGACTGATTGATTGATTGATGCATACATACATATGTACGATTGTAAGTACGTTACATGTTTACATAATAAAGCGTTAAAATTTGTTTTGTTATGTGTTAAATATTGTGCCTGTAATATGTATCTGCTAATTGCGTAATAGTTGATGCATGCTCTTAAATGCGTAATGTCAAATATAATAATGTTAATTGCATAATGTTGTGAGCGTAATGTTAAATGCGTAGTGTTAAATGCCTTATGTTAAATGCATAATGTCTAATGAGTTATCGTATTCTATTTTATTGTATATGGACATTATTTTGTGAAGTAATAAGAATATTGCTGATGAAATTAGACACCTTTAAAACGCGGTGTGCCAGTGCTTCAATAATCGTCATACGCGTTTGATTTCTGTCTTCTTTAAACATGATAAAGTTAATGACCCTGGCAGCAGTAAGATGTCGCTAAACAATAGACAGTAACAATAAATATAATAATTTTAAGTATTAACAACAAATAATCGTAATCGAGCATTTATATAGCGCCACTAAAAAACAGAGGCGCTCTCGACGCGGGCCAGTGTCTTCACTGGTAAAAGAGAGAGGTTTTCAGGCGCTGGCGGAACTGGTAAAAAGAAATAGAGGTAAGGTCAGTCCTGAGGAACTGAGGTAACTGGTTCCAGCTATTGGGACCGACAATAATAACAATAATATAAAGGGATCGCTTGTCTAACGATCCTGTTTCTGACTTAGGGGCCTAGAGGGTCGCAGAAATCTTTGCTCTTCATCTATGGGGAGGTCTTGGTCCCGCGAGCCATTAGACAGAACAGGGCCTTTTCGTTCGTGGGACCCTCCACTTGTTATGGGCTCCCACTTGTGTTGCGCTTGTTACCTCGGAACTATGCGCCTACATTCTATAAGCTGCTTAAATCTTTACCTTGGCCGTGGCTGGGCTGGTTACTTGAAGGTGCACTATATAAATTTTCAGAATTAATGAATAAATGAAACTGGCGTCGGAAATTAGACATCTTTAACACGCTGTCTACCAGTGCTATAATAATCGTCAAACACGTTTAATCTGTGATTTTGAACGGTGATAATTCAAAAACGACGTTAACGACCCTGGCAGCCGTAAGATGCCGCTAAACAATGGAAAGTAATAATAAATAGCAGATGAAATTCGACACCTTTAGAACGCTGTCTACCAGTGCTATAATAACCGTAAAATGCGTGAAATCTCTGATGCTGTTCCTGGACATTCTGTCAGCTGAAAAATGACGTTAGGTGGCGTTAATCAATGGAAAGTAATAGACTAATAAATAGCAAAATTCGACACCTTTATTGCATTGTATTGTATTGCATATGGGCATTTGTAAATTGCCTCTTACAGTGTAAACTATTCAGAGGCGTTCTCAGCGTGGGTGCCCCGGGGAAATAAAACCTTCTCCAGGCAGCCGACGAATGTGGGCAAAGACCCCTTCTAGAATCTTAATGTTAAACGCGTAATGTTAAATGCATGATGTTAAATGCGTAATTTAAATTCCATAGATAGATAGATAGATTTGTAATTTTAAATGAGTAATGTCAAATGCGCAATGTTAAATGCATACTCTTAGATGTCAAAGCATAATGTTAAATGCATAATGTTAAATGCATAATGTTAAATGCGTAATGTTAAATGCGTAATGTTAAATGTTGAATGCGTAATGTTAAATGTGTAATGTTGAATGCATTCTGTGTTATGTGTAGTGCCTGGGAACATTCATTCTGGTGTTTCGGGAAATGACAGCATCATGGCGACCGGCGTTTATTCCGCTCAGGAACTTCTCCGAGTTACCCGGCGTTGGTATCATTCTAATCTAATCTAATCTAATCTAATCTATCCTATCTAATGCAATGCATTCTTAATTTAATCCAATCCAATCCTAGTCGAATCTACGTTTACATTGCTATGTTAACATTGCCAAGTGTAAATTGCTGTATCTACATTGCCGCATGTACATTTCCACGTTTGCATTTCCTCATTTACATTGCCACATTTACATTGCCACGTTTTACATTCACATGTTTACATTTACACGCTTACATTTACACGTTTACATTACATATTTACATTTACACCATTGCCACGTTTACATTGCCACGTTTTGTTTACATTTACACCATTGCCACGATTACATTGCCACGTTTACATTTACACATTAACAGGTTTACATTTCCACGTTTATATTGCCGTTTTCACATTGCCATTCACGTTTACATTGCCATGCGTAAATTGCCGTATTTAATTGCCGTTTCTTTTGTTCTCAGAGTCGATAACACAGTATCCGCTCGACTCGATGTCAATGTATCCGAAAGCGAGCGACGTCGAACACTTCTACTACACATCGTGCAACTTTGGACCGGACATAATCGCCCACATGGGGGCAACAATCCCCGCGCTCCCCCACGGGCTTCCGAACGGGTGCGGTGGGGTTGTCGACCCCCATAACCTCAGTCCCCACACCCCGACGAAACGCCTGAAACACATCGGTGGAATGGGGTCACTATCGCCATCTGGGAACGACCACGAGCACGACGACACGGATGATGGGATTGGGATGAACCACCATTCCGGATCCACTTCCGGTTTCTACGGGAAATCCCCGAGTCACATGACCTGCGCTCCTCCGGTGCCGTCGCAGCCGCCCTCATCGGCGGGGTGGCCACCCAGCCACGATGGGAACCTCGATCAAGGCAGGTGGAATTATCTATATCTAGCGCATTTTGTTGTTTGAATTGCAGGGCAGTTGAGGGAAACCTTGCTGTCATAGGAGTATGAATGGTTCGATGGATAGTTGAATGCATGAGACGATGCATTTTGCTGTAAGTTTGCCGTGGGACGTTTGCTGTGATTGAAGAGATATTTGATGTTACGAGAGAGAATTTGATTGGGACTTGGGAAATATGTTGAACTGCTGATAACAGGGAAAATCCGTGGAGAATCCATATATATATGTTGAAAATTTGGAAAATTGAGGAGATTATTTGCCATCCATCCATTTATTCATCCAATCATACATAATTGCACCTATCCATCCATTTTACTACAATTGGAAAGATTTTTCTTTGGCTGAAGAAATATTTGCTGCAAATTGGGAGAAATTTGCTACCATTCAGCCAAGGACGTATTCCATTGCATCTATCCAAGAGATCCATCCATCCATTCACCACCCATCAATCCGTTTATTCATCCTATCATCTGTATCCATCCACCTATCCATCCATCCAATCCATTCCATCCATCCATTCACCAACCCATCCTTCCAGTTTATTCATCCAATCATCCACATATCCATCCACCCATCTCTCTCTATCCAATCCATCCATCCATCCATTCACCAACCCATCCTTCCAGTTTATTCATCCAATCATACATATCCATCCACCTATGCATCCATCTGTCCAATCCATCCACTCACCCACCCACCCACCTTCTTTTTCTGCTTCTGATGAAATTCCCAGCTGCTCCAGTTTGCTCCAGATTTGCAGACACTTATGTTCCTCTTGAACCACCCATTTGGTTCTCCATCTTCAATCCGTGGTATATGCGCCTGTGAATAAGCTGGTTCCCGCGACTTCGTTTTTATGGGAGCTGTAGAAGTTTCGAGTTTACGACTACGATTACGATCGTCCCCATTTCCGCGACTCCCTCCGATTCTCCCACCCCCTCGAATTCACCCCTCTCCTAATCCCTTTTCATCCACAATATTTGTGTAATTTTCGTGTCATCAGATTCTATTAAACGGCTGGCGTCACCCTTGGCTCGCGTTTGAAGTTGATAAATGGTTTGAGGGGGATATGTATTCACCCCTTATCTCTCTCTCTCCCTTTCTTCTCGGTCCTCGACACCCTTTCCCTGCCACTCGGGTTACAGTTATTAATCACCCTCAGCTGTTGTTGCTCCTTTAGATTCTAGTTTATTTTGTTTATATATGGACTGAAATATTCGACGATTAAAGTCAATACATTTATCCATAACATCATCATGTATTGTTAGCGCCTCTTAGTAAGTACCTTGAAGAGGCGCTATATCAAGTTTGTATTGATTGGTTGGTTGATTGATTGATTGATTGATTGATTGGTTGGTTGATTGATTGATTGATTGGTTGGTTGTTGATTGGTTGGTTGATTGGTTGATTGATTGATTGATTGATTGATTTGATTGGTTGGTTGGTTGATTGATTGATTGATTGATTGATTGAGTGATTGATTGATTGATTGATTGATTGTGTGATTGATTGTGTGATTGATTGATTGTGTGATTGATTGATTGTGTGATTGATTGATTGATTGATTGGTTGGTTGATTGATTGATTGATTTATTGATTGATTGATTTGATTGGTTGGTTGATTGGTTGATTGATTGATTGATTGGTTGGTTGGTTGGTTGATTGATTGATTGATTGATTGATTGATATTGTGTCCAGCGCAGTAAGAATTAAGTAAGTAGTTTCAGAATAACAAAGATCATTAGCGTCGCCCTCCTCCTTCATCCAGTCTTGGGACTGGCACTGTCAGAAAGCGAACAGTGGCGCATTTATTTATCCAATGTTTAATGACATCTTTTAGCAACAAAGGCCGTTGACGTCTTTAAAGTTTTTGATGCATTTCAGTTCATTTTCGTGTAGTGTTTTCATCAGTTTTCTTTATCTTTTTTCCGTCTTGGATTCTATTTCTGAAAGGATATTGACGACTTTAAAGTTTTTGACGTATTTAAGTTCATTTTCGAATAATGTTTTTCATCAGAATTCTTTCTCTTTTCTTATCTTTGCTTCTTTTCTGACAGGAAGTTGCAACGATGAAATTTGACAGGTGGTTGTTCTTTTTCTCCTTTTTTCCTTCTTTTTTTGATATTAAAAAGAAACAAAATTAATCTTCTAGCCGTACAGGCTTTTCATTAATTTTTTTGGCGACCATATAGGCTCTATTAATAACTGTTTTCTCCTCAATTTTAATCTAACTTAATTCTTATTCCTAATTACAATATTTGCAGAGCATCACATCTATCTCTCTAAATTAACATCAAGCTATCAATTTTACATTTACAATCAATCAATGTTCAATATTCTTAGTCCTTCAGGAATAGTACAAACAGATTCAATAATCAATATCAACATGACAATCAAAGCATCAATATTATTAAATGTTGATTTTATCAATTACAATTAACTCAAAATGAATCCTATAAGGCTATACATAAACATTTTCAAACTAGTTTTAAGTAATAACTAAAGACCAAGAATATTAAAAACATTGTTAAGCATCAGTTCTATCCAATAAAAAAAACACATTCAAATTAGAAAACCATACATTTCTCACCATAAACAAACCAATTCAATTGCTATAATCAGAGACCATTATTCTGAAGCAAGTTATGATGTTCGCATCATTTGATCATCAGCTTTTAATCGTCAGTTAACAACATTCATTTCGACGTAGGCCAATGGAAGGGATTGTTCCGAACGCTGCTTACCGTTGTCTTATTGACCGAGAATTATACTTAAAAGAGGTGTGTAATTATTCTCTCCACTTCTCACCGTTCTTGTGGCATAATACAGGACCACTTTCACTTATAGGCCCGATTGATTGATTGATTGATTTATTGATTGAATGATCTTTCTATGTCCAGCATGCACTTCCTTTTCTTTAAACTTCCTATGTGTCGCTGAAATGTCACAGTCTCGTCATAGTTTTTCACCACAAATAATTGCATACTGCAATTGCATACTTCTCTTTCTCGTCAAGTGTACGCGATCTGGGTGTTACCCTTGATAGTTCACTTACCTTTACCGAGCACATCTCTAATCTCACACGCTCCTCCTATTTTCACTTAAGGCGCTCTTAGCGTCGTTGTATTGCAGGCTGTCTGTTCTGTTCACAACTTAAGTTTTGCTTTTGCATAACATGTAAATGTACAGCGCAGTGCGTTTGTCAGGCGCTTAATAAAGAAAAGATATTATTATTATTATCGGTTATTATTATTTATTATTATAGCCCGCCTTAACCGACAATGGATAAATGCCATGTGCGCCAACATTCGATTTTGTTACATGGTGGTACAATAAAACATCCTTTGAAAATCACTGTCTAGGTATTGTCAGCCCAGTGTTTGTGTTTATTGCAATGTTTAACGAAATATTATAACTAAAAAGGCCGTAGACGTCTTTAAAATTTTTGGTTTATTTCAGTTCATTTTCATATAACTTTCGCCATCGTCTCTTTGTTTCAATTGAGTCAGACTCTTTGCCACTGCTCTTTCTCCTTCTGTTCGCTCTAAACGTTCTCTCTGGCAGTCTCTCTTCTTGGGCTTGCTTATTTTATAAAATTTATTTCGCTTTTAGCACAAATTTCTTAACTTCACCCTAAATTAATTAACTTTTACATAATACATGAATACGATACGATACGAATATGTTTATATTTATTATTATAATTTTATAACCGACAATGGATAAATGCCATGTGCGCCAACATTCGATTTTGTTACCTGGTGGTACAACAAAACAAAGTTTGAAAATCACTGTCTAGCAGTGTTATTTAAGTTTCAATTTACTTTTCAGTTTTAGTTTCAGTTTTAGTTTTGTTTTGACTTTTCAGTTTAGTTTTAGTTTTAGTTTTCAACTCTTTTCAGTTTTAGTTTTAGTTTCAGTTTTCAAAACTTTTCAGTTTTAATTCAGTTCTGTAAACATTCAGCAGAAGCAATTAAATGTCATTTTATATTAATGACATTTGTTTGGCGCGCAAGAACAACAGATCTTATTAAATTCATGCTTTCATGCTATTGAGCTGCAGTTTTAAGCACTCGCCGCTAACCGCTGCAGACATGTCCGCCACTCGGCGTGTTTGCCACACAGAAAAATTAATTCAGTTTTCAACTTTCAAGTTTAGTTTTAGTTTTAGTTTTGTACTTTTCAGTTTAGTTTTAGTTTGAGTTTTCAGAACTTTTCAGTTTTAGTTTTAGTTTGAGTTAACTGAAATATAACTTTTCAGTTAATAATAAAGTTACTTTCAGTTTTAGTTAACTTAAATAACACTGCTGTCTAGGTATTGTCAGCCTAGTGTATGTGTTTGTTGCAATGTTTAACGAAATATTATAACTAAAAAGGCCGTAGATGTCTTTAAAATTTTTGGTTTATTTCAGTTCATTTTCATATAACTTTCGCCATCGTCTCTTTCAGCACATTGTCTTTGTTGATATTGAGCTCAGACTTTTGCCACTATATATATAGAATTGACGGTAAACGTTTTAAAGGTGTCTAAACTTGGGCTTGCTTATTTTATAAAATTTATTTACTTTGAGCCAAATTTATTAACTTCAAGCTAAATTAATTAACTTTAACCATAATTCATGATCAAACGAAATGAGAATAGCTACATGCATTACCTAGTAATCTTTATTTACCAATCACGGTAGCAAGTACAAACAAAATATCAAAGAAAAAAGAGACAATCTACAGAGGAACAAAAGAATATTAGGTGCATTATTGCCAAACGTTTTTTCTAAAACCGTCAACGACCTTTGATGTCATAAACTGATGGAACCTTACACCCGTCATCAACTTTGGTATAAATTAGTAAACTTGCTTAAAGTAAATTAATAAGTAAGCCTCACTTACAACGGCGCTAATAGCAGCCTACAAACATATCCGCCCAACGGGGGCTCGAACTCGGTACCTCTCGCTCTCTTCGCCAGATGTTATCCAATGCGCCACGGGCCCCCCGTTATTCTTATAATTGAATTCAATCCAATCGTCAATTTAACTCACTGCCTTACTCTTTGTGCCAGTCCCAAGCGGGAGAAAGGAGGAGGGCGACGCCTTTATCTTTACTATGACACAGCCGATTGTCAATTCTGGTTTAAATTAATAAATTTGACGAAAGTAAATAAATAGGCTTCACTTTTTTATATGCCTACCTTTAAAAGGTTTGTTCGTAACGTTATATAAATTTACAATTCGTCTCTTCGTCGCTATAGCTTCTGATTCATACTCTGCCATACGAATTGATTAATTATTTCACTAAGGGTGAGAACTGTTCAAAATAATGTCTGCCGTCGTCAGCGGCCTTTGTTGTCATAAGATGTCGTTAAACTCTGGATCCAACATCTCGTCATTTATATCTTAAACGGTTTCTTTTTAAACACCTTTGAAACGGTGTGCCATAACGCTATATATTGTTTTTGCGAAAAACGGCGTCGAATTAACTGTTCTGCTTTCCTATCGTAATATTATGGTCGACCTAAGAAGTGCCTTAAATAATGATTACAAATACGATAAAAAGATTAGAAATAAAAATGATATAATGATTGTAAATAAAAATGATATAATTAGTGTAAAGAAAAAATAGAATGATTATAAATAAAAAAGATATAATGATTATAAATAATTTTTTTTAAATCACTTGGTTTTTCTTCCAGTTGTCTTAACGCACAGTCCTGTCATGCACTCGCCGCATCTTCTCCGTAGCAACAGTCGCTATGGACTGCTTGGTTCCC
>JACEVL010000847.1:217500-300000 GCA_020284085.1 Aporrectodea caliginosa
ATCACCCGATGAACAGACGACGAATACGTCGAGCCCAAACTCACTCTGCAGTAAGTAAGACTGACCTCTGTAGCCAAACACATAATAATAATGATAAAGACAATGAAAATAATAATTATTATTTTGTCTTGTTCTTGTTCTTATTATTATTGTTATTCAAGACAATTCTGCACTTTAAAAAAGTTGAAATCGCTGAGGGATCCGTTTTACCTCTGGGGCAAATATAAATAATAATAATATAAATGATGATAATGATAGCAATAATAATAATTTTTAAATAATGACGACGACGACGACGATGATGATGATGATAATAAAAATAATATTTTTGGTTTACTTTGGAGCCCTTTTAAGCCCCGACGGACCATGCGTATACGTAATTGGGCATAATAAATAATAGTAATAATAATAATAGTAATAATAATAAATGCTGAACCTTGCTTTGTAGATATTCAGTTGAAATCCGAATCGGACGAATGTTTGCAGTGGTGTGGAGGACAATCGACTTACAACCACCTTCAGTCACTCAGCTACCCAACCGGTCGATCCGGTCCCTATGCCCCTACAATCCACCCCAACCCCACTCTCGACCAGCAGCAGCAGTCGAACCTTTGCGAGTCAGGGGAGCAACACGGAGGGACGATACATCACCCCACCGACGGTCAACATGGTGTCTGGCAACAGCTCTGACTTTACCCCGACTTTTTTGTTAGTATTTGGGATAAATTATTATTATTATTATTATTATTATTATTATTATTATTATTATTATTATTATTATTATTATTATTATTATTATTATTATTATTATTATTATTATTATTATTATTATTATTATTATTATTATTATTATTATTATTAGTATCATCATCATCATTGCTACTATTACATGTATTATTATTATTATTACTATAATTTTTATTATATTATTATTGCTAATATTCTTATGCATTTACTAAGGGTATGCCAGAAAACAATTTCTGAGAATTTTCCATTTCAGTTTGTTTCCACTAGATATGGTCGCAGAGTAAGGGTTTAGTTTTGAAAAGTTAAGTGTTTTTTGGCAATTATTTATGGGTAGGGGTTCAACCCATAAAGCCCCTTAAATACACCCATGCATTTATTAAACGCCACTATATAAGAACCTAACATCAATCGATGGCGCTGAGCAATTGTGAGTGAAGGACTTGCTCAACGTCCCTACACAGTAACCATCTCAGAGGAGTTTCAAGGTAAGCGCTCAAACCATTTGGCTAGTATCCGACAAGGATACTTTCTGTGACTTTAATTGGTATAGACGAGTCTCTTCAAGTGGCACTAGTTATATAAATTTTGCAGTTACCGTTACCATTGCTTATACGACCTTCAGGTAAGTAAGTAAGTATGTACATGTAAGTATATTCTTTATTAAACCGGTTGCAGAGGGGCCTGTATTCTTATTTGTGCAACATATTCTTTTTTCAGGCCTTCGAGCAACAACCGATTCTGAGAGAAACATTTTATGCATCACCACAAGCCTACGGATCTGAACATGGAACAGTTTCGATCCGATCAGAGTCCTTTGGTTTTGAGTAGCCTGGTACACGACAAGTACAGTGGTTCCCTGGTCATGAATTCTATCACTGTGATTCAGCGAGTGACTAGTGTCATTGCTGTAATGTCGTCAAAGTTCATGTAGGATCAAATCGGAGCGTAAAACTATTACACCGTAAATGCGGTACATTTGTGTTTCTTTTGAGGTAATCAACCTGTTTGATATTTTCTTACCTATTCAGACGAGTTGTAAACAGGCTTTTGCAAAGATGAGGTTAGTATGTGCACATTTTAATTGTTTTTAAATATAATCATGATTTCTGACTGTTATAAGGTAATATGTGCTTTACTTATGCATAATTTATGCATAGTGTCATACATATGCATCTTTTTCGTTTTTGCATGCCCAGAGTATCTCCAAGTATGTAGTCACTTATTAATATGCTGAACCTTAAGGTTTTATTTGTTGAATAAATGTATATATATATATATATATATATATATATATATATATATATTATATATATATATATATATGCATATGTATTAATGTAAATGTCAGCACTTTTAATTGGTTCTGGTATCTTTTAACGTGGTTGCAGTGAAGTTATACAAGTTATATGCACATGCAACCGAGCTCTTTTGATATGCATGTGATTTAACTTGCAATTTGTGTAAACTGTGTATATAGATAGTTGTAAAGATAATCTGCATTCTTCAATAGTTTGTGCTTTTCCGGCAAAATACGTCTATGCACGCAGAGAAAACCTATGATAATCTGAATGCCTACTGATCTGCTTTCAACAAGCATCTTGCTGTACTTTGCACTTTTTATGAACTTTATCCAAGTTGATTCTCGTTTTATGTGTGGGCGCCGGCGCTGTTTTATATCACTGGCGAGTGTCGCACATTAAACCCTGTGTGCGATTCCGGCTGTATTGTAGCAAGTAATCGTAATATCTAAATACTAAGCGCTAGTTTAAAGCTAATCGCAGGGCACCAGAAGTGTAGGCTAATCGCTAAATTGAAAAGGCGCTACTCTTTTGCATAGTAAAAGCAGGGCACCAGCTCTTTCGCGAGAGCTGCGTAGTATCGGAGGGGTAGAATCGTAAGATCCTCTTACCATCGATATCTATATTTAGAACGTTCTAAATATAGATATCGATGCCTCTTACCTGTGTTGCCATTCATTTTTTTTAAATAACCCCAGATTTTCTTCTGAAAAACCCCATAAACCCCAGAATCCCAGATTATATAACACTTCAATAATTATTAGGTATGCGACCCTTACTCCACTATTCAAAGCGAAATCGCCGGGTATTGAATCTCTTCACTGACTTGATAAAATTGTGTTAAGATGTTGCAGCTTTTTTTACACGTGGAATGTTTCTGGTCACTCTGTTGCTCTGTATTTCTTATTTGTGATGCAGCAATAAGCTTATTTGGTCTGTTACCATGCTCGTTTTTTCTAGTTTACTTGTTTTAAATAAAATCATACGTAGAGATCTATGTACAAAATCTCGCTTTAAATCAAATAAACTCCATCAAAAGAAACCTGGGCGCCCGAGATAAATGTTTTAATGTATTACAAATTCAATGTCAAAAAGTTCTGTGCACTGTTAAAAATGCTGCGTGCGGAGAACGGCTTACGTTATTTTAGGCAAATTCAACTCCACAAGAGCTAGGTTTTTCGTTCAGCTTTTGTGCAAGAATTCAGAATGGTCCGTCAAATAGGACCAGTGAAAAGCTA
The DNA here is from genome assembly GCA_020284085.1 of Aporrectodea caliginosa. Taxonomy (NCBI): domain Eukaryota; kingdom Metazoa; phylum Annelida; class Clitellata; order Crassiclitellata; family Lumbricidae; genus Aporrectodea; species Aporrectodea caliginosa. The sequence continues at coordinate 220,784 of JACEVL010000847.1, forward strand.
TGGTGAAAATATTTATACTTGCATGGGTTTTTGACTTGTAATTAATAGGTTTCGTTTAGATTTTGTGCAAGGTGTTTGGTTTTTCGACGTGCATGGTTGCGACTACCTCAGTGAAAATTGTCCATATTTTGCGCTGCTTTGAAATCTATTAGGCTACGTCATAATTATTAGCGCAAGGTTGAAAATATATAATTCGGGATTTTTGTTTATGTGTTTCCGGTTTTTTCCAGTCTGCTTGTTGTTTGTTTTGCGGAAGAGGAAAACCTTTGATATCCAGCTAATTATGTTTGTGTGTTTAGGGGAGCTTAGGAAAATCTTTTTTGGACGTGCTATAGGTCTAAAGTCTTCCCAAAACAGTCTCCCAGACTGAGATAATGTCTCCCCGTTTCTTTTCACTTCCACTCAAAAAATTCATGTCATTTTCGTAACATAATTAGGGGCCGTCCATAAAGTACGTCACGCTCCAGGGGGGGAGGGGGGGTTTAAGAAAGTGTGACAGTTTGTGACAGGGGGAGGGGGGTCAGGCCATGTGTGACGTCACACATTTATTTATTTTTATTTGATTTATAATTTATTTTTATTTTTTTAGTAGAATTTCATAGCTTTAAAAATAATTTTCAAAAATTTTCTGAAACATTTTAATTAGTTTTATGTCAAAATAGCATGAAATGCATATCTCCTGAATGTGTTTTTCACGATTCCTCTCGCTAGGAGCGCTAGTAATAATGCTGTTGCGAAGCCTTGTTTATGTATTAGCCTTGCTTTCGGAAGTATTATTATTTCTATGTTCGAAAGTGTGACGTAACTTTAGGGGGTCCGAGTTTTGTGACAGTTTGTGACAGGGGGAGGGGGTAAAATTGGTCAAAAATAGCGTGACGTACTTTATGGACGGCCCCTTATGTTTAAAAAACTAAACAGTTTTACAATAAAGTTAGAATATCCACCTACTTGAAATTACCATTAACTTTAAAACAAATGTAACTATCTTCAAGAATAAAATCTCCCAGGGAGAGATTGTTGCAGCGGAGATAATTATTTTCTTCCCCGGAGCCTTTATAGTCTTCGAGAGCGAATTTATTCAAGACAGAACCACGGTGGGATCTGTTCCGAAATAAATTCTCCGGGGAGACTTTTAGGGAAGACTCTATTTAAAGACACCGAGTGCAAGTCAGAGATGGGTACGATTAGCTAGAATTGCTAATCAATTAGAATTAGAATTAGCTCCTGAAATTTGCTAATCGATTAGAATTAGAATTAGCAAAAGCTTCTAGCTAATCGATTAGAATTAGAATTATCCGCAGCTAATCGATTAGCAATTATAATTAGATATCGATAGTTTGATACAGTGTATACCGGTATATTTCCTTCATGAATTTGTCAAATTTTAATCAAAGCACAACAAGTTACTACAGCTAGTTGCTGTAGCCTATTAAAATACATAAAGCTGCAACCTATTACAATGACTAAATCTGTAGCTTATTACAATACCTAATCAGGGCCGTAAATCTGTTTCGAAATGTGGGGAGGGAAAACTTCCCCTTCGGGAGTGTATATAGGCCTACTTTTCTTAAGTCCACGTACTCTATATGTATACTGGGTTCAGTCACACACTAGGTTAATGTAAAAAAATTTATTTGTTCGAACTGCTGCGTATAGGAATTAGGTTCAGACTGTAGGAAGCAACAATATACTAATCGTGTATAAGACAAGACAGTGCTTATGTCCAAACAGAGCTTATGTCATCCCTGTTCTACGTGCTTGCAACCCTCGCCGCTTCAATTCTAAACACCATCAACTAAATAGCCACTATAGTTGCCTGCCTGCCAGACACTTTGGATCTTGACCTCTGCCTGTTGATTTTATATTGTTTATAGGCCTATCCATTGTATTAAATGAGCGCCTGTTAATAAGGTGGTTCCCAAGACTTGGCCTTTAGGCACTAAAGAAATCTCGAGATGACAATTTCGATTGCAAGCAAAAACTGCGACTAAAACGAATTTTTTGCATGGAAAAAGATATAATTCAGCGGAATTTGGCCATCTCTAATGCTGTTTGTCAATTTTTCTGATGCGCAGAATTAGGCTATGGCGAACTTTTTATTAATGTAGTCTCAACAATTAAACTAGTGTGCACTTGCACGGTACCTATATTTATGTATAATATGTATGTATATTCGTGTACTGTTTACTTAGTTGCAATGTCTTACCATCGCACCTTAATACAGCTGGCGACTTGGAAAACGAAAGATAATATTGTTTAAATAATTTCGAAGGCGTTCTGCTAAACACAGCGCTTTCTTCAAATTTTAGACGTCTATCAATTTTATTTATTCAAAATTCATTTATTATCCTCTGTACACTAGACTCTTGAGATGAACTGGTCTAGTGACTGTAGTCCCTCTGTCTCCTCCCACTCTGAAAGCCCACAGAGCATTTACGTATCTGTGTATATATATATATATATATATATATATATATCACAGCTGTCTCAATAATTAGGTGTCCTGTCTCTTATGTCTGACCACTCTTATAGGATGATATATTGCGCGTCACATTCCTCCTCAAACCACCCCTACTCCGGCTCTGGAGAAATGCACCTGTTGTGGTTTTCAGTGGAGTCAGGCCCAGAGAGTAGGGTTCGCGCAGTATATCATCCTACAAGACTTGGCACTGTTGGCAGTCTTCTAGCCTGTTGACCCTTCCCCAAGGTCAGTGCCAGCTCTGGCCGGCTTAAGGTATATAGTTTCCATCAATGCTATTTTAATAGCATTAATGTTTCCCAAAAGTTATGTGAGCATGCCATGCCTCGGTGCCGCAGTTTGTGGCGATTGGGGCTGGCGCCATAACAATTTGTGGGGAGGGAATTTCTTCACGTTCCCTCCCCAAGCTTAAAAGTGGGGAGGGAATTCCCTCCTTTCCCTCCCCAGGATTTACGGCCCTGTACCTAATGTTGCACAACTGCTATGTGAGAACAGTTCACATACCGGCAGGCAACACCACATCGGTCAATACATGCTGCAGTTATTGACATTGCTACTGCATAAGCTCACTATTGCATTTTGCAATTATCATATCTTGAATCAGTGCATCACTTAGCCTATTGCGCCTAGCTTTTTAATTACAACGTAGCCAGCAGAACTAAATACAAGTTCCATGGCAGCTGAGGCTGCAGAAAAACAGTGATGATTGAGACGAAGAACATGAAAACGTGAAAAATGTTCAGTGTTACATGAGCAGAATGGACATAGAGCCATGACCAGATAATTGAAGTTTGAAACAGCCTTCAGATAAGTAAGTAAGTAAGTATATTCTTCAAACTCAATATTAATAAACTCATTCTTAATGAACGCGTTCTCAGCTTAATTTTCAAACATCTAATTCAGCTAATCGATTTTCGATTAGCAATTAGCTGCAATTGCTAATCAATTAGAATTAGAATTAGCTTCAGATGACAGCTAATCGATTAGAATTAGAATTAGCTGTTTGTCTAATCGATTAGCTAATCGATTAGCATCTAATCGATTAGTTACCCATCTCTGGTGCAAGTTTTGGTGGAAAGTTTGTATTTCTGATGAGTGTAGATTTTCTTGTTCTTAATCGTATTTTTGTGTTTGTTGAATTTTAAGACATCATTGTGCTAGAACGATTTTTGTGTCGAGTTGCTCTAATATTGTTTCTGTTGAGGGTTGCCAGAAGAAATTTCGGGTAGCAAAATCGAGGGTGAATGTTTTCGCAAAACCATTGGATCTGAATGAGGAACAATTCTAAAGGTTATTTTGCTTAAGTAGTTAGGCACTTTTTGTTGTGGGGTGACCAGGTCTCGTGTTCATGGTTATAGGCTAAACCTGGCGTAAACTGAACACCTTCATTGGCAAGATCGTGGATTCCTGATGTGCTTGTCTTTCAACGCCATGTCCGAAATTCAAATCCAGGCGCGTCGTGCGAAATGTCTTGGCTGCCCTCCTATTTTTTTGCTATGTCCTCTTGTGTTCCATTGAAGCGAATGACCTTTTAACCTCTTGACAGCCTTCCCCAGAGGACTATGGCTGACAGAGACATGCAGTAAAGGGGCACAACCTGTACTGTGTTTTCACGTACTTTAATGTCCAGTTACCTTACCTTAATGCCCAGTTACCTTGCCTTAATGCTCAGTTACATTACCGTAATGCCCAGTTATCTTACATTAGTGTCAAGTTACCTTATCTTAATGCCCAGTTATCTTTCCTTAATGTCCCAGTACCTACCTTAATGCCCCGTTATCTTATGCCCAGTTACCTTACCTTAATGCCCAGTTACCTTATCATAATGCTACCTTAGCATAATGCCTTTGTGCGGATGTGCATAACTGTTCAGATCACGTGCCGTAGAAACATGTAGGAGTTGAAACGTAGCATTTGATTCGTGTGTGTGAGCTCATTTTCTCAGTCCATACTAAATCATATTCCGAAGATAGATCAGAAGGAATGCCCCAAGTGTGACAGTTGTCGAAAGACACATTGTGAACATCTGATAGGTGGCGTTCTTTCAAAACAATGTACTATTTACATACACACGCAGCCTACATTATGCAGATATATGTATGCACATATTTGCATATGTATGTGCGCATGCGTTGTCGTTGTGCATTTGCAAGGAATGTGACGAATAATTATGGTCCGTCACTTCGCATTCTCTTGAGGTACATTGTGCTCCGGGTCATTGTAATTCACCGTTGCACTGAGACCCACCCTCCCCTCCATTCCCTCCCTCCTGCAAATAACACCCACCCATCCGTAGACGAGGGGGTGGGGCCCCTCCGGCCAGATGTGCCTGTTATGAATACTGCGGTAGTGCTTCTGCTTCGGGACCACACCTCTGAGTGTCCACAGGACATGTCTATTACACAAAAGTATCTTCTTTTAACTTCCTACCGTTAACCATTCTATGCTTTGTCCGCTTTGCTGGGTGTTGTTGTTCACTTCGGTAATTGTAAAACCCAATTTTGTAATTTCTGAGGTACAAAATTTCAAGGCCGATTCACAAGCCACTTTCGTAAGTAGGCCTAATGACCGCCAATTGTAGACACAAGCATCCCAGTATCTGCTCTGAGTAGACAATACTTTTAACAGTGGCCACATAATTCATCTAATTTTAACAGCACTTGTGCGAAGCAACGTTGAACAGCAGTGCTATTGAAACGTTCACTTTACATTACCTTCAGTTATGCTGGTCACCCGGATAAAAGTAAGTAAGTCCCGTAACTGTTCGAGGGATTTCTCAGATCGAATTCTTTGATCTTTTAGATCCGCGCTGGTCGGAGTAAAGGGTAAACGTATCGATCCAATTTTTTTCAATTTGGAGCCCCGATGTGAGGAGTTAACTGTTGAGTTTGCAGTGTTTTAGTTGTCTAAAACGTTGGGGGGAGAGTGTGACGAAAATTGTACAGATTACCAAAGTGCATGAACGCAGGTCAGAATCTAATGTTGTTGATATTTTGCAAATGAAACAACTGACGACCCATGAGATATTTTAGTTTCCTAACTCCCCCAACATCTTTTCAGTTACTTAACTGAAGAGGGTTAGAAGAAGGGCCCCAAACCTCCCCCGACAGCTAAAGCACCTTGGTTTGGTTTCTGGAGTTATAAGAGTGTGACAATCTTATTTTTTTCTTCAACGGATTTTTTGTGTAGCTATTGTGATTGCTATTGTCCTTCGCGCAAACAGTGATGCCATCATCATCCATCGTCATCATCATCATTGTCATCATCATCATCGCCGTCGTCGTCGTCATCATCACCGTCGTCAACTTTATCATCATCATCGTTATCATCATCTCATTGTCATTGTAGGCTACTCTTTCTTCTCCTCCTCTTCCTCTTCCTCCTCATCATGATCATTGTTGTCGTTGTCATCATCATCTTTGTCCGCCTCCTCCTTATCATCATCATCATCATCATCATCATCATCATCATCATCGTTTGCTCCTCCTCATCATCATCATTGCCCTCCCTCTCTTTCTTATCATCACCATTTCCTCCTCCTGTTCATCATCATCATCGTCATAATTTTCATCATCATCATCGTCATCATTTTCATCATCATCACCACCATCATCATCCAAAAATAATGTGATTTCGAGCAGTTTATCTGTCAACCATCTTACCTCAGCCGAGAAATCCTTTTTTAGTAGATGTGCCGATTTATAACCGACGCTTTAGTTTCAAGTGAAAAACGCGCTACTTACATTATAATATAATTGCTCTGTACAAACTGTTCCAATCGCTGTACAAACTGTACAATCGTGTACAGAACGCTTTTGTGTACAAACTTAATCTTCTTAATTAGTGGTACAATCATTCGAAGTCTGTTTATTCGACCAGACTACAGGGTATGTAAAATTCTTGTAATGTAGTCGGTAATTGCGCCTGTAACTTTTGGTTACTTGTAATTTTCAGTTTTACGATTTGTGTAGGTTTACGTTAGACTTGTGTAAATTTTCATAAAACTTGTGTAATATACGTAAAATTTTTTTAAAGTTTGTGTAAATTTACGTATTGGTAGTCATGCTTTACTGCATGCCAGGCTTGGGTTGATTTTTACTGTGCAAGAGTTTATGAATTTGCCTTTAAGTTATCGTAGATGTGAATTGAAACTGTGAATTTATATTAAATTTAAACTTTTGTTAGCTTTCACGTCAAATTTAGAATTTTATTTAAGTGAAATAGGTGTTTATTTAAAGAAAACATTACTCACTGTATGATGATCAAATATTGCTTTGAACAATCCATCACTGTAGTCGTATACGGTTAGTTTGCGGAACTGCGTAATTCGTGAACGTGCTAATTGTAACTTGTAAATCTGCTTTCAACGTGTAAAAGCGCTTGTAATTTGTAAACAATGTAAACTGCTGTAAATAATGTATTTTCACGTCTTCGTAACTGTAAGTTGAATTTCACGACGCAAATGTCGGATTCTTTTGAGTTTTGAGTCAGTGGTATCGCCGAGTGGTTGAATGCATACTGCTGTGGACATCTTTAAATGTACATAGCCGCTGATATTTGTATGTGGATATGGTAAAACGTATAAATATGCTTAGTAATTAATGTGTGTAAGGTACCGAGGTGAGTGGAGGTCATTTATTAGTACCCATCGCCGCCAAAAATGGCTGGAGTCAGGATGTGATGATTGTGATGATGGTACGTACATGTGTACACGCTTTTGTATGCACATAACTCCGTTATAGATTACATTTGTGCATGTTGGTGTATCTCTACAGTGCGGCATCAATGTTTGATTATTGCTATGTGTTAAGACAAAATATAATTGATTACCCTATTCCCATACAGGTCAACTGTGGGACACAGTACCTGATTGGTTAGAGCGCTCACCTTGTAATGCGGAGAGTATGGGTTCGATCCTCCTTCTCTGAGACGGTTACTGTTTAGGGACCTTGAGCAAGTCCTTCACTCACAACTGCTCGGTGCCATCGATTGATGCCTCGTCATTAGATATTGTCTTGGTCTGTCTGTCTCTGTCTGTCTGTCTGTCTGTGTCTCTCTCGCGGCGGGCAAAGAAATTATGTTGTTCTCATGTTATTCGCGAGGTGGCGATGGCGTTATAGGATGCCTTACCTAACGGTACCACACATTCGTCTTATTATATTGATGAATGAATATGAGGTTATATCAATTATACCGAAATATACAACGATATAATATAATTATATCTATAATGGATATAATTATATCTATATAGTCGTTATGATATGGCTTATGATACGATGCGCTCTGTAGCCCTTATATAATTCTGCTTACGTGGTTGAATCTGCCGTGTAACTTGTCTGTCATTTGACTTCGCTATAAGAGTTGGCGTTGTAAGAAGGTTTCACTGTATCTGTTGATAGATACCATGATATCATGGTATCTATGTTATGATGTTGTATAGCATCATATCTTTTTCTACAATTATATAATTGAATACCATGATGTCGTAGTAAGCTATGACATGGTAAAAACACTATACCAATTTTTGTACCATGGTGTACTAGTAATATACTAGTTATATGTACCATGATATCACTGTATTCCAGGATATCATAAGATGCCATGATATCATAAAAGCTATATAATTCTATACCATAGTATCGGTATGTACAATTTTAAATCCCACAGTATCATGAAATACCATAATGTCATTGTATACCATGATATCATAAGATACCATTTCATTTAATACCTTGATATCATTGTGTCCAATGGTACATATCATGTTGTCCATAATTATATATGCACCTTGCTTGTATATTCATGCGTAGTATGTATGATATCGCATTGTATCGTATCGTATTGTCTGTGTGTATGATTGTGGATGTTGTATGTGACTGTGTAGTTTCTGTGCCGTGCCTAGACTACGTGATGGTACAATCTTTGTTATTTTCTCCGTGTTTGCGTGAATATGTTGCATTTAATCACATGTTGCAATAACACATGTTGCCTGATGAGTTTGTGCATACTTAGAGTCACGAGTTGCAATAACACACATTGCAATAACACATGTTGCAATAACACATGTTGCCTGATGACTGTACCTTGTGCATATTTGTAATCACATGTTGCAATAACACATGTTGCCTGATGACTGTACCTTGTGCATACTTGTAATCACATGTTGCAATAACACATGTTGCCTGATGAGCTTGTGCATACTTCGTGACGTGTTGCAATAACTCAAGTTTACGTGGTGGTGAATTTTGTCACATGTTGCGATAAGACATGTTACGTGGTGAATTTTGTCATATATTGCGATAAGACATGTTACGTGGTGAATTTTGTCACATGTTACCATAAGATATGTTGCCTGATTCAACTGTGTTAGTCATTTACTATTAATGTACTCGATGACATTTTGAAATAAGGAATCGGAAGTCAAGGTCATTTAGCACAAGGCCAAGGTCGATAAACCAAGGTCAAGGCAATTAAGCCAAGGCCACCAAAGCAAAGCCAAGGCCATTAAACCAAAACCAAGGCCATTAATTAACTCGAGGACAAGGCGAGTAATGTGAACCAAGGCCACTGACTGAAGGCCAAGGTCATTCACCCAAGGCCAACCCAAGCCTGAGGCTACGAAAGCTATTGGTGAACGTATAGACCTACATGACAAAATGGAACGGAAAGAAGTGCAAATAAAACTTCATTTAATTTAACGTTTGTTACAGAAATTCTCCAGAAAAACAGACGACGCAAGAAAATACGACTGTCATCATCATCATCATCATCATCGTCGTCGTCATCACCACCATCCATGCCCTTCCTGCACTGAATCCAATTCGGCACCAGGTCATGTACCTTTCTCCATCAGGTCATTCTAGCATCACTGGCCCTTTCATGAACAAGCACTGGCACCAGCGCATTTTTGGTGCTAGTGCATTGGGACATGTAAATTGCTGATACCAATGCACTTTGACACCAGCCCATTTTGGCGTCAATACACTTTGGCACCAGTCCACTATGGCGCCAATAAACTTTGGCACCATCCCATTTTGACATCAATGCACTTTGGCACCAGCCCATTTTGCGATCAATGCACTTTGATACCAATCTACTTTGGTACTAATACTTTGGCACCAATGCACTACGGCGCCAGTGAACTTTGGCACCGATGCACTTTGGCACCAGCCAATGACAGGTGCAAGTGCAATCGCAAACGATAAGAAACAACTCCAGTCAGAACTCGACAATCATGCACCACTCTCACTCACAGCAAGTAACTCGACCCGGACTACGAACCACAAATTCACCACAAACTACAGAACTACTGACAAACTACATCTACAACGCTGCTACATTCATCGCCTACAGTTCAACACTACAATGCAGTGTTTATTTTAAACAACATAAAACTGGCAGTGTTTATTTTAAACGACATAAAACTGGCAGTGTTTATTTTAAACGACATAACACTGGCAGTGTTTATTTTAAACAACATAAAACTTGCAGTGTTTATTTTGAACAACATAACACTGACAGTGTTTATTCTAAACAACATAACATTGGCAGTGTTTATTTTAAACTAAATAAAACTGGCAGTGTTTATTTTAAACAACAACACTGGCGGATATTATTTTAAACAACAGAACACTGGCAGTGATTATAAGCACACTGGCAGTGCTTACTGATAGTCTGTTAACAATACAACAATGGCAGTTTTGCTTTAAACAGAAAATAGCTATTTCTTACATTTTATAAACCACTGAAGTGGTTTCCTATCATTCGTGCAAACGTAAGAACACCCATACAGATAGGAAACCACTTCAGTCCCAACTTCTAGTAACAGATCATTTACAAATCAACACTTTAAAATAGAATGCTTTCAAAAGATGAAGTTGTCAATGTATTTCCTACGATACCTGCTTTGAAATGCGCCTTAAAACGCGAATGCCTGTTGAATTCCTTTAACCCTCAGACTACCAGAATTTTTTTGATACACTGAGTACCAGTGGGGTCAAAATGACCCCAACACAATTTTTACAATAAGTTCTTTGTTTTTTACATTTTTATTTATTGCCATGAAAACAAATATTAGTAAAGTATTTGGAACATGATTAGGCTGTTGAAATGTATAAATTTTTAATTTAATATTTTCAGATTAGTGTTCAAAGTGTTCGAGTGTTAAATGTTCAAAACTAGTATTGACAATATCCGGTCATTACAGTTACTGTTTACAGTTTATGCAGGTATACTCGGCAAGAACGACATAATTGCGCTTACTTTTTGCACAGATTATATTCGACTTCTTATCATTTTCTTATGATTTTGTCCACTTGTCAAATAAGTGCCTTGTTTAGGATATTGACTTTCTATTCTACGCACCACATCGTCAAATCGAAGGGTACGTGATAATTTCTGGAACCGATTTCTAGTCATGCTGTCGCTGAAACAACGTCTAAACTCTACATGTTTGCTGTACTGCTTCATTTCTAGGTTTGTCAGATATATCACTCCATGTTTCACCATAAATGGCACTGCCTTCCTTAATTTATCCACTTCCGTTTCCTTTAGAATTGTTTTTTCACAACTAGTTTGAACCTGTTAGCAGACTGTCAACATTTTTGGCAATAAATTTACTAAGTAAACAATATATAATAGTTTATATTTGTTAAAATACATTTAAAATCAATGTTAGCTCAATAAAATGCATTTTGTTATTTTTACATATGTCAGAATTATTCAGTTTACACTGGGGTCAAAAATGACCCCACTGGTACTCAGTGTATAAATGGTATACCAGCGCCATCTGGTGGATAGAAAATGTAAAATAAAACTTGGAATTTTGTACAAAACAGGATTACCTATAAAGTCATAAAATTTCATTGAGATATCTCTTATGGGGGTGAGCAGCACTAGTGCAAACTACCTCTGGGGTCATTTTTGACCCCACTGGTAGTCGCAGGGTTAATGCCTTTAATAAGACATTCATCCATCCATCCATCCATCCATCCATCCATCCAAACGTAAGAACACCCATACAAACAACTTTCAGTCAATCCGTCCACCCGTCCAACCACCCATCCAGCCATCCATTCAAATCCACTCACCCACCCACCAACATTTCTCTGGCAATTTATATAGGGCCTGTCTGGAAGATCACAAAGGTAGCGACGGTGGGGTAGAGAGTGATCAGTTAGAAGAAAGGGCGACAGCCCTTAGGTCAGATCGAGGGTCACCCAAACTGAGAATGAAGTTGCAACCGAGTCAACTTTGATCATGCATCCCACAGACTCTGATTAGGGGCACCCACAAATTCTGCTGAGGGCCCTCACAAACTCTGATGAGGGCCCCACATATTCTGATGAGGGCCCACAAACTCTGAAGAGGGACCCCATTAACTCTGATGAGGGCCCCACAAATTCTTATGAGGGCCCAACAAACTCTGATGAGGAGCCCATAATAAGGGGTCCACGTACTGTTGAGGAGCCCCACAAACTCTGATAAGGGGCTCACAAAGTCTACCCATATCCAAGACATGTCTTGGATAGGGGTAGCGCAACTGGGAAATAATAGTACTGGTAGTTATAATAGTACCTGTTTATGAAAGTGATAGTAGTAATAAAAACTAATAACAGTACCTGTTTGTAATTTCTAGTAGGGTAGCAATAATAATAGTGATGATAACGACGTCTATTTGTAATGCAACAGTTTGTCATTGTGCTGCCAAGGAAAATGTTCGTAATCGTAATATTAAAAAATAAACTCCAGATTTCTAAAGGGTTGAGGTACAGTGTGGGATGGGCATCGGCTGGAAAACTTGAGGCGAGTATTGACTGGGGTGGGGAGATATGAGGATGTATCGGGGGTGGCTGGATGGTGGAGTTCTCGAAGGTACTTTGGCAGGAAGTATTGTAGTGAGTTGTAGGACTTTGAAGTGAGTTAGCATTTGCTTTTTCTGTTTCTTAATACCCTACTATTTAGGATTGTTAGGTGGGTTTGAAATTCCCTACCAGCATTACCAGGTGGACCCTCGTGGGACCCTTATTCGTGGATGGGACAGGGTACATTTGAGTCCCATCAAATGTTTATGCCTGCAGAGAAGTGAAGCCGTAGCCAATGACCAAAGTAGAGTCTGGGAAGCTCTCGGATTGATGGTAAATTCCAGAAGGATAAACGTTATCATTAATTTTAGAAATGTAGGCATATTTCTTCATAAAGCCAACAAACTCATAAACAGATTAATTAAATTGACTGTTTTAAGTTAACTGTATTATTATCATTGTCATTATTATTATTATGATTACCATTGTTATTATTATTGTTATTCAGCACATCTCTTATACACCCCTTTTAAGTCCTATACACGCCCTATAAATAGAAGCAGCATAACATGATGCATTATTCACTTTAAGTAATAAGTATGTCATGTAATCTTACTGCATAGTTGTCAGTTGAATCAATAAAGATTATTATTATTATTAATTATTATTATTATTATTACATGACATAAGTGTAATACCACAGGAGTAGAAAAAGAACATAAGAAGCTGTTCTTATTATCATTGTTACTACTGCTACTACCGCTGCCAGTAATATTTTTAAACTCGAATAATGAAGGAACAAGTGTTTCTTACAGACAAAATTAGACTATAATGCATCTAATATAGGCCCTACAAGTGTTGCATATGGGCCCTTAAGTCATCCCATGTAAGTCATATAAGCATCCATATGGGAACCCTTTCTGGCATGGTATGAATTTTCGATTAGTCACGAGTACAAAAATTGTCTGGAGACAATAGCTACACTATTCAATTGTTAAACTATTCAATTGTTATAAAACTATTCAACTGTTAAACTATCAAATTGTTAAACTACTCCATCGTTAAACTATTAAACTGTCAAACTATTCAATTGTTAAACTATTCAATTGTGTTTTGGTATATTTGTGGCGGGGAAGTATCAACAGTGACACAATAGCAATTTAATATAACTAGTAATTATAACATTGTTTATTATTTCTTAGTTTTCTTAATCACTTCTTATCTCTATTGTTCTTTACCTATAACTACTAAATAATTTAAGAGTTTGTATTTGCTTTAAAATATTTCAACAGAAAATCTTCAACAGTAAGAAAATGTACAGTTTTATTCCAAGTACAGGGTGGTTCAAAAACTAAATGGTAAAAAACGCAAATGCTGCGCAAATCTGGGAACAGAGCTGAACGTAATTGACTGGAAAATTTCACAACATATATATGTAGCTAATTCATATGCGGTGTTTGGTCACCAACAGCAAAACAGAAAGACTTATTACAAAATAATTTCAATTTTATGCCATTTCCAAAAATTATCGTGTGAGAATTGTTGAAAGAAATGTATGAACAAGATGGTCCAAATATGAGAGAAATAAATTCGCTTGGGCACATGTTCAGAAACTGAAGTACAGTGGGAGAAAAATTTGTCTCTGGTAGTAATGAGATGGTGTAAATATCAAATGCAGAAATACTTTCGCCGGGGTACAGGTGGCAAAATCAGAGTACAGGGTGAGAAAACATTGTAGTCTGTCACAGTATCGAGATGGTGCAAATATCAAATGCAGAAATACTTTTGCCGGGGTACAGGTGGCAAAATCAGAGTACAGGGTGATAAATAAGATTGGTTACCTTTGGTAAAACGAGTGCAAAAAGGCAACACAACCTGAAGAGTCATATCAGTTTGGAACTCAGCCAAAGACGCACTCAGTACGTTAGCACCAGATGCACTGAAATATGCGCATAATATGTTATTAGGCACACAGGATAAACTACACCAGGGGTCATCCATAAAGAGCGATTCAGCGAATTAGCGACTCGCATATCTTCACCTGAAAGATTCATGGATTTTCTAAGTCAAATGGAATATCCGATGATATTCGATCACACGGCTTTTGCAGATTTTTCAAATAAACCATTGATATATTCAATCACCAGCTTATTGCAAGTCTTTAGTTGTTCCGTAGCACGAATGTATAGTTAAATTCCAAGTACAGGGTGGTTCAAAACGTGAAAGCTAAAAAGTAAATACACTTCAAATCGGGCTAAAGACCTTTAATTCGCTGGAAAATTTACGACGTACACATAACCATTTCAATAATTGTAATTAATAACTTCTATTGTGCCGGTGTCTAATGCACAAGGCATCAACCGATGGCACACCAATAGGTGTTCTGTAACCATCATCAAAACACAGATAATTAGTTTAAAAAATTTAATTGAATCCGTTCGATATATAAAGTAGGACAAAGTATTCATCATAGCGGTCATGTATTGGTACAGGGTTGCAGGAAATTATCAGAAACTATTTTCATTTCATCGCCTGAACTGATCGGGAAGAAATTAGCAGAATGTTGTAAAGATTGTAATGTAACATAAACTGTTGTGTAATGTACACAAACAAATACACTGATATATGTAAAACTGCTTTACCACATACAGTAAATGTAAATTTATCTACTTTACCACGTACAGTAATTGTAAATCTACTTTACCACGTACAGCTTTTGTAAATCTACTTCACCAAGTACAGTAATCGCAACAAGTAATTCTACTTTACCAAGTACAGTAATTGTAAAATGTAAATCTACTTTACCCATCACGGTAATCGTTAAATGCAAATCTACAGTACCAAGTACGGTAATCATAAAAATGCACATCTACTTTTCCACGTAAATAAATTGTAAACTGTACATTGATTTTTACTAAGTTCCATTAATTGCAGCACAAACATTACCAGATTACTAAATGCCAAGAAACTACTATGTACTGTTGCCGCCAAACTGCGACCTTCAAAAAAATATTGAAATCGGGGTTGAAGAATCTTATTAAAGTCCAGGTCGCAGGTTTCCACGTGAAGGTAGGGAATGGTCATAACAATCACACACCTTTCTAGGTTTGCTAGATAGCTGTGTTGCACCGCCTGTGTCAGGTTTAAAATGCGCTATATAAGTGTTCACATACGTACATACATACCATGCCATCCTTGTATACCATGGTATCGTAATAATACACCGTGTTATTCATAATAAATACATGTTCGTTCCTTAAGGTAAATTACTGATTATATTAAATGTCTCTATCCACAAAATGAGGCTGAAAGACTGGTAAAGGACAGAGATGAATGGAGAAAATACGCTGCCCGACGTGTAGACCTGCGTGGGAAGGACTATGGACCAGTGTTTCCGTTAGAGTCCAAAAAGAGGACGTATTTACGCCTTGACCTGGAATTTTTTTGGACGTAGCTCATTGCTTTCGGCTATCACACCAAAAAATGTGGACGTTTTGGACGTTTTTTCCGGACGTAAAAACGGCCATTTGGGCGTCAACGGAAACACTGCTATGGACTAAGTAAGTATTAAGTACTAAGTAAATACTAAGTAAATACTAAGTACAAAGTAAGTACCAAGTACTAAGTAAGTATCCACAAAATGAACCAACAACAAATTTAAAATTTCCTTATGCAACACCAGAATTCGAAATGAATATGTTACAGCAGAATTCCCAAACATTTCCACTTAGCAAGAAAAACCAACTATTTCAGAAACCACAATCATTTTATTAAATCAAACAGTCTCACATGATTTTTATTTCATCAGATAGAAAACATTATTTTAGCAACCGGTTGAAATTCATTAGCAGAATCAGCTGTAAATTCTCCAGAGGGGATACCAGAAGAAGTGCCGCAAAATTACTTATCATAATACATTATGTAGGGGTATGTTCGGTGCCTTGCAGCTGGAGGGTTGCGGGTTCGAATCCACCTCAAAGTCGCCATGTAGGGACCCTGGGCAAGTCCTTCACTCGCAATTGCTCATGCGCTTCGGCGTGAAACTCCGATTCAGTGTCGCTGTAGTCGGGAGCGCCTCTGTGTAGAAATCTTGAAGGGGCGCTATAACAAGTGCTCATACATACATACATACTGGTACTCCTCATAGTCGTACTAACAAGACATAGGGTAGGGTAAAAGTAACTGCATGATTGCCTCTGTCTCGGGCTTATGGAAACTCTGGCTGAATCACACACATAACAGGAATAATGAGTTGTTCGCAAGAGCTGCAATAACTACCTACTTGTAATAGTCATATACCAACCTATTGCTATTACTACCTATCTTGCACAGCTCAACGATGAGGTGTCAATTGCACGAACCAAACCGGGTCTCGATCCCCGGCCGCAGAGGTAAAAGACGAACGTATTTCCTATCTACCACCGTGCACATTGCTGCCTCTAGGTAATAACCGCCAAAAAGGTATCAAGGGTATTGACCATTGTTCCTGAGAAGCATGGGGTTTGACTTTGCGTTTCGAATCAGGTTAAACGATTCGTTCGTACAGGCAAATATTATTCTCCTCATTGGTTCAAGAAACATTTCTGTAATAATTAATTATATATATTATAATCGTTATAATAATTATACGCAATACATAGATCATTGTAACTAACTTCTCTTGAAACCGGACGATACAAAACTGACGATATATATAGGAAATCCGGTTGAAAAATAATAACAACAGACAAATAGACATAAAATAGATTAAATACATGACCTAATACCTCATAAATGCAGAGGATATTCCGAAAATATCCAACGCCGTCACCACATAACGGACAGCAAATACCCGCAAAACACAGTGGGCAGTCTAGTGACTACTAAATGCAAGGGCGGGGTAAGGACTCAGCCAGTCACATCGGATTATCTAAGGAACATTCGACTCAATTCTGAGCTCAAAACCTGAAAAAATTAGCTTGCAACCCAAATGACAAAATTAACTACACGGAATTGACAAAAGAAATGCAACCTGAAGAATCACAAAGACGCTTTAAACTCATTCGAAATGGGGCCTCATGGTTTCCCAGATGTTTTTCTAACGAGATAAAAAGTTTTCCGACATAACCTGCACAAACCCTGCCTCTCTCAATCAAAGCGGGGATTCAAACCCTAAGCCTTGTGACATTTATCCTTCTGCACGTCCACACAAACTCTCGATCCACCGCACTTATTCCACTTTCGACAACATCATTCTAAAACCTCACATAATTAATTGTTACTTAGTTAGTAACTTCTATTGTGGCGTTGTCTAATGCACAAGGCTAGGGTTAGGGTTGGCGCACCAAAACCAGGACTCGACCAAAAACCACCCGATTCATTCAAACCTTCCACTCGGACCAAACAGGAAACTTAACGGCAATAATGTCAGGCAAACATCATACACACAGATCCAGATGATATGACTAATATTTTTTCCTAGGTGGTGGGGTAGTGGTAATTACCCAGGAGTTCCAAGTAATCGAAGGCCAACAGGATTAACTTTACCAGTTCTGCACCGTTAACTTTTCCTAGTGACTTCACAGACAAATGCAACATTAACTGACTTGTGACTATTACTACTGTGACTGCTTTTCATACATCTAATGGCATCACGTCAAATAATGTATCACGTGGTTGTGCGTTAGCGACTGGCTTGTTGGAGGCTCGAACTTGCACCCCCGCTTTATACGGGCGAGCGTTCAACTAACTAACCAGCACAATGAAAATAGCATGGCTGTGGCACACATCAAAAAGGGTATTTGACCCAACCCTTCTACCCCCATTGGGTCCCTTTCCTCATTTTACTGGTCTTGTTAGTCACAAAGTAATATCAACCCCTTTCAATACCTGTCACCAACACCGAAATGATTCCCAAAGCAAATACCCGATGTAAATAGACGCAACCAATCAGCAACTCTGAAACCAGGTCAGTGCTTGACCTCACAACCGAGCTATAAATAGATCTGAATTCCAAGGTGAAAGGTAAAGTTTATGCAATCGACAGTAAAACCGTGACATCTGTAAACGTGCGATGGGAAAGACTAACACGACTGTCACAATTTCACCGTCACGCTCTACCATCAGTAGCAAGTGCCAAGGAAGCCAGCCGACAACAGCTGAAAAGTAACAGCAGTGACACTAAGAAGGCGTCACGCGTTCTTGAACTCGCCGCGCCTGAGCTACCACCTACAGTTCATCGGAAACAAGAGAGTAACATAGCACCAAAAACTCAGCATAAAAAACCGCCATAAATAAATTCCATAAAATGAGCATCGGAAAAAACAAGAAACATCTGAATACATCTTCTAACGTCTGTGGGGATTCATATGACTCAGCAAGCGAGCGTCCGTGCGCTTCGACTGTTGTTGGAACAGCAGCTCTTCCGTCGGCTCCACGTACCCGAACCTGTTCGTCGAAACCCTCCCCTGGTGATAGTCTGTCTGCCTGTCTTTCGCAAAAGCGTGGTTTGAAATGCTGTGGAAGGACGGGGCGCCACCGAACAGATGCGAAGGGTACGCGTTGAATCGCAGGTTCGGGGCAAAGCCGCACATCGGGTGATTCATAAAAGTCGAAGGGTAGCCCGGGTTGTGTTCAAACGGATAGTTTGGTGCAGGACTCGGAGTTTGCAAGCGGTGTCGGCGCGCCGCGTTATTGGCACCGCCGATTCGATGCATGCGGTTAGAATACTCGCGATCGAGCAATTCCCTGTCGCTCGCAAGCGACGGCCATTTTGAGTCGGGGAAACGATCAAAGTTTGACATATGCAAGCCGTTTGGTGGCGTATGATCGGTCACTCGATGCGACCCAGCCTGAGTTTTGTGTGACATAGCTGTCGCATGCCCTGCAGGAGAAAGGTTGGTGGACTGACTGCCTGTCCAGTGCGTCGGTAAAGCGGTCGATTGTGCAAGCACCGAGAAATTGTTCTCGTTGCCACAGAATGTTGTAGTCCTACTGAGATCGTTACTGCCGTCCGCAACGTCAAACCGTCTACCATGCGACCGGCTAAAACCGGTCGAAGGTCTACGACTGTTTGTCTGGTTGAAACCGGTTGACTTTACAGATCGGGGCCTCCTCTCGTCTGCGTACATCGGCAGGGGCACGCGGTCCTGAAACCCGTCCCCGACGAACCCGTTTGGGGTAAACCGATCCTTAGCAAAAGCTTTACTTTCGTAAGTATCCGACGAACTGACAGACTGAGAAGGAAAGTCCGGTCGCCATGGAAACGACGACCCAGGGTCGCCCAGGGTCAGGGGGTGAAGGTGCAAAGATCGTGACGACCTGTCGTTCATGACCCTTGGACTGCTGACGCCGCTGTCCAGAGCCCCACCGAGCAAGGCCATGTTGTTGCGGCTTACGAGGCCGCGTTCGTAGTCGGCCTCACTCTCCTTGCCGAGGCCAGAGTCGCGCGAGTCGCTTCGAGAGTCGAGCTGCCGTGTTGGATCGTGACCGAGTTGGAGTTGTCTTGGCGAGTTCTGTGCAAGTCGCTTGCAGACGGCTATGGCGACGTCGTCAAAGTTCTTGGCAGTCTTGCTTAAGGTCTTGTTGTCGTCAACATGTGTTGCACTACAGCCATAGGCGTCTTGATACTTTGTCTCGTCGCACTGCCATGTCGTGACGTCTTGTGACTCTCCAGCGACAAAATCCTCTCCAGTCACCAGGTGGCCTGAAGAAAAATGAAAATTCAATTATTTAATATTAAGTTAACATAAATCACCATAGCACAAAATCAGTGTGTCAATAGTTGATACAACATCATTTAACGAACTTTCCTATTGCAAGATCAGGGAAGCAGATCAGCATAAAAAAAATTAATAAATAATAAATAATGTACAACTAAAAATAGTTAAAAATACACAAACAAAAACTATACAAACATACAAAACAACAAACCAAAAAAACTAAACAAAAAAATAAATAAAATAAATAAACAAAGAAAAAATAAACAACCAAAAAATACACACATAAAAACAAATAAACAAACAACAAATTAACAAACAAAAGCTAAATAAAAATATAAACAAACAAGAAATAAACAAACAAATAAAAACTAAACAAAGATAAAACAAACTAACAAATCCACAAATAACTGACTATAAATTAATTGCGGTTAAATTTCATCATTACCAGATACTTAAGACTGCCCCCTCCTCCTCACCTGTTCTGTTCTCAAGAGGAACCGAAATGCTTCGCTCGATAAATGACGACGTCATCTGCCTCACATCACCGTCGCTCCTCCTCTGACCCGGTCCACGACACGACACAGAGGGCGCTCCAGTCTCCGATGATAACTCGTTCTCAAAGCGGAATACCTCCGGACTGCTCAAATCCTCGTTATTGACAAAAGTCCTTTTCGATGCGTTGCCATAGCTACTGGTCGGTTGGCGTGACGACGATTTCTTCTTCTGCTTCTTTTGACCGGAACCAGGTTCCTTTACCACCAGTTGCTCATCCTCGTCAACCGGATCTCGCACATCTACCGGCTGACCAGCTGTCCGTAAGAACTGACCGGTCGGCCACGGATACGCGGTGTTTGGACGCTCCAGTCCACCGGGATAGAGCTCCCATCCGGTGTAATTTGGCGTCGGGTACCTCATCGGAAGCGTCTGCAGCAAAGACGCTGCTTCGGTCGCCACCGGTAGCAAGAATCCGTCTGCGCCGCTTGGATTACCGTGTCGCTCGGACACGGTTGACCTGGCACTGCCGGGCGACGAGATGGGACTGAAACACTGCATCATGTCATGGACTTTCTCGTCTCTGCAGTCATCCATAGACGGCGGCAGATTCTCCACATCGCTCGCTTGGCTGATCGGAGAGTACATATTCGTCCTCTCTTCTCGAGGCGACACAGGCCGAGGCGCCACGATGGACGGAAGGGACGTTGGTAAATCCCCGGCATCATCGTATCTCGGCGACGCAAGCTCCTCCGAGGTAGGAATAACAACGGAGAGCCCTGGTGGTTTCTTGTGACGCATCAGCTTCCGGAGCGGTAGCTTCACCGTGATGCTCATTCCGACGCATCCCATTGTCTCGGCGTCGTCTGGTTCCCTGCCGGGCGCCGGATCCAACTCGGGCATCAGCAGCGGCATGTCCAACTCCGGAGAACCGGCGCGACTCGAGGATTTCGTGTCCGCGACCTCGGCTGGATCGTCCTGGTAGAGGTCGATGCTCTTGTTCAGCTTCGGCATGATGTGGATCGTTTCGAGCGGATCGGTGCGCGCTTCGATCCCGTCCTCTGGCTGTTGGAATGGCTGATCGGGAAGGATGAGACTCAGATCGCTTGTGATCAAAGCGCAATCGAGAGATTGCGGGGAGCTGCTTGACGACAGGGCGCTGACGGACGGCGAAGAATTCCTTTCTGGTATGGAAGCGGGTGTTGGATGCTCAGTGGGTGCCATGGAAACCGGAGGCTGAAATAGACAAGATGAGGAATCATAAACCAAACTGTAACGTAAAATTAGCCGACTAAAAAGTGAGCTTACTTTACATAAAGAAGTGCAAACCAAAACCGTTATGCACGGTAATTCAGACATGCGTATTCTATACCTGAATTAGTATCTTTCAATAACCATTCAGAAGGTACTTAGAGGTCCAGAAAAGGTATTATATACATAATCTTGGATAAGCAAGTACCTGACCATTTATAAAACCATCTATGGAAATCATAACGGTGCGAAATAAAACCTATACAGCCAATTGATTCGGAGAAAACAGAACACGACCGAAGATTTCTCTCTTCTTACTGGATTCAAGTTTCAGTCACCAATTTAAGAAAATTCTCCAATTTTTGGTCATTCTGTGAACTGACAATGAAAATCAACGCCGTCAGTCTGGAAAACTTATGGCGTCAATTTTCTGAGGCTCGGCTGGCACTGTAAAAATTGTCTTTGCAGTAACCATGGAAACCGATGATCAGACAACATAGACTTACCAGGCTCCTTAGCAACAAGGACACCATGGTTTCGTCAAAACAGAATTCTCGGTATTTCTGAAACTAATAACAACGTTCAGAACGTTAGTGTTTCACGCGATCGAATAACACATGATTGGGGAACGCACGATCGAGCAATGGACATGCAATCATGCACTATGATCCAGAAACATGATCCAGCAATATGATGCCACGAATTTAGTAACACAGTAACACAGTCCACAGTGACTGTCCGAGTTCATACCACGGTTATGTAGAAAGGAGAATGCAATCCTGTTGGATAACCTGCCCCGACCGGGATTCGAACCTGACTTGATTTCTAATTCGACGATGTTAACTTGCTGGTATAATCTGCTATCGATTGCAACTTTCGTTTTTGTTGTGTATCTTCGTTTTGGGTATATCTTTGTCGTTACTAGGTGTATCTTCGTTTTGGGATCTCTGACGCTATTGGGTGTATCTTCGTTTTTCGTGTCTTCATATTGTTGGGTGTATCTTCATCTTTGTTGGGTGTATCCTTGTCTGGAAGAAATATGTATTTCACGATTCGAACTCTTCTGCATCACCAGGGTCAACCTCAAATGACACAACACGATTCGAACTCCGATGCATCGACAAAAGACTGACGCATTTACAAAAGGCTGTGACGGATATTGCTTTGTTTCTGCGCAAAGTAGTTCGACAGTGGTCAATCAGTAACATGCTTCGTATCTGACCATAAGGCCGTGGGTTCAACTCCACGTAACGACTTCAGGAAAGTTGTTTACACAGACGCATCTCTGTCAACTAGTAGTTTCATTTGGTGCACACGTAAGATGGGAAGCAGACGGCAAGCCCGGCAATGGACTGGCCCCGTGTCCGGGACCTTTGGGATTCACCCATAGACAGTTAAAGGGCCAACGAAAAGGAAGTGACCAATATGGAGCACGGGACTTTTGCCTTGTCCAGACTAAGCCAGAAAGCACGGAGAGGAAGTCTTAGACGAGAAAGACAAGTGAAGTTTTTGAACTGACCAGTTTTTCCTGTTCGACGGCCACCTGCTGATGAAGATGGATCGCCTGAAGCTGGAGACTCCGGTTCCGAAGGACAACATGATTTGCCTGATCAAAGAACTGTTCCTTGCTGTACGCTTCGATTCCAATCTGAAACCCAAGTCCACCGTTTATATGCTGTTGCATGTTGGGTATTTTCAAAACCAATTAAATACACCCAACAACAATTTTAAGACACACCCAACGTAAATAAGATACACTCAAAAATATTAAAGATTCACCCAATAGCGCTGAACATATACACTCAGTAACATTAAAGAGATACCCAGCAAAACTGGAGATACACCTAACAAACACTGAAGTCACACCGAAAAACATGAAGATACAACCGATAATGCTAAAGATGCATCCAACTAAAATGAGATACACCCAACAGTAATGAAGATACACCTAATACCGCTGAATATACACTTAATAACACTACAGATACACCCAACAATGATGAAGATATAAACAGAGCAACAACAGAATCACAATAGAAAGAGGATAGTATGGAACTGATGCTTACCATTGTACACTGGCTCTAAAAAATACAGGAAATGATAACAATGACTGATAGCATCTACAGCACAAAGGAGTTGAGCAAAGTTGCTCACCTCAGCCGACCGTGCCCGCAGCAGATTCACGCTTTCCGATTCCAGCCGAATTATTTCTTCGCTCAACTCTTCGATGCGAGCTAGATCCGTAGCCTTGCGATCCTAGTTGGCAAAAAATGCATCAGAAACATTCAGAGAAAACTACACAAGAAAACCTGTATCACAGAAACTGCTGAACAAAACGCTTTGTACAAAAAAAGTACAGAAATATGCTAAGACTCGCCTGCTTCAACTTGCCTACCCACCATACTTATTATTAGTATAATTATAACGAATTTATTATTATTATCAGTGCATGAATTGTTATTATTAATATTGTTATTATAATTATCAGTACTATTATTGTCAATAAAAGATTATTATAATTATCAGTATCGTTATTATCAGTATTATTATTATTATTATTCATTCATTCATTCATTCATTAAACATCACAATCTAATGACCAAGCATCAATCGATGGTGCTGAGCAACAGTGAGTGACTTGCTAAGAGCCCTACACAGTAACCGTCTCATAGCTCGAACCGCATTACAAGGCATGCGCTCTAACTAATCGGTTGCCTTACTGTGTCCTGTAAAAGAAATCTTTGAATATATATTTGTCCTCACGAGGTTTTGAACTCACGACTTCTGGGTCGAGAGTTCAGCCTGTCAACCACTACACCACCTTTACAGAGATCGAGTTCAAATGCATGCTCGATTTGCTACGATAAAACATGATCCATTGACCGACCTGTTCATCTTTGATCTTCGAGAGGAGATCGACGCGCTGAGATGGCGACTTGAGGCGTCTCAGTAAACTCATGTACTGCGTCTTGAAGGAGTCTGAAAAAGCCCAAAATACAAAATGTTGGATTAAGCATCAGTGAATAGGAACATTGATACGACAGTTGGTACTGAGAAATTTCTTCTGAGATTTACATTTACATATAAATTACAGAGGTGTGTAACAAACGTTACCTTTAACCAGTTTACAGCCAGACAGACAGACACACAGAAGACAAACAGAAAGACAGACAGACAGACACACACAGATGCAGAGTAAGATAGATACACAGACAGACATACACACCTATGGACAGGGAGGCAGACACACTCACCCAAAAGCTGCAGAAGAGCCGCAGGAACTTCGTCCTCATCCAGAGCATCTTGTTGACCTCCCTCGACCTGACCCTCTTCCAACTGAGGACGGCCTTCACCCACACAAGGCTGGCCTTCAACCGAACCGGATTGGCCTTCGACCGGAAAAGGATTTCCATAACTGAGCGTACTTCCACTGAACGAGGTACAACTCCGGTCGTCCGCAGATGAGCAACACTGTCTTGTGCAGGTCACAGCACAACTATCACCAAGGCGACCAGACATGCCGTCGTTGCCATGGTACGTCGCCATGTTGCTACGGCTCACTGCCATGTCGCCGCGGTGTGTTGCCGTGTCACCATGGTACGTTGCCATGTCACCGTTGCGCGCGATCAGTGCTTCCTTTGGCAGTGACACTGGAATCGAAGACAACATGGCTGCTGATACATCCCATTCGTTTGACGTTAATGGCACCACGGCATCCTCTGAGCCGACACAGCACGAAGTGCGACTTAACTCCGACTTTCGACATGACTTCAGACTGGCCTGAGATGACTTTCGACCAAAACGTGACAACTCCGGATCGACTTGCGACGACCCTCGACTCGACTGCGACGACTCCGAGTCGGAGTCCTGTTCCGTCTTTAGACTCTGGTCCAACTTCAGATCGAACAGCGACTTCGAGTCGCGCACAGAACCAGGACTTGTCTGCGATTTCGGACTCAGATGCGTCTTTGCGTTGTTTGGCAAAGCAAACCCAAACTGCAAAGCTGCCTCTCGAGGCAGCGAGATCGGGATCGATGACATAGACGTGGGACAGGAAGCCAATCCAAACTCCCTGCAGACAGCCTCGCGAGGCAGCGAGACGTAAATCGGTGGCTGCGCGGAACCAGTATCTTCCTGCGTATGGAAACTAGGGAACCAGTCTATGGCTTTGTAATCGTAGTCGGAGGCGTGCCTGCCCTGGCTTAGCAACCACGCTGTAACTCCATCGGCGTTTCCAGGCGGGAAGAACGCCGGTGGGTCCGTGACGTCCGATGAACCGGATATGGGTTCGGTCTCTGGTAGGGGAACCGCTCTGCTGAGCAGTTTCTCCGACTCCAACCGCATCCAGTCCATGTCAAACTTCCCCGTGTCTACGTAACCTACAGTACAACAATACAAATGTTACGAACAACAAAAATTACACCCTGCTCTCCCTCGATATTTTCTAATATAATCTAATCTAATCTAATCCAATCTATTCAATTATTTTAATCTAATCTAATCTTGTAAATTCTACACATCCGTTTTATAATGCATAACATATGAATTGATGCCTTTTAACCAGGGGTGTCAAAAAGTCACCGACAATGTTTTTCCGGATGCGGAGCTTTCTCTAAGGACTACTGTGATGTTCGTGACTGATAATGAAGAGCAAAATAAAGATTTTATAAGCCAACTGTTTGTATGCTTAAAAATGCACCATTTAAGATTCAGTTTGGCAACAATTTTTTGGGAACAGGTTCACCGAGCCCCTCCCAGACCCATACCCTATTTTGCTCAGACGCTTTTGCCAGCCAGTTGCTGGAAATATTGCCACTGGCCCACCATAAAAAATAGCTTTGACCCCTGCTTTAAACTAAGTGATCACTGCACTATACGAGGCAACAGCTCGGGTGACAGAAATTCACGATAAATAATCACGGCGCATAGAAGTCAGTCAGTGAGATAAGATGGTAAAAGTTTGTACCTGGCTCGTTGAGTCTTCCTGCTTCATCGTAGAATTCTTCCAGCGCCTCATCCAGTTCCGCGTCGTCGAATTCCTCCGTGCCTGACCAACAGGGACTCCCTGAAATTAGCAAACATCTCCCATTAGTCCAGTCACTCACATCAATCCTTCCTTGTGGAACAGTCTCTCACTTGAAATTAGAACTTAACGTGACAAAAATAGCTCAGAACACATGTTCAGCTACTCTTAAGACGCATCTTTTCAGATATGTTCGATGGACATGTTACAGCGCCTTGTTAGGTTTCTAAAAATGTGCTACACAAGTGTGTGGATATATACATACATACACACAATACATGTATGCATGCATATATTCACACACACATATATACATAGATTAAAATTATTCTGCTACTCACTCAGTGACTCGTCCGGTTCACTGTTGGCCAAGCGACAATTCTCATCCAAATCGCCATCACCCGTCTGAAACATAAACATCGGTTTAAACATTGATGAGCTTAAAACGACAGATTAAGAAAGCGCACAGTTTATGAAACAAGACAGACAGACGGAGTCAAAAAGACAGCCAGAAAAACAGACAGAGTCATACAAAAACAGACAGACCGTCAAACAGACAGACAACGACCAAGTCAAACACAGTCAAACACACAGTCAGACAGAAAGACAGACAGGTACTCAGACAGGCAGGCGGGCAAGGCAGACAGTCAAACAGACCGAGTCAAAAACACAGTCAGACACAGAGACAAACGGAGTCACACACAGTGACACAAACACTCAGAAAGACACACACATAGAGTCAAACAGACAAATGGACAGACATGAACTAACCTCTTTCTCAACTTTTGGCTCCACACAGACCTCCCTCCTCCTGTCATCCACACCGTCCTCCATTTCATCGACCTGTTCATCTGAATGCCGACTCCCTTCATTGTCACAAGGCGTCGCTTCGCTACCTGACTCATCCGATTCGATCCTCTTAACACATCTCCTCCTCGGTGTAGCGAACCCTCGGCCGGCATGACTCGGATGACTCTTAATGTGGATCCGCTTTCCGACCGGATGAGTCACCAGCTGAATCCGTCTGCAGTTCGATCGCGGCTCGAGCTCGATTCGATCATTAAGAACCGACTTTGCATTCGATCCATTCTCCGACGACAAAGAGTTTTCGTTGGAGGTGACGTTTTCGGACTTCACGGCCGATCGAGAGACCGAATTCGACGTCGCAGAGGCCGTGTTTGAACTTTGACCTTCGACGCGTGTGACGGGGGAGGACGAGAGCCGGATGTCAAAGAGCCATCGGTTGGTAGACTTGGGAGTTAATGCCTCTTCGCCTTTTGCTGTTTGCCTGAGTTGACTTTCTGCTGCGTTTCCGTTCGGACTCGAAGCTGTGACCGCCTGGACACACGAGTTCTCCTCTCCGCCGACTTCACTCAAGATTTCTGACAGCGTTCTCCGTGCGGCATTCCTTGGTATCCCGTCTTCTGACATGCCCGACGATACACGTGGCAGTTTATCTCCCTTGGACGGAATCTTCTGCCGATTGGTGTCAGATAGCTTGAGAACTCCCTCCTGGGATTTTTCGTTGGACGACACTCTCTTTCGTCCCACGCCAGCAACGTCCGACAACTTGAGTCTGTTCTTCCTCAGGCTCCTCTCTTCGGCATTTCTCTGCAACGTGCCCGAGACTTTCCTTTCTCTCAAAACGCCCTCCGATGCTAACCTCGAGCGCTGTGAGTCAGCTGCTCGTTCGGTCATTCGATGCTTCTTAACGTTAGTCACGTCTTTGGGCTTTCGCGCGCCGTTAAACATTTCAGGAACCGTGTCCGATGTGGCTCTCTGCGTCTCTACAAGTTTAATGCTCGTGCCACTTCTCATTTCTTCCTCATCGAGCAGTGTAATTCTCGCTCGCTTCGACTCTGGTAAGCCGGAAGCCGTTCTTTTTCTTTTTCCCTCACGCGCTTTATCTTCCGATTCGCCATCCACCGGCTCGCATCCGTTCAGCATTTGAAACTGATTCCGATCGATCATTTTCCCGTGTCCGTTAGAGTCGTTTAAAAGACCCATCGAGAGCTTCAACTTCTGAATGTGACGTTCCAACCGTTCCTGTAGAACGCCGTTTGTCTTTTCCGACGGTGGGTGATGAAAACCGTTTCTCTTCTCAACGCCGAACCCCAGGGAGCGAGCGGCCCGGGAGCTCCTCTTCAGATTCCTTTCTTCGTCTCGATTCTCCGAGACCTGTAACGTCGCGATGAGCCTGATCGGGGTTTGTGGACTGCGCTCAAGGTTACGGCGATCGTGAGATGGAATTCGGAGTCGTAGTAACGGCTTCTTTTTCTGATTGATGCTCCTATGGTTTCGGGTTTCGGTGTTGTCCGACTCTGCAGCTTTCTTTTGTCGGCCCTCGTTAGTGCGGTGGTTACGATGTCGCCTGTGGTGGCCGTAAGACTGTACACAGAAAACGATAAGTTTAATTAATCCATAGTATTTATTAATGAATATTATTTATTATTTCATATTATTTACTAATTCATATTTTTCATAATTTCATATAAGGCCAAAACAAAATAATGGTGTGTTTCCGGTAACCCGACCGACTCACTTTTTGCCGCGACTCAGGAAAATTTTGTAAAAAATTGTTTTTCGGAAAATTTTAAAAAATTGTTTTAAGCCTTTTTCGCGACATTATAGGTGCATTCACTGAAGCAGAGACATTATACAGCTGGAAATTACAGCAATAAAAGGGCCTTTGCATGCCGGTGATGCAGAATCATTGCAGACATTATAGGTGCATTCACTGAAGCAGAGACGTTCCGGAAACTAGCGGTCTTTCAATGGAAAGAATGGTGCCGTAAATTACAGCAATAAAAGGGCTAAAGTGTAGGAGTTTGGGAGAGGGAGGTAAAAGACCCGAAACAGTGGTGGATTTTCTCACCCAGGGTAATTTGACACGGGTTATTTCACAAATCTGACCGCCATATTCATTGTATCAGAAATACCTATTACCGCTCGTATCGTGCGTGCCATTATAAAAGTAAAGCCTCCTAATAGCAATCAGCCTACTTAACAACCTCCGTAGCATTCTACTTTCGTAGCAAACAGCCTTCTTGTCAGACCTCATTAGCAACCAGTTTCAAAGTCAGACTTGGCCCCTTTAGCAACCGCCTTCCTTAGCAACAGTTATCCTTAGAAACTGTCCTGCTTAGCAACTGCCTTCATTAGCAACTAGTCTCCTTAACAACCAGTCTTCATAGCATCCAGTCTTCGTAGCAAGCAGTCTCCTTAGCAGACGACATTAGGAAAAACCATATTTCTTTCTATGCAGTGTTAATAATATTATAACAATAATTTTCCCATGGACAATTTACACACATGTATGATGTTGAGGAGATAACAGATTTGTAATAACATATGGAGAACGAAAAGTCAGCGATTTTCTCACGAAAATTACCACCCATGCATATTTCCTAAAGAGCCGTTGTCTGCTACACGTTTATTGTTTCATATACATAATCCATAATTCCTTCCCCACTGACTGCCCCTTCCATTTCACAATGGAGGCTTGCAAGAAAAACGATGTCAGCATAAAATGAAATAAATAAGATTGTTTTCTACAGCAGTTTGTAGGTACATTCTGCAAAAAGACATTTTTAACACTCACATAGAAAATATATACTTTGGTACAGCATGTACCGCTCTGCCTAAATGAGCAGTGGCGTAATTTTGGAAAAGCACTGCATAAAATTATTTTACCAAAATAAAATTATTGCGATTATTGGAATTGAGAAGGAAGAGACCTACCTACCCAGTTTTCTTTAACTCTGTGGAAAAGGAAAACACACCAGAAGGTCGACCTTTGAAACAACTGGAATGAATTTGGCAGAACTGATGCAGCGGCGGACAGAAGGAAATGGAGAGGCTTGACATGAAGGTCGCTAAAGTTCCAAGAACTGACAGCACAAGGTTTTTTTTAACTCTGTTACCGGAAACACACCATTATTTTTTTTTGGCCTAACGCTGTCGCATGTTATGGCCGTAAGACTGCAGAAAATGACAAGTTTAATTAATTAATAGAATTTATTATTGATTATTGTATGTTATTTATAATTTCATGTTATTTACTAATTCATATTTTTTGTGATTTCATATTTTCATGATTTCATATTTTTTCATGATTTCATATATTTTCATGACTTTATGTTATTAATTATTTCATAGAATTTATTCTTTCATTATCGCTTTTCGTTCTCAGCTTTCACCCGAGTCACAAATTAAACCTCTCAACTTAAATAATTATTTTACTAATTACCATTTGAAGACTTATCTCTTTCCAGCTGCCAGTGCATTTTAGACGAATAAAAAAATTAACGTGATACAACTATCTGATTAGTAATAGTAAGATAGAATAATGTCCATCGCAAAGAAACATTTTATAGGACATGATTATGTAATGTCCAAAAGTCTACTGAATCACCTACATGACTATAAGAAAACTTAAAAAATAACTAACAAAGAAGAACAGTCCCTTAACACTTTAACTACGAGCTGCATTGGTTTCCCAGTTGCTTTTCGCACACTCTCGTGATTTAAGTGATAAGCTAGCGCCCCCAAGCCAACTCTGCTATGATGACCGTTCATAGATCAATGGAAAGGATTGGTCACCCTCCCTTGTATGCCAAGGCTACGGAAAATGAAGACGTGAGAATTTCACACCCGTGGATGCCTCAGGGCCAGCTTAAGGGACTGCTCTTCTTCTTTGATCAACTCAGATAGTGCCATTAAGATCTTAGTTGCAGGCAGATGGGGAATTAAAAAATTCAATAATAACTCAGAATAGTTTTTACACATTAGCCACAGTGGCCGATTGGTTAGGGCGCTCGCCTTGTAACGCGGAGAGTGCGGGTTCGATCCTCCTCCCCTGAGACGGTTATTGTGTAGGAACCTTAAGCAAGTCATTTGCTCACATTTACTCAGTGCCATCGACTGATGCTTGCTCATTAGATAGTGGTGCTTAATCAATTCATATAATAATAATAAGCATAACATAATAATTGGAGAACTGATCGCTTGTAGAACTTTGTAGAGTTGTCTTTTCTTATTGAAAACAAAATATACCTTGTGCCCTTCCTGCCGATCCTTAAAATAATTCTCAAGCTGAAAACAAACATGCAATAGGATTACGAACAAGAAGACGATGCAAATAAGACAAAACTCTCTAAAAAAACACAAAATGCTACTACAAAATAAAATAAATCATCAGCATAATTAATTACCAATTGGCTAGGGGTAGGGGCACAGGTGGAGCAGAAATCTCAACATAAATTTCTGCCCTAGTGGGAATTCAAACTCCTGACCTCTCGGTCGACAGTCCAGCATGCTAACCACTACATCATCGAGCACCCGCTAATCTAATTGAATCCAATTCAATATATAACCCTCTTTTGCGCCATTATCAAAACACCAAAGACATCGAGAGTGGTAGCTTCAACTGAGCCATAGTAGAAACTCATACGGTTTTTGAGAATCCAACTTCATATCCAGGGGTGAGAGAAACTGGAAAAAAGGCCATAGTTGGTAAGCCACTTGAGAAACATTAGCTTGCTACAGACGATGCTATATAAATGTCATAATTACAATTCATTTACACGATAACATTTACAATTAAAATTACGATAACATTTACAATTGCAATTAGTCTCAAACAGTTTAGACCTGAATAACAAAATTCCAGTGCAGAAGATTAGGCAGAGAATTCTAAATCTTTTCCAATGCCCGAGAGCCCCATACTGTCCCACTGTGAGGTACTAGAGGACCATACTGTAAGAAAGAAATCTTCGAACAGGTTGGGTTGGTTAGGAAAAACAAGCAGGGTGCCAACTGACCTGTGTGCGATCGATTGTATGCAGGAAGTACGCAACCGGTTTGTACGTCCACGAGACGGGTCCACGCAACGGTGACAACTCCTGCACCGTCATTATCGCTCCGATATCTGGGCAAAACAACACTGCTTCATAACGTCACGTGAATGATGTGCAAAACTGGTTACCATGGTTACACTCCTTTGTAGCACTGTGTAAATTATGAGCATATTTTTAGTTTCATTGCTTTTAAACTGCAGAAAAGTTATCAGGACTATGATGATATACTGACAACTGTGTTATGACTGTGCTATCAAGTACACATTACATGAAAATCAAACTGATTTCAATTTGAGATTCAGTTCGAATTTTTACCCCGGAATTGATTCGAGATTCTATTTGACTGAAAATTTGTGATTTGCAGGTCCCTAATATTACTTTCCTTTACCATAACATACTTTCTCTTAACGAAAGAAAATTGAAAAGAATCGCAAAGTTACCGCTGAGGTTGCGTTCGGAGATCTGCATGTTGAAGGGACGGAATTCCATCGATGACACGATCTTTGTGCCTTCTCTCAGATCGTGAAAGCGCTCCTTCAACTGAAGAAAAGAAAAGCAATGCATTAAGCTACCAAGACAGGATTTCGTCATTTATATAGAGCAAGACAGACAAGACAGATAGGCTGGAATATTTTTCCGAGAAACAATCTAATCACAGTTGGCAGAAGTCCGCATGTGGACAAATCTTCTTACGGACTGGATGCAGGGTAGCCACAAGGTTAATAAAACAAAAATCCATGACATTCCATGACCTTTTTTAATGACTTTTAAGACTTATTCTAGATGAAAAAGGACCTACTTTCTAATTGTTTAATCGAAGTAATATTTTATCGAAATTAAAAAATCTGATTAGTAATATGTCTAACAATTTATGTTAACGATTTTTCCATTTCCCATGACTTTCCAAGACCTAGCAAATCCACCATTTTCAAATTCCATGACTTTCCAGGACTTTCTTGGTAAACATCTGTTTTTTCCAGGTTTACCAGCCTTAAATTTTTTAAAATTTAAAAAAAAATCCAGGTTTTCCAGGATCCGTGGCAACCTTGTGGATTTGGTTTTGGAGCGCCATCGGTTGAAGCCTTGTGCATTAGACACTGGCTCAATAGAAGCTACTAATTACAATTACAATAACTGCTTACTTGGTGATCAACTCCAGGCCCAAACGCAAAGTTGTTGACAAAGATGACCCTACGAAAAGAAAAACCATATAATGTTTATGTAAACGAATCGGAGTATACTGCTAATTCGGCACGTTTGATCGTGATCCAATGCAACAATGAACCAAGTACCAATATGTCTTATATCAATGCGTAAGCATATCTGCATCAATGCTTTACATGTATATAAATAAGTATGTTAACATGCTTACCATCATAATTATTATCATGTCTTAGATCACAGTGCTAACATGTCTATAGTAAATTCTTTAGCAGGTTAATGATCATAAGTGTTTATGTCTAGATAAATTTGGTAACATGTGTAAACATGTCGACTGAATGTGCTACCAGGATCAATTCATAACATGTCTGCATTCATAAATGCCAACATACTACTGACAAGAGCATCAACATGTTACAAATTCACATGTCTGCATTCGTAAAAGCCAACGTACTTCTGACAAGAGCATCAACATGTCTTAAATCCACATGTCCCAAATCGACATGTCTCGAATCAACATGTCTCGAATCAAAAGTTTATCATGGTGGTTTATCACCATACCAAATTTCAGCAACATCTGAGATGGTGATGCATGATGACTGTGTTGATTTGACGTGGAATGCCCCACATGTCCCAAATCGACATGTCCCAAATCAACACATTAACGTATCAGCTTACGTGGAGGCGTTGATGGTGTCTCTGTGGCTTTCCGCAAGGAAGTCTCCCTTGACGAGCTCAAAGTTGCTGTGCGTCTTTCCATAGAACTCCATCCAGTGACGAAATTCATATGCCATTTGCTGACGACAAATAAAAACACAATAGATCTTCTTTCCTAATATTACTTATTCAATTATTTAAAGCACAATTATTCACAGCCTAACAAAGAAAGATATCACGTAAGCGACTGAACAGATCGGACAGATACAGGAGAGAGAGATACTGAGGAGAAGAGACAGACACAGGGAGAGAGACATTGAGCAGAATGGACAAATGTATGGAGCATTCCAAAAAATAGCTCCAGCAACCGAAAAAGCTCGTTCACCCACAATAGTTCTTCATTTAGCTATAACATTACATTAACTGAGAGTAAAAATAATTTATGTAGCACCGTTAAAAACGGAAGTGTGACTTTCAAGACTTGACTGAGAATGGGGACAGAAGAATCCTTACCTCGGCATACTGTGCTGGCCAGTTGGCTTTTTCGATTCCATAGCAGAACTTGCAGTTGGTCGCTGCTGCCACCTGTAGGACCACCTGGCCAACACCTGTCAATCAGACCAATCAAACATCTCTCTCAGGTATGAACGGAACTACAGAGAGTAAGTTAGAAAGATGAATGTGGCAGAGCTTAGTGAAACAGGACAGCAAATCCTCCAAATAATAATCAGCTCTCAAGCGTTTTCACCATCAGTTCTCAAAGGTCTGACTAGTTGATTGACTGACTGATTGGCTGAGTAAGTAAGTAAGTAAGTAAGTAAGTAAGTAGTCTATTCACCACCAAATACAGCAAAATCACAAATTGTAAGAGCTGAGTGGTGGGCTACCGGTGAAGTCTCATAGGACTCATCTCACGGTCACCCAAATAGACTGACTGGCTGATTGACTGACAGACCAACTGGCTGATTGCCTGACTGATTGACTGACTGACTAATTGCTTTACTGACAGAATAACCTTACAGGGTTAACCAACGGCTTCTCCCAGGTGTGCTGAGGTTAAGAAAATTAAGTCGCCAACACTTCAAATCCAACTCCATCTTTCTGAGTCAACACATGCGACTGAATTTCTACATCTGCTAACAAAAAGCATGTCTTGCAAATAAATTATTCGGTTTTTCCAATTGGAAAATTTCAATTATCAATTGAACAGGCTGTAATTAATAATTAATTAATTAATTATCTGGCTGATGACGAACCGCTTCCAAGATCGATGAACTGATCGTTTTCTGAGAAATTGATCGTGTTGATCATCTGATCGATGAGTTCAAAGCTAGTCTCTCCATAGACCTTCAAACATTTAAACAACAAAGATCTGATATGCAAGGGGAAGAAGAGGATTGAAAAATAGGTAAGTAAGCAGGAGGCTCCAGCAGTAATTGGCTGGTTGATTGACTGGCTCAGTAGGTGATTGACTCAGTCATTGATTGGCGAGATGATTAACCCAGACTTAGTAGGTGACTGGTTTATTGACTGGTTTCGACCTGTCAGCTTGATACCGAGAATAAACGAAATTGATTGACCGATTGATAGATTGACTGATTGATTGATTGACTGATCGATTGATTGACTGATTGATTGATTGGTGCAAATATGCCATATAATCATCCGAACGCATGCTTTTGTGACGGTAGCACTGGAGTCCAGTGGTGCTTGGAGTTCAGAAGGATTGGATTTTGTGTTGGAATTAGGACGAAGGATGACGGATACAACATATTACACACTCGAGACAAGCCACCTGTTCCAAAGACTGGTAGCTGTCCAATGCAGGAACGCCATCTGCTTTTCCTCAACTTTACCATGCCAAATTGTTCACTCTATTATGATGATGTTGATGATGATGATGATGATGATGATGATGATGATGATGATGATGTGTGTGATGATGATGATGATGATGATGATGATGATGATGATGATGATTGTCGTGATGATGATTATGATGACGATGATGACGATGATTATAATAACAACATGCATGTTAACTGGATATGCATATTAATCCCTTTCCCGCATAAAAAACCACTCAATCCTCCAGCAATTCGACCAGGACCATACATTTTTCCTTCATGTCTTCATTGAAACCGCATACCATGCGCTCGTGCAGTCTGCACAATCTGGCCGCCGCACATTAACCGAAGCCCGCAGCGCCAAAAATACCCCGGGCGGCAGCAGCAGACTCGTGACGGAACAAAACCGAGCGCGTCCTCGTCAACAACAGCGGCTCTGGTTCTGTTACAAGGCCGTCGCGTTGGACGTTGAAACACACATAGTGCTCACTGCTTGTATTTTATCGTATAACGGGAACAATGCCAATACATCATTCACCAACAACCACTGCTACCAGCACCGGCGCACATTAACCGCGGTCTCCGTCTCCATCGGTCGAGCCACTAATCCCCCGACGGGCGAGGGTCACCCGGCCGCGGCGGCGTGGAGACCGCCGCTTCCCTTGGCCAGGGACGACCAGAAGGACGAGGGTGTGGTGCCACGTAGCGTAACCGTGAAGATGTGCCCCAAAATATTGTCACTGATTAAGGTGACGATGAAGTAACTGTCAAGCTGAACTATATAAGAATGTGCCACGGATTCGCGCTGCTGTATAACCTTGAGCATGGTAAAAATGTTTGTAATAATAATACTAATAGTAATTATAATAATAATCATCATCATTATTGCTCCGTCGGATCTTGAGTTCTAGCCGTCCAAATATGGATTTTTATATTTCTGGATATTTTTTTAATTCCTGAGAAATCTTAAGTACTCCAGGGCAAAAAAAATAATAATATCTTTTTGCACTAAGCAAATCAACGAAGACTAGCTGTCCCAGATAAATGTTATCCCTAATTTTTGAAATCCTGAGGAATTGGCCTACATACACCTGAGGCAACGATAACGATAATAATAATAACAATAATAACGCCCTCGACCAGGGTCCAGCAGCAGACTGCCGTCGACCGTCGTCCAATGGACAGCCTTTCCGCTACATTGCCACCATACTCCGAGCCCTACTGAGAAGGTGCTTCAGACGGACGTGGGCGGAGCCGGACACATCTCCACCCGGAAACATAAGCAGCACCACACCCCACGTTTCCCTCTACCAGGGCCCAGCAGCAGCAGAATGCCGTCGACCGTCGTCCAATGGACAGATCAATACTTGTAGAACGGTCCTCGCTCCCTCCACGCAACAGCGTACTACCCAACTTTCGCTAAATTAGAACGACGAGAGTGGGGGGTCTATTCTTGCTATGGGGGCGGGGTAGACAAGTGTCTTCGCTGTTGAGGGAGCGGCAAGTCGTAAATCACCGACCGGTAGAGGGGCGGGAGGAGAGAGGGCATACGACGACCTGGAGATACCGTAATACGGATCCCCTTGGCCAGTGTACTCGATGGCCTTATTGTGTTGATGACGATGAGGGGCGGGTGTTGCACGGTCATGCCCCGCGTTTTATTTGGGGAGGGGGGAAGGGTGGAGACGAACAAAGAGGAGAGGAATTCGGGGTGTCGTTTCTTAGAGGGCGTGTAGGGCTCGGCTCTCGTAAGGGGCTGTGCAGCGAAACAGGTGACCCCGTTCTACGTCACGACCCCCATAGGGCGCGAACTTTGGGGCAAGCGACGATTTTCCGAATTCCCAGCACCAATCGCCAAAGCCACCTAGGAATGGACGAACCGGAAGTGGATGCACCGGTAGCTGCTGTGCTCATGAATATTAACTAGTATTCATGACTATCAATTAGTATTCATGAATATTAACTAGTATTCATGAATATCAATTAGTATTCATGAATATCAATTAGTATTCGTGAATACTAATTAGCTATCATGAATATTAATCAGTATTCATGAATATTAATTAGCATTCAAGAATATTTTTAGGGTAATTCCTCTACTACTGGACTGACGATTCATTGGTCGTCGACTCAATGATAGACCCCCCACACTCACTCATCCACTCGCTCACCGGTTGACTTGACTGATTGACAGATATACTTCTACGAGATAGTAGTAGTAGTAGCTTCAGTTTAACGACACTGAGCGATTACAAAGATCAATAGCGTCGCCCTCCTCCTTTCTCCATGCTTGGGACTGGCACTGCAAGAGTACGAGCACTGGCGAGTTTTCTATGGGAACGGCTCAAGAGAACCATGATAACAATGAGCTTAAGAAAATTAAGTCCCAACCAATGGGTTTAGTTAGCACATGAACTAAATTTCTACCATTAGAGGAAAAACAACAATTATGTATGTACGCATGTGTGTGTGTGTGTGTGTGTGTGTGTGTGTGTGTGTGTGTGTGTTCGTGTGTGTGTGTGTGTGTGTGTGTGTGTGTGTGTGTGTGTGTGTGTGTGTGTGTGTGTGTGTGTGTGTGTGTGTGTGTGTGTGTGTGTGTGTGTGTGTGTGTCTGTGTGTGTGTGTGTGTGTGTGTCTGTGTGTGTGTGTGTGTGTGTGTGTGTGTGTGTAGCTGTGTGTGTGTGTTTGTGCTCGTGTTGCTCACCCCGGCAGAAAATGGTTCGTATTGGTTGAGTTTCTCCGGATCGACAACCGCTCGGTTGTAGCACTGCTGGATGATATGTCTCAATAACCTAACGGAAGGACGACAGCGCTTACGTTGCGTCCATCTAGTGTCCTGTTGTTCGAAACAGAGAAAACAAAAAAGAACCGTTTAATTATTTATTCGTTTCACAGCAATTTATGTAGCACCAAAGATAGTGTTCAATGACTAGGTCCATTCCTCATTTGAACGTTACGGTCATCTGCATAATAATATTAGGCTCATAAAATTAATTAACAAGCCATTATTAGGCAATCCTATTTTAGAAATACAAGTTATTATTAGGGTCTGCAAACTCCGTCGTTTCAAATTTCAAACGTACTAGTCCACTAAGTCCACTTTAATTGTGCAAGAGTCATTATTTTGAACTTCTGTTTGAAAACAGATCACAAGTTACTAGACTAACAATACGATACAACTTCATACCTAGAGTCCTCTATGCTAGTCTTCAATGACTATGCCCATTCCTCAGTTGAACGCTATGGTCAACTGCATAATGAGTAAAACTATACACCTATTATGTTCTATAAACTCTTTGACATTGTAACTGATTGCGGTGTGCCAATCAGAGTTGTCTTTCTCAATAAACGAATATAATTATTATATCTGAGTCTGGACCTTGAACAAGGACTTGCTCACAATTGCTCAACGCCATCATCTGATGCCTGGTCATTAGATAGTGGGGCTTAATAAATGAAGAGATAATAATAATAATAATAATAATAATAATAATAATAATAATAATAATAACAAATATATGAGAATGATGACGATAATAACAACGATGATGATGATGATGATGATGATGCTGGTATATGATGATGATGATGGCGATGATGATGATGCTGGTTATGATGATGATGATGGCGATGATGATGATGCTGGTTATGATGATGATGACGATGATGATGATGATGATAATGATAATAATAAATATAAGAATAATGATGATGATGATGATGATGATGATAATGATAATAATAATAACAAATATAAGAATAATGATAATGATGATGATGATGATGATGATGATAGTGATAATAATAATAATAGTAGTAATAACAATAATAAAAATAATAATAATAATAATACTCAATAATAATAATTCCTATTAGCGGTAGACCTGGGAGTCGACCCCAATAAGTCGACCCCAGTCGACTTGGGCATCCCAAGTCGAGTCGAGTCGTTTCTGCTTAGCGCAACTGACCCCCAAGTCGAATTTGTACAGAAAAGTGACCTCAAGTTGTTTTCTACACAAGTCGACTTAAACCGACTTGGGACACAAACAAATCTAAATTTATCTCGCCACACTAATCATCGTGAGGCCACGATGGCGTTTAAGCAGTTGTATAGTGTTTTTAGCGTGAACAAGCGTTTTAAGACCTATTTTGTGTTAGGGTTGTGTCATGACAATACACCTGTAGACTACATATGTATAATGATCTAGTTGAGCGGGCGGTCAGCGCCGCTTGTCTTACGTAAACATTGACTGAATATAGATTGTATACTGAGCACGTGCTAATAGCGCGGGAAAGGTTAGATTGCTGATTACAGTCGATTTGAATAATGCAGTTGTCTTAATACAGTAGATAGAGCTGTATATTGAGAGTGAAGTGTTAAGAAATATAGTTGATTTATGTTGACGATATACACTGAATTGAAGTGTTGAAGATAAAAGTTGATTTTCATCTCATTTGAAAGAGTAAGAAGCAATATTCAAAAACGCAGAACGGTACTGCGATATTATTTTGTATCATCGACGCCGGTTGCGGCGGTTGGGCTAAGCAGTTACTTAGGCCTACTTATTTTTATCATTTTACCAGTGTCGATTTATCTATATCATGAGTTATTATATGTTAAAGCGTCACACGTACGTTTCATAAAACTGGTGAATCGAAATGTTAATATAAATGTTAGCACGTCTGCCTTATCAAGAGCTGAACGCGCGCAAATCAATTAACTTTTAGTCGTCAGTGAATTCGACCCAAAGAAATCTGGATCTCAAATTAATCAATCGATCGTTTGGCGCTACTTTGGTGCACTGCATTAGTCGTTTGCAGACGGAAAAACTGTTGTATTAGACAATGATCGACTTTATTGTCGGTGAGTTGTAGTACTGTGGGATGATACATGCATTGCCATGCATTGCTATTTGAATGACGTTAGTGGCCAAATAATTATGACAACAGAATTAAACTGTGTCATTATAACAAGCCATTCAGTGCAACCAGTCCGCGGTCCGCTGCAGATTCTTCTGTTAACCCATTAAAGCATTACAAAATTCTTCAAGAACAAACACAAACAGCTTAAAATAGGCCTAATAAGCAATTTTATTCATCAGGTGTTGTGATCTCATTACTCATTGGTATAAGAAATTAATGCTTGCCAGGCAAATTGGCATGACATTTTTTATTATTAGCCGTACGTAATCGTAATTACCATGTCAGAAGTCGACTTTAAGTCGGAAGTTGGTAGTTTTTCTGCCAAGTCGGGTCAAGTCGTTTTGACTCCAAGTTGTCGACTTCAAGTCGACCTCAAGTCACTTTAGGGTCAAGTGGGGTCAGATTGGCTCACCAAAGTGACTCCCAGGTCTAATTAGCGGTCATTCCAGATGTTTCTCTTTTAATTAGTATTTAAGTCCTTGAGGGATCATATATACACCGTGGCAAAACAAAAAAAATAATAATAATAATAATAAAGGCTGCCTCTCAAGGCATGCCTCTTCTTCTCGTAGTAGATTGTAATAAATAGTATCTTAATAATAACAACATTAATAATAAAAACAGGTCAAGTGCAAAGCTATTCCAGGTAAACAAACCAAATGTACTGAGAAGGCATAACAGCGTCGTACTGCACTACAATTTGTCATGCAGACATTTTAGAAATTGCTGTCAAAGGGAAAAAAGTTTTCCGATTGCTTTTCACACATTTAGATGGTGCCAGGGTTTTAGTTGTTGTTAAGGGTTGGGGTTGAGGTAACTCTCTAGGTCTTTTTGAACCTTCTCAGCTATATAATTGAAAAGATATTTGGAGGGGTCAGGTCTTGGCCCCCCCCTCCAGCTCAATTGTTTCGTGTGCCATATATGTTCGTCTTTATTACTAATTCAAACTGACACAGGATGATCACAAGTTATTAAAGGAGTCGAATTTTACAGTATCGCATTTAAGCCATGCAGCCGCGCTAGGCGCCCATCTGTCCTACTGCTCATTTTACCAACGCCACCTAGCGAATGGAAGGCTGAGTTGACCTTTGGGAAGGTAGCGGGAATCGATCCCGCATCCATGATCTGATCTTCGTGCTGGAGTGTTAACCATTCGCCTAAACCTCCTCCCGTTAACAACAATAGATTCTGGCCCGCATTCGTGGTGTACTGCGGTATTAAATCCAAAATATATTCTACCCTCCCCTCCATGACTTTGTACTTCCTCCAAAAGACACTTAAGAACATTATACCTAGAGTTCTATACAAGCGAATTTTTAAGCCACCACGTTGACCCAAATCTTAAAAACTAACATTATTCCTTTTTTTCTTTATAGTAGCCTTTGTGTTATGTAAGTTGTGAAGCGGTGTGTCTTCCTGCTTGATCAATAAACGAATAAATCACCATCATCCAGCTCTTTTTGACAACTGTGTGATGCCTCTTCGAGAGAAAAAAATGCTCATCCTCAATTAAAAAGCAAATTTTGAATAATTAATTGCTCCAACCTTTTGTAAAATGTCTTCTACGACTTGATTGTATCTATCACAGACTTGCTTCATGCTCTGGTAGCTGAAGAAAAAACAACAATTGTTATTCATTACCACCGTTTGATATTAAAAAAGTTATACAAACAGATTCAGAATCAATATCCTACTACTCTGTAGACACAAAGAACAATGCACCAGGTGCAGGTACAATGGAACACCTGTATATTGCTCTTCAATGGAACCACGTCAATTAACGTCTCATAACATGAGACATGAGGTCACATTCTCAAGGCAAATCAATTAATTAACTTTGGGAGGAGGTCACATTTTGAAAGTGAATTAATTAAATATAAAAGAGGTCGCATTCTACAGGTGAATTAATTAAATCTGTGATGTGGTTACATTCTGAATGTGAATTAATTAAATCTGTGATGTGGTTACATTCTGAATGTGAATTAATTAAATCTGTGATGTGGTTACATTCTGAATGTGAATTAATTAAATCTGTATGTGGTTACATTCTGAATGTGAATTAATTAAATCTGTGATGTGGTTACATTCTGAATGTGAATTAATTAAATCTGGATGAGGTCACAATCTGAATGTGAATTAATTAACTATGGTAAACAGTCATATTCCGAGAGTGAATAAAATTAAACCTGGGGCCAGTTCGCATTCTGAAGGTGAATTAGGGATGAGGTCACATTCTGAACAAATTAAATCTTGGATGAGGTCACATTTTGAATATAACAAAACTGGGATTGTCACATTCTGAAGGTTGATTAATTAAATCCTGAATGAGGTCGCACTGAACAAATTAAATGTGGATGAAGTCACATTCTGAATATAAAAAAACTGGGATAAGGTCACATTCTGAAGGTTGATTAACTAAATCTTAAAAGAGGTCACATTCTGAATAAATTAAATCTGCAATAAGTTCACACTCTGAAGGTGAATTAAACCTTAGGCACCTGTCTGTACCTGTCCGTGTTATATCATAATTCAGGTTATAATTAAACACGTTATAACAAAGCGTTGGTGTAATTCAGTCAATTGGATCACTATTTCCAGCAGTGCTGGCAAACCGCCAAACCCAAGCAGGAACAGACAAGAGAGAAAACACTCTCACACAGATTAAGTGATGCCAAGGCCTATAGCAACCAGACAACAACAAGGAAGTAAGCAACGTTGGGGAAGGGAACATATGGCCCGACAGACACAGACAGACAGACAGACATAAATACAGACAGACACAGACAGACAGAGAGACACAGACAGATAGATAGACAGACAGAAATACAGACAGACAGAGAGGCACAGACAGATAGATAGACAGACAGACAGAAATACAGACAGACAGAGAGACACAGACAGATAGACAGACAGAAATACAGACAAGACAGAGATAGGCAGATACACAGACAGACAGACACAGACAGACAGACAAGGTCGGACAGAGTGAGACGCACACAGACACACTCTGATGCCGTGTTGAAAGCTTATGAATGTATTTATACAATGCGTCAAGTTTCAATGACAACCGCCCACGTTGTTATACAAACAGACAACGGTCAGTGA
Organism: Aporrectodea caliginosa; assembly: GCA_020284085.1. Classification (NCBI taxonomy): domain Eukaryota; kingdom Metazoa; phylum Annelida; class Clitellata; order Crassiclitellata; family Lumbricidae; genus Aporrectodea; species Aporrectodea caliginosa. The sequence continues at coordinate 265,086 of JACEVL010000847.1, forward strand.
AACCAGTCGAAAACAGTAAGACAACCGTTGCAGTGACAACCGTTGCAGCAGAAATGTTAAGACCAACTGACCACAGTGGGAGGCAACAGTTCAAGTGACAACAGTGAAAGCAACAACAGTGAAAACTACCAGTCACATTTGGACAACAGATAGACAACAATCACAGTTGGACAACAATCTAGAGCTGTACCGATATCGCTTTTTGCCGATTATGCCGATACCGCGTATGGCCGATTATTAAATTGCCGATACCGATACCGCGTATAGCCGATTATTAAATTGCCAGTACCCATTATGAGACCGAATATTTCATTATTTGTTTAGTCAAAATGTTCGGTTCCGAAACATAAACCAGTAATCTAGCGTCACAACTATAAAGGTGGACGTTTAAATTATTATTATTATATTCGTTTATTGGTAACAACAACAAAACTGATAGTCACACCGCTATCAGGTACATTGTGAGTAAACAAGAGTTACGAGTGAATGCTAAGCAAGATTATAGCATAAAACAAGAGCCCATAATTTATTAGAGCGACAATTATAAGGCGAGAAATTGTCATCAACTATGTCCAATTGTCCATGCCTGATGAATTGTTTAGTTATTATTAGAAGGAGATCAAGACTGAGAATGTGATGAGAATGCATGCATGCTATCTATATAAGACTATATTAGATATTTATCAGGATTGGTGGGCAGGTGATGGCTTTCTATACAGGACTCGTGAGATTAAATGTTTATCATCTTTAGTAGGTAAGACAAAGTTAAGTTGGGAAATTAATGTTTTAATGCGTAAATAATAAGGGACGTAAAACGATAGATGAAAATCGAAGCAAATACCTTGGAATATGCAATAATTCAAGTAAAATTATTAAATTATAACACAATTTTGACATCGGCACCGATTAACCGATTATTTCTGCCGATACCCGATTATGCCGATTGTTCTAATAATCGGCCCGATTACGCGTATGGCCGTTAAATCGGTACAGCTCTACAACAATCACATTTGGACAACCGACAACAGAAAGACAACAGTGACGGTCATGGTCAGAAACCAATAACAGTTGGACAACAGAGAGACAACAGTCACGGTCAGAAACCAATAACATTTGGACAACAGAGAGACAACAGTCACGGTCAGAAACCAATAACAGTTTGGACAACAGAGAGACAACAGTCACGGTCAGAAACCAATAACATTTGGACAACAGAGAGACAACAGTCACGGTCAGAAACCAATAACATTTGGACAACAGAGAGACAACAGTCACGGTCAGAAACCAATAACAGTTGGACAACAGAGAGACAACAGTCACGGTCAGAAACCAATAACATTTGGACAACAGAGAGACAACAGTCACGGTCAGAAACAATAACATTTGGACAACAGAGAGACAACAGTCACAGTTTGATAACAATAACATTTGGACAACAGAGAGACAACAGTCACGGTCACAAACCAATAACATTTGGACAACAGAGAGACAACAGTAACAGTCCAACAACAATCACAGTTGGACAACAGTCGCAAATGGACAACGGCTGCAAAAACATTACCCCCACAAAAACAATCAAAACGCTTAAGGAAGGAGATCATTAATAACAAGTCAAATCTAATGAATCAATCAGAATTTATATAGCGCCCAACTCAGCTGCTATAGCGTCGTTTGCAATGACTCACCTCTTGGTGTCATAATCCCTGAGTATGTGGTCTAGTTCCTGTTTCAGCTGCGGTAATTCCCGGCTCTCTTCCTCACACACCAACCTGTCGGCACACCCAAAAACACACCCACTCATAAACAGGTCACCACGACTAAAGTCAACAGAGCATGTCACAGGTCAACATCGGAAACTAGGTCAAATCATTTGATATTGTACAAAGAAAACAGAAGCTCTCTCACATCAGTCTTAAAGTATGCTCTTATAATTATTATTATTATTATTATTTCTACTACTATTTTTTTATTATTATCATTCATTTCTTTGGGAATTTATGTTAAATTATTATTTTCATTATTATCATTATCATCATCATTTCCCTCAAATTGAGAAAAAATTTCTGCAAAAATTACTGGTCTTCTGGAAACTTTTATATTAAAAAATGTCACAGAAGAATTAATATACAAAATTATACATACATAGTATAATTATATTAATCTTTTCTACTTATTTTTTATATTTATTACACGTTTGAGATTGAAAACATTGGGTTAGGAGCATGAGGAAGCAGAAGATTTCTTTCAGTTAACCGCAAGACGCAACCATGGGTGTAAAGTAAGTATATCCTTTATTGAAGAAAGTGTTAGTGGCATCACTTTCTTGGCCTTGGCATATGTGGGCGTGTGGCCAGTCATCTCCCTCATCGCCATGTCGTAAGATTCTAGGCAACCTGTTCCAGAAAACGCTGTCTTTGGGCGGCACCAAATAAGAGCCAAGGGACAACGAGGTTGTGTTAAAAAGAGGGTTTTTAAAAACCGAATTAAATCTGGAATCCAAGTCTCCACCCATGTCATAGTGTTACGACAGATTCTGTTCTGCTTAGAACCGGGTCCGAGTTCAGTATGCGGTGGGCGGAGAGAGAACCCAATTTGTAGGTGGAACACGAGTGATGATTTATTTCAATGACTAATCTATTGGAGTCCTGGGCGGAATACTAAACGCCCTAGCGACGACAAATAACATCAACGTCGTTGACCCACTTCTGACCGAAATCTTCGGCGGAAGGAGGCGATGAATGGAGTTTTCATGTCGATAACTGGCAGCAAAAGCGGATTCCTATGCGTTGACTCATAATCCACTGAGCAAAGTGCACACGGCAGAGGAAAAAACAACGACTCACTGGTTCATTGACCTACATTAGTGTTCAACTAAAGAAGAACTAAAGTAGAGCAGTCCCTTAAGCTAGCCCTGAGGCAGCCATGGATGTGAAGTGCTAGCGACTTCATTTTCTTAGCCTTGGCATACGAAGGTGGGTGACCTATCCTCTCCCTCGCCGTCTCATCTTCCCACCTACAGTTTACTCATTATAGCTGAGTTTGCTAGAGGTGCATGCAGAGCAGAAATCTCGAACCAAATTTATGCCCTGGCAGGGATTTGAACCCCGAACTTCTCGATTGACAGTCCAGCACGCTAACCACTACACTATCGAGCACCCCTTGTTTGACTATAACGGGCCAGCAAATCTTTTACAAGCCTTACCCCATAGGCGTAATTTACAGGGGTGGTGGTACAAGGGGTACCCATACCACCGCACTTTTTTTAGGGTACCCTACCCCTCTTTTCATACCCATTGTTTGCCCATTATTTTCTTGGAGGAAGTCCTCAACATTCAAGACTCGAAACAATTACCAAGCATCATTCATCATCATCACCCTCGTCATCTGCATTGTTACTAATATTAATACTTATATTGTTATTAATAGTTGTATCATTATTACGCATGGGCCTTGAAAGACGCTGTTATAATTGAATACACGGGTGGAATAAAGCACTAAGTGCCATTATTTCTTTTATACGCTTTTCGCGTGTTTCCTGTAGATTGGTCTCTCATCTATGGAAGAAAGCACTAATGATCATTAATTCCAGTAAATAGTAACGTTTCATTCGCCGTATGGCAGCACCCTATCAGTCACACGTAAACAAAATGGACGCTCGCGCAGAGCACGCTAATTCATTGTCTTCAGAAGTTAATATTACTTATTATTCGTCACAGTCTAGTGATGAAACGGAATAGTATGATATTGATTCGGAATTTGAAAGGCAGAGTGCAAGTCGTGCTAAGGAAAAAGGCAAGATTCGGACAAAACACGAGGACTTATGGTCGGATAACACGAGGAAGCGAAGGAAGAATGCGGTTAGGATAATACTTGTAAAATATAGTTTTTATTCAAATAATAATGCAGTAGAAAATAGTATTTCTTCTGGGAAAAATGTCAGAATGCTTTATAACATCCTTATATTAATGATATTATTGAAAACTCAGGACTTGTGCTATTTCACACCAACCATAATAGGCAAGCATGCAGGCGGGTAAGTAAACAATAAATCCCTTAACGGTTTCATGTTGTGAATACTAATAGGCCTATTACTGTTAATCTTTTACAGGGAAAATGTTTCAAGTCTAGAACAACCTTTGTTCCTGGAATTGAATATAACCGTTACTTTACATAAATTAACACTGTGCTAGATTTATAAATGCCTTATTCCTGTTGGGAAAATCATTGATTAAAATGAGTGTTTAAGTACAGCTAATGTTGTTTCAATACTGTTGTTATATATTGTTATACTGTTTGTTTATACAGCTTCCTGACTACTTAAGACAACATTTCTAAGACAACAACATACTGTTTGTGTACATCTGAGATACCACGGATAGCAATAATAATACTAACAATAATAGATAATTACGGTCCTTGTCTGTCACTGATGCCTCCATCTGGAATGGCTTGGCTCCTGAGCTCCGATTGCTCTCCCACTCACTTCTTATTGACAAAATAACGAAATTCATGGTCAAATAGCATACTGCAACGTACTAACACATCATATTGGTTCTAATGATCAATGGAAAACATAATTTGGAAAAACAAATTTCATATCGATTTTACTCGATATGACTTTTTTGTACTTAGTGCTTTATTCCACCCGTGTATTCAATTATTAACAGTCGCGAAGGGGAAACACTGAGAAATTTGGTACACCCCGCCACCAACTTTCTAGACCAAAGTTACGGCTCTGATTACGGCCATCTGGTGCTTTTCCGCATCAGCTTAAACATACATGTCATAATATGTCATATTAGAATTCAGATGTCATAATGCTGTCACTATTTATCGCAACTAAGCTTCTGTTACCGTAACATGTTTAAAACCATTTATCATTTATAAACACTGTGTCTTGTTCTAATTTTTTGTTTCACATTGTATATAGTTAAATATTTTATTTGAGTGCATTCAAAATTGTGATCCCGGTTATCATTCTGGGGTCCGGGAATCAAACACTCGTGGACCAGTACCGGGTCGCAGAACCCAGTTCGAGTGGTACTGGACTAGGTGAACACTCATTCATTCATTCATTCAGAGCATTTATATAGCACTCTTTCAAGAACCTACTCAGGAGCGCTCCCAGTCAGTCCAGCCACGACTAAAGAAAAAAAAGACTTGAGGGACTTGTAGAACCCTGCCGGATGGTTCACGAGTAGAGAGCGGAGCTTAAGCGGGAGGTCATTCCAGATGGAAGGGCCCACAACTGAAAAAGCACAGCGCTGCTTAATAGCCATGCCAGCCCGTGGAACTAGCAGGGAACTACGCTCGTTGCAGAGCGAAGCACCCGAGATAATTGACTGATTGATTATTTGATTGTTCGATTGACATGAAATGCTGAAATGGTTCCACGGCTTAAACGAGTGATTGATTCACTAATTGCCTGACTAATTAATAATTGGCCTGCCGTAATGAGCTGATTCAATACGACAGGTACGATGGGCCATGCATTGACCAGAAAACAGCCCAGCTGATTGATTGACCGGTCAACTGGATCTCTGACTGGCTGCCTGACTGACAGACCTACTAACCGACTGACTACCAGATCTTGTCTCTCCAAGCTCGTCAATGACTCAGTCCAGGTGAGACTGACTGGTATATAAGTACAAAGAAGCGGCGCGAGCTTTGTTGATCTTTTACAGGTTGAATACGCCACCACTCTCCGCCGCCAGCACAAAAACTACCACCACGGCAGGCAAGGGGATTTTTTCTCGGAGACGACGTCCCACCAGCCCTCCCTACCCTTCCACCCACCCCCTCTGCGTCCAGCTGCCCATAGTTGCTCACAAAGAGTCTGCAAACACCGGGCGACGGTCTAGCCAAACAACAGGCAGATGATGTTGGGTTCGAGTGGTATTGTGTCACTTCCAAAAAGCGCCACCGTCCCAAACCACTCTCCTGACAAACAAGACCTTTTACCGCGCCACAGACAAGCGTGTGCGCATCGCCCGTATCCCTAAAAGTCTGCCCCTTTTCCGCCCCCCGCGGTGAATCTATTTCGGAAGTGATTCTCCCCCCCCTCGCGGATCTGTTTTAGCATAAACCCGTTAGTTTTACTTCCAATTTTTAGCATAAACCCTTTAGTTTTATTTCCAATCATAGGCCTACATTAAGTTTTATGCTGTTAGTTTTCGAGCTATACTCATTGATCACTCGCGCCTCTTAGTAGTTCCCTTGAAAAGGCGCTATACAAATTCAAGTAATGAATGAACGAATACACTGTATATTTAGACGTATTCAACTGTTCATAGAATTGCACCGGTTTTTCCCACGCGCTAATACCTAGGCCTACTCTACTTAAATTCGCCCCTCACGGAGATTATAGAACCCCTATTCTAAAGCAAAGCCTCTAGGGGAAGCGAAAATATTTCCTCTTCCCCTTAAATAGTCTCTCCCATGGAGACTATTCTTCGAGAGATACAGTCACATTTGTTTCAAAGTTATGATAATCTGAACCTGCATGGTGGATTTTCTAACTTTACTGTAAAACGATTTAATATTTAAACTATTAGGCTATTTTTGTGTTACAATAAGTTAACGTTACAATAATGAAATAACATTTCTGAGGGGAATTGAAACGAAACGGGGGAGACATTATTTCAGTCCGGGAGAGACTCTGTTTCGGGGGAGACTTTATATCGTGACACCGGCTTAAGCAGACGTCATAAAAGCGACGACACTGCGGCAATAGAATCGACATAAAAGCCTCGGAAGGGAATCTTTCCGCGAATCAGTGCTGAGAAGGTTCGGAAGTAACCGAATGACAATGCGATTATTTGAAATCGGATGACGAAAGGTTTCCGTGCGGAATAAGTTTCCCCCATATATATATACGGAACAAAAAGATCGGGCTCCGATAACAAAGTGAATCTCGACAATAAAACTCAAATCTGGCCACAAAGTCACGTGTTCGACTTGTTCAAAGAGCCGGACAGAGCACGTTAACAACTTGGAAGGTGGTCGGGCTACAGGGACACCTGTCCAAGGATTACATTCTCATCCACATGAAGATTGGTTTTCCCTTTCACCTGGTCGTATACAGAGTCAGTTATGCAGATGCAAGAGTATTAGCGACTTTTTCTTTACCGTCTTACACCAGAAACCAGTATCTGTATAGCAGCAGCGTAGTGGTTAGCGTGATGGACTGTCAATCGAGAGGTCGGGGTTCAAATCCCCGCCAGAGCAGAAATTTGGTTTGAGATTTCTGCTCCACCTCCGACCCCTAGCCAACTCAGCTATACTGAGTACACTGTCGGTGGGAAGATGAGACGGCGAGGGAGAGGACTGGCAATCCACCCTCATAATTATGACCAGGCAAAGAAAATGAAGTCGCTAACACTTAATTAAGTAAGTAAGAATGTTCTTTATTAAACGCAAGCAAACGCTCAGCGCTTTACATACAAAGTCAGAAATAATTTATGTATAAAGAAAACGATAATTAGAAGAAAATACAAGTCAACTAATGCTCATGGCTGTCCTCAGGGCTAGCTTAAAGGCCTACTGCTCTTCTTCCGACTAGCTCAAGGTCCTTTGTATACAGTGACCGTCTTCTATTGAAACACCCTATATTAAAACTGAACTGGCCACCCTCTATGCAAATACGTAAACTATGCACTTATCCGCTATGCACTTAAGTGGCTTTATACTGTACAATGTATGTACTGCAGACACTGTCCAGACAATCCTGGTTACACAAGCTGCAGACAGTAGATGTCTTATAAAACGATTGTGCACACAGATATTGCACATAAGAAATGGACACGTGCATGCACTCACACGCTCACACACGCGCACCCATAACCACGTCAATACATCTGCATAAAAAAACAGAAAACGTAAACTACCACCGAGAGAAACAAACACACATACAACAGACGGGCACAGGGAGAGACAGCCACTCGCGTTGGCCTTTCTGGCCTTTCAATTACGCGGCCATATGGTGGGAGGGAAAGTAGAGGAGGAAGGGGAGGAGGAAGGGGAAGAAGGCAGGGAAGGAAGGAAGGACGGAAAGTAGGATAGATGGAAGGAAGGAGGAAAGGAAGGTAGGAAAGAAGGAAGGATGGAAATAAGGAAAACAGGAAGGAAGGAAGGGGAGGGAAGGAAGAAAGGAAGGAGGGATGGAGGGAAGGAAGAAAGATAGGAAGGAAGGATGGAAGGAAGGAAGGAGACAGGGAGTAAGGAAGGAAAGAAGGGAGGAAAGGAAGGAGGGAGGTGTGCAGCAGCCCATTCTCATGCCACAATGGATGTGGAATGCTTTGCAGAGGTTATACAAGATTCATCAGGAAGAGCCAGGTGGTCACCTGAGGCTAGTGGTTAGCGCGCTGGAATGTCAATAGATAGGTCGCGGATTCAGACCCTGACCAGGGCAGAAAAACGTTTCCAAATTTCTGTTCCACCTGTGCCCCAGCCAACTCAACTATAATGAGTACATTGACTATACACTGTCGGTGGGAAGATGATACAGTGAAGGACAGGACTGGCCACTTGCCCTCATATGCCGAGGCAAAGAAAACGAAGTCGCTAGCACTTCATACCCATAGATACCTCTCATACTAAAAGACTCTTCTTCCTCTTCTTCTACATTCTTCTTCATCTTTGCTTCTTCCTCCCATTTTACTTCACATTCCTCTCCACTTCCTTGCATACACCTTTGCATTCTCCCGCTTCTTTGCATTCTTCTTCTTCCTTGACTCCTTCTTTACATTCCTTCTCTTCTTCGCATTCCCTTCTCTGCATTCTTTCACTTCTTCACATTCTTCTTCCCATGCTTAATCCAAGTCTGATAATGGCTTCCTTTTATCTACTGTCCATTCAGTCTGGACTTCCTAAATATTTCCTCTTTCGCTCTCATCCTACATGCACCGCATTGTGTTGGATTAACAATCACCTGACATTATCTCCGCATCCGAAAACCCTTTGCAGACTTCGCCAAACGAATTCTATCTATGTCACGCAAAAACATTTTCATATAATATTAAAAAAGCGAACGAAACGGAATACGTGTTTTCTGCCTGTTTTAAGACCGATCTCGACTAGAGCAAGAAACGCAGCACGCGTTCATTAGTTGCCCTGTTTTTCGTCCGCGTTCACATTAAAAGCTTTTCTCTCTTGTTGACGTGACGCTAAGCCGACATGGATCTTGGACTTGACAAACGTTTTTGTGGCCTACATGTCTGTCTGCTTGAAAATCTCTCAGCCAGTTCAACCTTTCACAGGTCAACAACAACCATATAACGAATGGACTAAGACGCAACGATACAACCACCCGCACACTGGGGCAAACAAACAAGATAAGAAGAAGGCAAGAACACATAAAAACAAACACTTATTTCAGAGATTTGAATCTGTGGCTAGCACGGGTCGAGGCCATACCATCACTCTAGTACGGTCCGTACTCCGTACACGGGTACCTTAAATAGTGTGGTACCAAGGCAAAAGGAGAGCAGCTTCTCAACTGTTTGTACTCTGACAGTGCCAGTCTCAAGCCTGGATAAAGGAGGAGGGCGACGCTAATGATCTTTGTTATCACAGTGTCTTTAAACTGAAACTACTATTACTACAAACAGACAGCGGTGGTGAAGGATCTCACTGGATCAATTAATTGAAATCAGAGATGGGCAGCACTAGTTAAATTGCTAGTCGATTAGAATTAGAATTAGCTACTAAAAAATTTGCTAATCGATAAGAATTAGAATTAGCAAAATCTTGCAGCTAATCGATTAGAATTAGCTAATCAATTAGCACTAGAATTAGCAAAGAATAAAATTAGCTACGAATTGCTAATCAATTAGAATTAGAATTAGGATCAGGCGACAGCTCTAATCGATTAGAATCTAATCGATTAATTAACCATCTCTGATTGAAATAAGAGCAGTGTGGAGGCCACATGTTCACTCTAGCACAGTCCGTACACGGGGACTTTAACTGGCGTGGCACCCATTCAAACTGGCAGTGGTGGTGAATGATCTAACTTCAAACATGATCAATTCAATGGAAAATTACCACGATGGAGGCCATGCGATCCACACTTTAAAGGATGCGGCACACATTCAAATGGGCAGCGGTGGTGAAGGATCTCACCTGATCAATTCATTGAAAACTGAACAGGGTCATTGAGGCCATATACGGTCGCTACAGAAAAACCTCTACATTTACATGTATAGGACAATTAGACCCTCAAGTTAGACCACAACATTTACAGCTACGACGCCATCGATGAACCTCCTTCACTTTTAACAGCTGCATACACATACCAGCATTATAATTGCAATTGTAATTATTTATACGATAGTTCATATAGTATTGTATTGTATTTGATCATTTATAAAGCGCTTCTCATAGCATAAGACTTTCAGTTCTAAGCGCTCCCAGTGCTAGGTACTCCGATAGAAAAGGAAGGTTTTAAGGTGAGAGAAAACTCTAGGTGGAGATGCCACCAGAGAGGATGGTAAAGCGCAGAGAAGGAGGAAGACCATTCCATAGAGAGGGACCTATGCAGGCAAAGGATCTGGATTGAGCCATTGTGGTCATATACATATAGTATCGTCAGTAGGAAGCTACTTCTAGGACGGTTTAAACTGTTAATTGCTGTCAGCGCAAAAGCTATGAGTTGAACAGTAAGTATATTACTGGGTATTTTTCAAACGTCAAGAGTTTGGGCTTCCTGAGTAGACACAGGAAGACTGTTCCAGGCATGCCGGTCAGCAACCTGAAAAAGGCTCACTCGCCCGTTTTAGTTGCTGGCACAAATACATTTTAACTCCGCCACTGCTCGTATTCTGATAGTGCCAGTCCCAAGCCTGGAAAAGGAGGAGGGGACGCTAATCATATTTGTTATGACACAGTGTCGTTAAACAGCAAATAACCAGCCAAATACATCGGCGAACTGTGACATTTGCAGCCGCGGTCTATTAGGGCATGATCCACTTTTTCCAGTTAAGTTTCACCGATATTCTCTCCTTCAATGTCATCTCTGTGGTTTGTAAACCTATACATAATGGCACTACAGGAGTCATTAAATCATCTTCAGATATTAACACTCCACATCCTAGGCACACCTTTCCAGGTATGTCATCAGTCCAAGTATACCCCATTAATCCAGGTACACCTACATCTTTTCTCCTCAAACGATAACCCAGATTTTAAGCACAATAAAAAGCCCATATTTCAACTTAAGTACACAGTCCTGGATTAACACCATCGAACACAGTATACCTGGTTTCACCCACCGAAACAAAACAGGTAGAAAAGAGACTAAACCAGAAAAGTGACATCTTTGAAGAAACCTTTGCAAAAGAAATGACCGACAGAAAAATGCCGGAAAAAGACGCTTCTCGGAAGCTGAACATTTATAACCTGATCTGATAAATTGCATTAAAATTGCCGCCAAGCAATGACAACTGTAAGGCCTGTCAATCAAAACCGTTTTGCCAAGTGCGTCATGAAACCTTAATAACCAAGGACGTCTTCATGTTACGGCGCCATATAAATTGCCACTATTATTATTATTATTATTATATTAGTCCGTCATAGCTCAAGAAACACTTTTGTGACATCCTTTTAAAAAACACTTTAAATGTACTTCCTAAATAATTCTTAGGATTTGCGTCAACAGTTGATACTGTAGAGCGTCCTAGAAGTAGTTTTCTATCGGCGATGCAATATAAATTGTCGTAATTACAATTACTGATTACATCTTAAGACGTGCCTTTTTGGATCTGGTAATGTAACAGAGCTGAGTAAATGATAGTCATGTAATGTTTGGACATGTGGAGAGAATGCCAGTTGACCGAATCCCACACAATGCACGATTCGAAGGAAAGAGAAACAAAGGCAGACCAAGACTATGCTGGATAGATAATATAAATGAGGACTATGCTGGATATATAATATAAATAATAATACTAATAATAATCTTTGAATAAATCTAGCGAATGGAAGGCTGAGTGAACCTTTGGGAGAGTAGCAGGAATCAATATTGTGATCTTCTGCTCTTCGTGAGGGAGTGTTAACCATCCGCATAACCCCCTCTCATAAATCCCACAAATGAGGACAATGCTGGATAGATCATATAAATGAGGACATAACATCACTTGGACTAACAATAAGGGAAGCAATGAACTTGACAAATGACCGAGGACAATGGAGATCATTTATTCGTACCCATCGCCGCCAAATGACTGGCATCAGGAACTGATAATGATGAATGTAATAGAGTGAAGGCAATGTTATACTATACGACTCCAGTTTATAAACTAGGGTTGTTAAAATCGTTTTTTTTGGCAATCCGAATTTCGGTTTTAGAAATCCGATTTTAAACCGAATTTCGTTTTTTATTGGCCTTCATAGAAAACTTAATATATTATTATATAACGTAAGTTATTTTATATATTAGGTACCGTAACGTACGTTACTAAACACCTTCTTATCTGCCGGCTATATTCGATGAAAACAATTGTAAACACTAAAAGAAATGCATGAATTAATTCTTTCTGGCATTTCTTGAAATTTTCACTACGAAAATGATTTTTTTAAATTCGAATTTCGTTTTGTCAATAATAAAAACCGAATTTCGTTTTCAAAACCGAAATTCGGATTTCCGAAATTCGTTTAACATCCCTATTATAAACAACATCCTATTTTAGTGATCAATAACACCACAGAAAAAAGAAGGACCGGTTCAGGAGAAAAAACCAGAGAGCAGTCATTTCTGGTTTCACCGAAACTGAAACCGTGTTTCAGTCGGTCCGCACTAATGATGATGGAAAGCAAACTCAATGGCTTTCAAAGCAAATAACAACCGACTCATGGTTAAATACGTCTGGCTAAATCCTGTACTCGATCGATCATATATAAATATAACAACACACAGACTAACATTGAGAGGAGCTGCACTGGACTTGTCAAGCGACAGAACACAATGGAGATCATTTATTCGTAACCATCGCCGCTAAATGGCTGGCATCAGGAACTGAGACCGATGATGATGATGATGATGATGAACAAAATATCGATGTCACCTTTCATTGCACTACAGATAATGATGACGATGATAACAGTTGATGATTACGATGACAATTTGAAATTTGTAATAGCTCATTTATATAGCACTTCTTCAGGGAAACTCGGAATTGCTCTCGACTTGACTATATAAACCACGATCGAACAGAATGGTCGTCAACCACTTGCAAAATGGAGGTATGGAAAGTGAGAGAAGTTCATGTTACAAGGGGCCGACCAAAGGAAAGCTCCACATTGCATTGTAATTAGTAGCTTCTATTGCGCCGGTGTCTAATGCACAAGGCATCAACCGATGGCGCACCAAAACCAATCCGTAATCAGGTCAAGGCTGTTCCATTGTTAGAAATTCTATTCGTCCAATGTACTAACATAAATTGTAATTAGCAACTTCCATCGCGACGTTGCTTAATGCAAAAAATTGTAAATCAACCAAAGGCACACCAAAACCAAGCCTCAGGTGACAACATCCAGAAGATCAGTCTGCAAGACAGTGGCAGTACGGATCAGGGTACAACCACATGCATAGAACGAGTATGCGCATATTACGAATATTAGGATTTGTAGATATTGACGAATATTAATGAATATTGAAACTGGACAACGAATATTAAATATTTTTTTATTTAATTTCATTCTAAATTCTTACAAATCCGGGATTAATTGTAAAAAATTCAGTGCCAAAAACTAGACATTAGAACAGGAACAGTTAACCACTGCACATATTCTTAAATTAGTAGTCTTAAATCAGTTCGTAAACAAAACGGAAACAGTGACGTCATCAACGAATATTTACGAAGATTATAAATGCCCTAATATTCACGAATATTTACAAATATTATAAATGCCCTAATATTCACGAATATTTACGAATATTATAAATGCCCTAATATTCACGAATATTTACGAATATTATAAATGCCCTAATATTCACGAATATTTACGAATATTATAAATGCCCTAATATTCACGAATATTTACAAATATTAAAGCCTCCAGTCATGATTTCTCGTTCTATGACCACGTGTATATTACCCTGTTGCCAGGTAATGATGACACTGGAATACATAGCTCTCAAAGGTAGGATAGAGCACAACTGGTCAGGCAGCTAAACCAATCAGAATAAGCATCTTAAACTCAATGAGTCTTTGCATGGGCAACCAATGATGATGATAGCATGATAACAGTAAACACTACTGCTAACACTACTTCCACCACTACTTCTAATAGTAATAATACCGGGTAATCTCTGTGGAATGGACTACCTCTTACATCCTCTCTGGTGGCAACTCTAGCTCTTTCTCTCACCCTAAAAACCTTCCTTTTCTCTTGGGAGTACCTCGCACTGGGAGCTCTTCTGAAAGGCTTATGCCGTGAGAAGCACTTTATAAATGACCAAATACAATAATAATAATAATAACTAAAAATAATAATTAATAATAATAGAAAGGAATAATAAAAATTAAAAATAATAATAATTAATAATAATAAAAACTAATAATAATAATAATAATAATTAATAATAATAATAACTAATAATAATAATTAATAATAACAGTAAATAATAATAAAAATTAAAAATAATAATAATTAAAAATAATAATGCATGTAATAACAATAATCACAATAAGAAGAAGAAAAACAATAACAATAATCTTGGAGACAGAACGTACTAGCACTGATGAACAGACTCTCCCAGACAAGAGAATCTGACAGCCCTAGGAATTGGTGCTGATGGCAATCTTGTTGATGCCTGGTAGCACAAGGGCGACTTGGCAGCCGTCCAAGGTCCCGTTCGGGGTCGGTGGGTGGGGGACCGACCGACATTTCTTTATGCAAATGACCGCCGATAAATCAGGAGGCGCTCCAGGCAGCCAGCCAGCCACGCAGGCAGGCAGCGGCTGCTGGGCCCAGGGGCTCCCGCGGAATTTAGATTTACAGGGACCAGCTCCAAAGTTCCAATTCCACAGGGGACAGCTCAGAAGTGCTAATGTACTATCAATGTATGTAGTGTGCACGTAATACAATTTGAGCATGATGTAATGTACGCTTAATGTAATGTAAGTGCACTGTAATATACATGCAACATATTTTATGTGTAACATCACATATATGTGTAATGTTATGTATGCATAATGTAATATATGCATAATGTACTGGACACCACATACCGTAACATAGACGTAATGTAATGTACTGTTGTACGCGAACTGTAAGGTATACATCATGTAGCATGCATGTAATGTGTGCAGTATGTAATGCACTGGTAATGTACAATGCAATGTAGCAATCACAGTTTGCACACTAGTGCAGTCACTGATCAACAGCACCCATAGGTTGCTTCTCATGGCCCTCGTTTTTAGGGCCTCTTCCGAAATCAGAAGAGACCCTTCTCGATTATTCAGAGAACACTCAGTCAATCAGAAGAGAAGTCTTCTGAAAACTGTAGAGTCCTAAAAACGCATCCCTCCACACTGTGGTCAGCATGAAATTCCCGCTTACAGTACACAGCCCTTGAGATCGCGTGCAAGAGGTCACTCATTCTGGAGGGGTCACCCTTTGCAACACACCGCCTAAAACCCCATTTTCTTTACGACCGAGAGAAGGCACGGAAACTTCCAAATGGCTTTCTGCCCTCAAGGGGTGTGAAGTGTGAACCCACACCCTTTGAACTCCAGCAGGTCACAGCAACCACACGATTAGCCACACACGGCGCAGACAACAATAAAATACGTACATTCGATTTACGGTAATGGAGGCATACGTTTGAATTACCGTACTTTCACACAGTGCTGCTAAAAAATCGTTCGCTTATTGCATAAATCCCCAAAAAATTCCGATAATGTTAGTTCTCGTGATTGCTCCGATATAAAACCATTTATTTTTAAGTCCAATCGTTTGGCCATGTGAATTGTTATGCTGTCAGTTGCGAGATATAGAACTCTGTAAATTGTGTTACACTTTTGTAGAGGACAAGTGTATAGAGTGAGTAGAATGGGTCGGTGGGTGAGTGAGTGAATGGATTGGTGGGAAAGTCAGTGAATGAGTGATTGAGTGAGACTGATTGACATTGACTGAGTGAGTGAAGGAGTGAGTGAGCGAGCAAGATAAAGTGAGTGAGCGAGTACGATAGACTGAGTGAGATAGAGTAATTCAGTGAGATAAAGTGAGTGAGAGTGGGTGAGTGAGATAGAGTGAGTGAAAGAGTGAGTGAGTGAAAGAGTGAGTGAGCAAGTGAGTAAACAATTGAATTGGCTATTCGAAAAGTGGTGAGTGAGCCAGTGATTGAGTAAACAAGGGAGTTGATGAGTGGTGAGTGAGCGAGTGAGCAAATAAGTGAGAGGCAGGCATGCAGCCACAAATGCTGGTCAATAAAATTGATATCCTCTCACTACTAAATAGAGGCTCCATACAATCACCAGAAACTAAAGAAATCAAAATATAAACAAACAACTAAAACACCAAGAAGGCAACATTTCAGAAGTGACTCAAACTAGAGAGTGACCAATCTCGTCCCCATCCCCACAAAGTTAGTCGTCCCCATCCCCACCCCCATAGCATCCCCGCCCCATCCCCGCAATCCATCCCCACCCCATGTTTGCTCCCCATCCCCACCCCATCCCCGCAGGACGACATCACAGTCCCCGCAAAAAGTTTACACAAATTCAAATTAAAAAATAACAGTTTTTAGCTTACAAAACTATTTGTAAATAACAGACTTTGACTTTTCAGAAACTAATAAAACAGCGAGAGTAAACCCCATTAATGTTTGCTTACCTTATCGTTTCACATTTCACTTGACTCCAAACCACAAAAATAGCAACAATCCGTTGTCCAGTTTCTCAAATAACAGACTTTGACTTTTGCAACAGCAATGTTTGCTTACCTTATCGTTTCAATGACTTCATTCGAAGGTTCCGTCTCGTCCTGAAGAAAAATAAATTACTCTTAAAATAAACAGCAGAATATGAATTCAATTTGAAAATGGCAAAATCTCTCATTCATATCTTTAAAACAGCAGAATATGAATTCAATTTGAAAAATGGAAAAATCTCTCATTCATAACTTCACAAACAGCAGAATATGAATTCAATTTGAAAAATGGAAAATCTCTCATTCAAAACTTCAAAAACACACAATATGAAATTAATTTGAAAATGGCAAAATCTCTCATTCATAACTTTAAAAAAAACAGAATATGAAATTAATTTGAAAATGGCAAAATCTCTCATTCATAACTTCAAAAACAGCAGAACATGAATTTAATCTGAAAATGACAAATCTCAAATTATTCATAACACTTTCTTAACTAGGAATTAAAACGATCTCCGCCAGCCTGGGAAACCCCTTAAGCCTGGAAAAACTACGCCAGTCAAAGGTTGCCAAATTGGGTCAAAGGTCATGCAGCTGCATACCACAGGGTTCAACAACTCTGACCTCTCTTTCGTCATTGTTGGCAGATGAGCCAGAGGCTGTGATGGACAGCTATCAGGAATGCCACCGTTCATACCTGCCTTCGAGGGATGGATGGGTGGACTGATGAATGGAAAAACACCTGGTAGGTGGATGGATTAGATTAAGGAGTGGAAGAGTGGGTGGGAGGATGAATGAATGGAAGGATGGGTGGAAGAACTAATGGCATCATAGGTGGATAGATGGGTGGGTGGATTGGTGAATGGAAAAATAGGCGGATGGATTAGATTAACGAGTGGAAGAATGGGTGGATCGGTGGGTGGATGAACGAATGGCTTCATGGGTGGATAGGATGGATGGATTGATGAATGGAAGAATAGGTGGATGGATTAGATTAAGGAGCTCAATACAGGGTGGATGGGTGGATGGATGAACCAATGGCTTGATGGGTGGATAGATGGATGGGTGGGTGGATGGATGTATAATTGATGAACGGAAGAATGGGTGTAATCATACTGGAATGGTTGATGGTTGGAAGAACTGATGAATGAATGGAGCACTGGGAAGGACTGGATGGATGAATTAATGGATGGTCGATGGGTGGATGGAAGGGTACATATAGGTCATCCAGTTCAAACAAATAACAGAATGTCATAACATGGTACATGGCTTCATACTTCCAGGCTATTTTCCGTATTGGTTTCATTCAAGGGAAGCAGTTTCAATCATAAAACCACCAATCCAATTTTACGCAAATACGCAAATAGTTTACCGGATCATCTTTAACAAGGCAAGAATGTCAATGTTTATCAACTAATTACATGAAGCAACAATAATAACCTCACAATATATATATATATATATATATATATATATTTATATACATATGTACATACACATATAAATATATATATACACATATTTTGTTTATCACTGTGGACTGAAATGTGACAACTATTATCGACACTAATCTAGAAAGGTCAAAGTGCAAGCCAACAAGTAGGTCGGTTCAGGTAAACAAACCATTTATAGATTAATGCAACACTATGGGCCGGTTTTGGTTTCGCCTTGGACCAATTTTCAGTAGAGAAACCACAGTTTCAGTTTCTGTCGCCCGAAAATAGCTTACCCATGTTCTCTGCTGTTGAATAACTCGCATGTATGTATGTAAATACAATTGTAAATAGGAAAACATGTTTATGTACATGTATTCTCATAATTACTATGACTCCTTTTTCCACATCACTGCAGGGATGGGCAAATTAATTGGAAAAATAAAATTGAATTACAAATTACAAAGTACTTTGGGACATGAAATATAAATCAAATTACAAAATACATGGGAAAATTATATTAAATTACAGATTACAAATTACATGATTTCCAGTAATTTCAATAACGTAATTTCCTAAACCATTTTACACATGTCGATAGAAGCCTTTTATAATAGAACACTGGTTTATTTTAATGCCACCAAAAATGTGATTATTAAAATATAAAATATTATATAATTATTATTATTACCAGTATTAGCAATATTATTAAAATAAATCTGAACAAGAAAAATTATAAGAAAAAATGCATTGTCAGGCAAGTATTACAGAGGTAATACAATTACAGTTACATTCGATTACAAAAATACAGATTAAAAAAATATATCTGAAGTTGCACAGTAATAAAGTTTGCATAAGAGGGGTAAATCGATTTCTTTTAGAGTGATTCATGACATACTAAGGCGACATAATAACATTTTTAAATCGCTGACTTAAGCTAATGTAATTGGATAACTGTTTGCTATACTTGTAGGTCCAGCACTCTATTTCTACACCAGTCTGGGGAATTCTTGTAATGAGTTTTATAGAAACCATGCAGGAGCACAAAATCAAAACTGAATAGGTACGGAAAACCAAGCTACGGTACGGTAAAAGTCAGAAAAATTATACCATGGTAGGTAAACTAAAGTATGGTTAAGGCAAAGTATGGTAATTCAAAGTAAGCTAGGGTTACGTAATTGTATGGTAAGTTGTAGTAAGATAATTGTAAATCACAACTGTAAATCATAAAGTAATGTACAGGGCACCAGTTTAAGTGTACAGCAGAGTATGGTAAAAAAAAGGAGAGGTAACGTAACTTACGTAAGTTTACAGACATGTCCCCATGAACTACATTGCCCTACAGGTACTTTACTGTTCTT
Source organism: Aporrectodea caliginosa (assembly GCA_020284085.1). Classification (NCBI taxonomy): domain Eukaryota; kingdom Metazoa; phylum Annelida; class Clitellata; order Crassiclitellata; family Lumbricidae; genus Aporrectodea; species Aporrectodea caliginosa. The sequence continues at coordinate 284,752 of JACEVL010000847.1, forward strand.
TACTGCCCCAAGGGTTAGTTGGATCCATGGGACTTTTTAATAGCGTACTGATGAACCAAAGGTGAATGGTACAAGAGCCAATTAATTTCGTCTGACATTTTATATGGCTGTAATAATTAATTACTGCCATGCCTGTATGGCAGAAGTGGTAATTCAACCAGCACGATGGTGGTACAAGCCTCGAATGGTAAATTCGTTGAAACGATGCGGGAATCGCCGACGGTCGCATGAGGGCACTTATGGGTCTTCGCGTCACCCTCATTTCACCGGAAACCGTCAAAAAACATCTCAAACGAAACGTGATTTAAATGATTTAAATATCAAATTAAAGCCGGGCATTTTATTCCGAGAAGTTTCACTCGCGACACACTAAAAAATTCAATTAGTAACTAAGATTCTGTCCGAGGAAAACACGGCAATTTCATCCAGAAATCGCCTTAAATCACGGCGAACACGGTGAGATATTTCTATCGGTCGGTCGAGAGGAGGGCGAGAGAGGGAGATACTCACGTTCATCGGTGGTAGGGGCCACTGAAAGGCGGCCGATCGGCGGACGGCGGCCAGGCTTCGCAGCTCCAACTCGGGCAGCGCCATAATCCGGCGATCGAAACGTCGAACGCGTTTCGACGTTCCGGGCGCGTTTCGCGGAAAACACGACCGATTGCCGACAACTTCTTTCCTACTTCTCAGCTTCGACCGTTTTTAGCTATAGACCTCCTCCATTGCTCTCTTTGCTTCTCCCTCTCCACCAGAAAAAGCCGATTAAGTCACGTGACCCTCGTGCAGCCTCGCTCTCGAAACGGGGACGACCACATGCTCACAGAAGGCGGGATCTACCACCGGGCCAATTGACAGTCGCATCCCGTACGGTAAGGTTCTACCATCTGGTTGGAGTAACTATCCCATCTGGTTGGAGTAAGGATCCCATCTTGTTTGATCGCTGGTATTATTATTAGTATTATGAGTTGATAATCGTGTGGCATCTGGGTCGCTTTTATTGTTGTTGTTTTCGGTAGTGCCTGCATTCTTGAGATTTATACGTCAGCAAATGAAATTCATTCATTCATTCATTCAAGAAATTTATATAGCGCCCCTTCAAGAAATCTACTCAGAGGCGCTCCCAGCCCAGCCACGGCAAAAGTAAAAAGACTTGAGTGATTTATAAAACCATAGTTTGACTGATCAAAGGTAGCAAGCGCAGCTCCGATGGCAGGTCATTCCAGATGGAGGGGCCTGCTAAGCTGCTGTAAGCAGGTTATTCAATACAAGGAAGACAATTAGACATGTATAACGCGCTTTAACAAGACAAGTCTTGCACGAGAGCGCGTTGCGCTGTGTTCTTAGTCATAGTGTAATAAGAATAGATAAGTTTTTAATTTTGATTTAAATTGAGTAGCAGATGAACATTGACGGATTGTGGCTGGAAGACTGTTCCATTCCCTAGGTCCCGAGACAGCAAAAGAACGATTTCCAAACTTCCTCTTGGTGCGAAGAACGGTAAAGTCTCCTCGCGTGGCCGATCTGTGTACATAGGCGTTCACAGTTTAAACGTATTTGGTTCATGTAAATCTAAACGTATTATACGGCGACCGTATAATGCCCTATGACCTCGACTCTGCTCATTATTTCAATGAATTGAGATCCTTCACCAATCACCACCTATTAGATCGAGACTGGGTCACTGCACAGATGGTTCTGTCCGTTTGAATGGGTGCCACGACAGTTAAGGTCCCGTTAACGGATCGTACGTGTTAGCCCGAGATTTTAATCTCTTAAATGTGGCCATAATCGATACTCGAAACGGCATCTTCAAGCGCACTGAGATAAGAAGCTATAGGCTATAGCTCGTGATCAATCACAATGAAATGCAAGCCACCATAATGCACTGCCACTGCGTGTGGGTGAGGCGATCAGCCTATGAGCTCAAGTGCTCCATCTGTGCAGTGAACCCAGTGACTCGATCTAAAAGCGTTCGGGTTCAGTGCAGTATTGTTTATTTTCTTAATATTTACACTGCATAAAATTAATGTCAAATAACAACGCGGCAACATGGAATGAAGGAAGATGCAAAATCGTAAGTATACAATATGATCAGCTTTATGCTGTAACAGAAGAAGAGATAGGCCCTAACGCGTGCAATGCCATAATTGCATCTGTTTGTCTGTCTGTCTGTCTGTCTCTGTTTCTGCCTCTGTATGTCTCATAATGTCTGTCTTTGACTGTGTCTGTCTCTCTCCGTCTGTCTCTGTCTCTTCTCTCCGCGTCTGTCTGTCTGTCTATGCTGCAACAAAAGGAAAGAACCACGTCTCGTCATGAATATTAATTTTTGTCTGTAAGTTAAACACGTGGGTTCATATCATTGTTACTGGTTGCCATTTTTTTTAAATCAAAGAATTGAATGCTTGATGAATATTCATGTAGACACGCGTTAAACAGAACTATTGTTGTCATTTCTAGGACGGCCTAATGACGTCATTTCCGGAACCAGGGTTCCACATCGGGTCTAGTCACACACGCAAGGAGAGTTCACTTCAATTGTTACTCTTAATTGCTGCCGTAAGATTCTGTTTCTTTGTTGATTTCTTTGATTCGTAATCGTAATCTCCAAACTTTTAAAGCGCCACTCGAAAGCCAAGCGCAGGGCACCTGCAGTTTATTTACGAGCACTGTTGCATCGTTGCTTGTAGCCTAAAGTGTAGACGTTTGTCTTCGATAACAAAGATCACTTAGGCCTATTTGTTTACACCACTTTAACTGCTTTAGACGTGAATTTAGGCTACTGTTAGAAGCCACAACGATGTCTGAAGAGGCTATAGGCCTAATTAAGCAATGTAGATAGTGTAAAGCGATAACCTATTGAATTTGTCAAACCACACATTGCCTAGTTACTATTACTTTCCCTTACCTTCCTGTCTGGGCAGCACTTCGTAGTGCCAGTCCCAAGTCTGGAGAAAGAATTAAGGTGCGACGCTGTTCATCTTTGTTATGACACAGTGTCGTTAAACAGCCACAAATCTGGACAGCACTTGCAGGGCGCTGGTTCAGATCGATACTTAAAATGCCGTATAGATTGTCTGTATGTAGCATTTAACAGCATTTAGCACTTAAGAACATTTAACATTCAGACTCGACGACGGTGAAACCCTTCTTACTGCTCCATGTGCCGTTTACCTCTTTCTCAACATAGATGGGCACCCGTAACTATGACGCAATCGGAATTTCTCTGCTCTTGCGTTTGTATGCATAAACGCGCGCCGTGCGCGACTCCTTCAGCGGGATTTAACAGGCCTTAGCTGTGGATTCCCGGCCTCTCATAATACTTACGCCCGCCCCCAACGTGCGTACGACGAAGTGGTTTCGTATGACGTAAAACTATATAATTAGCTGCTGTTGAATTCCGATGTAGCCCTGATTTTTTTGTTGACCGTTTTCCCGAACCTCGCCTCTTTTATGACGCCCGGTTAGCTGACAATGGGGTCACCGTACTATAGGATTTTATGCCAAGTCATTGGTGATATAATTAAAGCTGGTTCTTCCTCGTTTTAGACCATTGTTGAGTCAGAGTTGTTTGGAGGCTGCCATTGGGTGTTTAGGGCGCGGAATTAAGCAATTTTGATGCTATTAGCTTACCATAGGCCTATCCTGATCGTGGATCAGGTTTTCATAGGTTGGTAGCAGAAACGTCCGGGATTTTATGGGAATTCCTGAGTGACACAACAGTAACCGATTCCTAATTTGGACCGATGGGCAGTAAATTGGTAAAATTTGTGGAACTGTGTAGAGTCTGTAGACTTACGGACAGGAACGAAAACGTTGGTAAAATTTATCACGAGACTGTCATGAAGGCAAACATTAGCCTAACTCGGGATGATTGTGTTCTGTCGCTATAACCATGCTGTCGCTGTAGCTCCTTAATTGATGCTAACTGTAGCTCTCTTAGAGAGCGTGCGGATCGCCGTTCGCCTCCCGAGTCTGGCTTGCATTTTTTATTTCAGAGATTAAAATCTCGGGTTAGCACGGTCCGTACACGGGGACCTTAAATGGCGTGGAATCCATTCAAACGGATCTCACCCATATCAACTAATTGAAACATGCGCATGGTCATTGAGGCCATATGGTCGCTATAGGCCTATATAAAAAAAACTGTACATTTACATATAAATATTTTGGCTATCATGACTGTTTTGGAACAAGAGAAGCCTCTTAGGCCTATCAACAAGCAGCCAATGGTTTATTTTCACAAGAGTCGTAGCGATCAAGTGCTGATCAGTGATCAATTGCTAACCTGTTTTGTAAACGCAAACTCCAAACATCTACGCCGCTGATTAGAAGCTAAGCAGAGGGCACCAACTTATTAACGAGCGCTGTGTCGTGTCACAGGGGTTGTCCAGAGAGTCAGAGACGCCAAGTTAAGTGCCAATGAATTGCCCAGGACTTAAAACTGCGCAAAATAATACTTATTATATTTACAAATCGGTGAAAATTGATCACAAAATGAGTTAACAAATCAATAATCGAAAATGAATGAGGATTTTATATAGGCTATATATATATATAAGCGGAGTCTATAGGCCTATATAGTCACATAAACGACGCCAAACAGCAGAAGGTTTTTATTATCAGAAACAGTCACCTGTCGAATGTATTTATCAGAAACAAGCCTACATACAAAACAAAAACAAGCCCTAGGCCTAGCTACTTCTAGATGGAAACGAATGAGGTGATTTCAGCAGAATTGTTCAAACAAACTCTTTAACGAAGCCAGCAGACTGAAAAGTACAAGGCACGCAGAAAATAACCTATAAATCAGCTTTAAAACTCTATAAACACACAACAAAAATCAGCCAGCAGTTTCACGCTTTAGTCGACCAGCCTAAGCTTGGGTAATTCGACCCCAAGTGTCACTTACAAAGGACGTCCGCAATGACCTAATTTGAACTAATTCTCCTTGTCCGCATTTGGTATTACCATCCCCAGTCCCCTTCACGGACGTCCACATTCCCCCAGTTCAGTACTGACGCTTTGATTAGGCTGCACTGTTGATCTTGTATAGGGATAACTGTGCTACTGGGTGAGGTACTGTGATACTGCCACTTCAAGCAAAGAGACCCTGCGGACGCCCGCATTTGGCATTACCCTCTGCCGTCTTGTCCACATTTGCGTTATTTCCTATCCTAGTTTGGGATTTCCTTTTCCATTTGCAGACCTCCTCTCCACTTTTCATTTATGGACATTCTCCTCCCTTTCCTATTTACGGGCATCCTCTTTCCTTTCCTATTTGCGGACTTCCTCTCACATTTCCTCTAAGAACAGCACCCGTTACAAACAGTCCTCAATCAAAGAAGAAGCTCAAAGTCAACAAAAGCAAGGCAAAAACACTGTTTTAATGTCATGTAAGAACTTCTCTAACAACGAATAATGGTCAGCTTCAGACAATGGACGAGAACTGGACATCTGGACGTATTGGTGGTGAAAGAGTCGGCATGCTACTGGACAATAGGATGCTGAAACAACAAAATTGCTCCCCTCTTCACCTGAGCTACATTCGAAAATTACACTTCAAAATATTCAAACTCATAACAATTTCAAACTGCATCGTCATACAAAAGCCAGACTTTAACTTCTCCTTAATAAAGCAACCGCTACCCATAATGGGACGAACTATATGGTAGGCGCATGTTTCCCCCTTTTACCCCTTCGAAATGGACATAACCCTAGGTCCGGGACATCGTAGGCTTTGCTGCTAACTTCCCAGCTTGCCAACCGAGAGGTCGGGGTTCAAATCCCCACCAGGTCAGAAATTTGCTTCCAGATTTCTGCTTCATTTGCGCCCCCTAGTCAACTCAGCCATAACGAGTACATTGACCGTACACTGTCGGTGGGAAGGTAAGACGGAGAGTGAGACTGGCCATCCGCCCTCATATGCCGAGGCTAAGAAAATGAAGTTGCTACTAGCACTTCATGCCTGTGGCTACCTCTCAAGGGACTGCTCTTCTTCTTCCCAGTTTGAACTGGTACAAACTCTACTTCTTGGCAACACAGATATGCCTGCAAAAACTCCTTCCAATAATACTCAAAATTAACTTCTTTAACTGATTTCCAAACTCTTTGTTCAAACTCTGGACCAACTCCTACTTCTTCGTACTGCACTCAAGTCCACAACAATCTTTGACTAAAGAAAAACAAAACAAGAGATTCCACACAACTGAAAAAGAAGCATAAATTTAAAACTTAAATGAAAATCTAAAACCGTTGCTAGGCAGACTTAGAGAAAGAATCAACTCCAGGATGAGAAAACTCCAAAATAAGTACAACCCTTACATTACGAAATGATTTTATGACTTCTCTGAAACTTATATAGCTCCAGTGTAAATAAAAGTTATCAATTAATTCAGATCATTTATATAGCGCCTGTACACTCTTCCAGCGTTTATTGTCAGAAGCAGTGCCATCCAGGCCAGGGATTGAATTGGTTCAGAGGGTTCAACCCTCCCTATTCATTTATCAACCCCTCCTGTTAATTCCCAAAAATTACTTTGGGGAGTTAAGTTAGGCTACACCCCCAGCACAGCTTTCAGTGGTTCAATGTATCTTATTTGCTTCATTAACGAAAACTAATGCTTTGTTTCAACTTATTTTCATTCACACCACTTCAGTGTTTGTTAAGTCATAATTTTTTGCTAGAGCCATCTATAAATCTTCTGAAAAGAAAAATAAGTATTCTTCATTATTAGATTTTTGACACAGCTAAGGATCGAGTACACACACCCACTACAATTTATCACGTATACTGGTTTTAGGTACGTAAGAAATTCTGTTCAGGACACCCGGACATGTAAGAATTTTTCAACCTTCTTTCAGTTCAAATCTGACAATTCAAACCCTGATCGGAGCCCAACCGATGCACAATGGGACAGGTTTCAGAAGCTTAGAGGCATCTGAAAACTAATGATATTCTCAAAGATCTTCATCTCAAGCTGACTTTATTTTCACATGATCACTTCAAAAATTTATAAACGACAGTTTAATAATAATATTGAACAATTCCATAACAATCCAAATCAAACCAAAAACAACCCAGATACAATGCTTAATACTGAATTGTGTTTCACCCAAAACCAATTCTTAATTCTACCTTAGCAGTTAAACCCCAAAAAATCTAATTCTTAACCCAAAATCAATTCTGAATTCTACCTGAGCAGTTAAACCCAAAAAATCTAATTCTTAACCCAAAATCAATTCTGAATTCTACCTGAGCAGTTAACCCCAAAAAAGCCAGATGTACCGGTAATTCTTAATTCTTAAACCCAAAACCTAATTCTTACTGCATTTAACCCAAAAACCAAGATCCGTGAACTGCAGGCAAATCCCGGTTTTTCTTACAACCTTAACCACAGTCATTATTCTAAAGTTCGACTCTCTCAGATCTCAACTGAACTCACAAAGACAAACACAGTTTCACATGTTACGTATTTTCACATGTTACGCATCACATATCACATGTGTTTCACTTGCATTTTATTCACATTCAGTGCAGGCACCAGGATTTCAGGTTTGGGGGGGCTAAAGCTCTAAGCCCTTTTGTCCCCTCCTCCCTGTGATTTCCCACTTTTTGGGGGCTGAGCCGCAGTTAGGGGGGCTAAGCCCCTGGCGCCGCCACTGTTCACATTACAAAACTAACATTACAAAATTTGCCGCCCAATCAAAAACACAATATGCCACACAAGTCACAGATAAATTTACAAGTGACAATGTGAATTCTGTACACAATTAAGCCATGCAAGTAAATGTTACGTGCAACAAAACAACCGCTGCATCTCGCACATAAAATTTTCGACACAAGACGTAAGTTTTCGACAACCGTAAAAGCTGAGCATCGTAATTTGTTGCCTGTAAATCAAAACGTCGTAATAAAGCTGTGTAAGCTTTACGCTGCCTCAGACGTAAAGATGAGGTCGTGTTGTTGACGACGACCTCACGCGTCGGCATGGAAACGGCCAAAGAATCATCAGACCTGGTCCACAGACTGTTCGGTAGACATTGTAAACGGTGTCTTTCTGCGTAGGCCTGCATGCAATCAGACAAAATAATCTTATTTCACTTCATTATCTTCTTATTTCTATGGTACCATTAGGTGCTAAGTGCTATAAATGTTGACCTTGATATGGCACCATGGAAGTCATTTACTTTAGATTTAGGATCTTGGACAAGTCATTCATTTCACCATTCAACAGAACCAGCAGTTCATGTTTTGTCCTTGGACAACAGCACCATTTAAACATAATAAACACATAAATTTAAAAAATAAACCTCAAATAAACAATCAACTTATAATAAACAAACCTCAAAAACTACCAAATTAAAAAACAATATATGAAATAAAATACTAAACAAACAAATCAATCAATCAATTATAAAACAAACAAATAACTAAATATACTAAAAACAAATAAACTAAAAAAATAAATAAACAAACAGAAAGCTAAACTAATTTATAAACAAACTCGTAAACAAATATATAAACCAGCAACTAAATTAAATATAATAAACAAACAAACAAATTTAAAAAACTAAACAAATAAAATAAATATAATACATAAACTCATACAAAATAAACAACTATATAAATAAACAAATAAACAAAAAAACATAATCAACAAACACTCCTATGCAAATATATGAAATCAACGAGTGGTCATTGTGGACTACGCTACCATTTTTCTGGTGGTTTGCCCGTAACAAACATGGTTTGCTGCATTCGATTCCACTCCATAGATGGTGTGTCCTTCAAAACAAATCATAACAATAACAGATGACTAAACAATAACATAACAAAGTCATCATCTTCATCAGTCGACATAATCCATCATTGCCAGTCATCATCGTAGATCCATACCGCTTATCATCATCATCATTCATCATCACCATGGGAGCCGGGTGGATAAAACGAAATAGTTACTGTGTAGGGACCTCGAGCAAGTCCCTCGGTCACAATTGCTCAGCACCATCGATTGGCAATTGGTCATTAGAAACGGGTGCTTAATAAATGCAAAATAATAATACTAATAGTATTAATTTAAAAAAACTTCCTCTGCTGGAAAATTCTACATTAGTAGTTACACAACAACTCAATCACAGTTTCAGAAATGGTAAGTTAGTTAGTAAAATAGACACCAGTCACAGCAACATTTAAATAGATACGGGTGCCTAACAAATGCAGAATAATAACAATAATAATACAAATATTAATTATACAAATAATAATGATACAAATAATAATCAAAACACCATCATGAGAAAAAACTCAAAATCTTCAGCCTATAAAAATTAGCAAGCAGCAGAGAGTCTAAATGACGATAATTAAAATTAAAATCCAATTAAAATTAAAATCCGGCGTTTGCTGAGATCCTACTCACGAAGAGAATGCTGATGTGTTGGCTGAAGTAGAGACCAAACGCTCCACACGTCATCATGATCGCCATGACAACGGCAATCCACATGATGGCCGACTGATGCACGACGACAAAACTCTCCTAACAACCACCAATCAAACGACAATCAATCGCTCATTCAGTCAATCAAAAAATGTATCAGTGAACTAATCAATCGTAAAGAGATCCCGAGTGGCCGAGTGGGTTGGTAGCCCGCTCGCCACGCCGGCGGCCCGGGTTCGCTTCCCGGTCGGTCGGTTTATCAGAGATTAATTTCTCGGATCTTTACTGCGGGTGGCTCGGTCGCAATATAAACGTGGAGTACAATACAACACAATACATCACAAAACAATATACTGGGGCGCGGTGGTATAGGGGTATGTTCGGTGCCTTGCAGCCGTAGGGTTGCGGGTTCGAATCCACCTCAAAGCCGCCGCGTAGGGACCCTTGGCAAGTCCTTCACTCGCAATTGCTCATGCGCTTTGGCGTGAAACTCCGATTCAGCGTCTGCGCAGTAGTCGGGAGCGCCTCTGAATGGGCAATCTGGTAGGGGCGCTATAACAAGTGTTCAAATACAATACAATACAATAAATTAATCACTTTAAGCTAACAACTTAGGGCAAAATTGCAATCAAAACGCATTGGAAAAGCACGGTTAACAAGACAGTCAATCAATTAAACAGTCAGTGAATCAAACTACGTGCATACTGACCTTTTCACAGAGAAGACATGGTGGCATGAAGTACATGTGCAGTATGTCGAGTACAAGCGTCATGATGCTCAGAGTATACGCGTAGGCGAGGAGTAGCATGAATGCAAACTGATTGTCCTCCCCTACACAATTGTTTACCCTACAAAACAAAAAAACATTTAAAAAACATGATATATACAAATTTTCAATTTCTCAGATATATACATATACACTTAGTCATTAAATAATAATTGTTATAATGCATTTCCATCTAACGACCAAGCCTCAATCGATGGCGCTGAGCAATTGTGAGCGAAGGACTTCTTCAAGGCCCTACGAAGCAATTGTCTCAGGGAAGGAGGAGGATTGAACCCGTACTCTCCACATTACAAGACAAGTGCTCTAACCAGTCGGCTACTGTGTCCAGCGTTTAAAGTGGGTAGAAACAGTGTTCCCACTGCTATCGAAATTCTTTGCTTGCGTTCCAACTGCTCACCGTGCAATGGAACCCCGGTAACGCATGTGTTCCAATAAACTCTTCTTCGGAGTTCCCACTGCTAACCCAAACCATTGATTGTGTCCCACAGTCAGCCACCATGTCCCAGTCGACCGATAACACCAAACTGTAAAAAACTCACCACGGGCAATGGTGATCCATTTTTCGGACGCAGTGGCCGCATCGACGACAATGATGCGTGTCCTTTGGCCTATGAAGAAAACACTTCTGACAGACATTCCAGTTGTCTGATCACATGTAAAAACAAACAGATAAGAATTTATGTAAAGCAGTGTTTCTTAACCAGTGTTCGACCGAACCCCTGGGGTTCGGTGAGCCAGTGCCAGGGGTTCGGCAGAGGTCCTCTGAAATAAATACAAATTCAGGGTCAGTGAGTATGAGTGAACAATCATTTCCTATTTTATTTTTATTTTTCGACTTTTATTTAATAAATTAGTTAACTGTTAGTAGTTCATGTATTGAATGTATTAATAATTATTGTATCACATTTTGGTCCAATTTTTATTTCCTTTTGTTCCCATTAGTTAAAAAAATTATTGTTCAAACTTGAGGGGTTCGGTGAGTGGTCATAGATACTACTACTACTACTACTACTATTCCTTTATTTCAAAAACTCGTTGACACAAACGCAACAAGATTACAAAATCAACAGTTTAGATGTCGATTAGACAAACAAATAATAGTCAAATAGGTAAGAGGGTTAGGAATGTATTAGTGACTGAGACCTATTGCTAAAGAAAATGATTTCTCTTGGGGTTCGGCTCTCTTGAAAAGGTTAAGAACCACTGATGTAAAGTAACTCTTAGCATGAAACATAATTAATCAATTAATTAATTAGTCAATTTCATTACAAATACATTGCGTGCAGTGTTGGACATGGCAGTCAATTTGGTCCCTCACCTTGCAACGCCAAGTGTACTTTTTACCAAAAGTAACGTGCAGCGGTAACTTACATTTATGATGCAACGGTAACGCAAAAATGCAGCAACTTTTGCATTACTCTTAAATAAACCTATGTAAAGGTGTTTTGTCATCAACCATCAAGTTCTTTGGTTCACAGGCATTAAAGTGACCCACACAGTTCCATTTGTACTCTAAACTCGCCTTCTTTTGATCAATTTCAGTCTAATTTCATCATGGATGGAGCTGAGAGTTCAAGTTAACATTCCCACTTACACTAACTAGAAATGCTTAGTTACTTTTGAAAAGTAACTGTAATAAGTTGCTAGTTGCTTTTTTTCTAGAGTAACTATTTGTAGGTAACTAGTTACTTTTTACATTCCAGTAACTTGTTACTGCAAACAGTTACTTCTGAAAAATAACTATCCAACACTGCAAAGTAAACTCAATATGCATGCAAAAACGTGTTGGCTAGCAAGCTCGGTCAAATTCCAGAGCGTAAAATTCGCAAGGATGCAAAAACCGCTGAACTGCAGAAAACCAACCTTGAGGCTGGAGATTGGACGAAAGTGCTCCTGGGTTCATCGTGGAAACTCGAATAAAACTCGTAATGCATAGAGCTGATATGACAGCATAGACTGCAAAAGAAGACACAGAATGTCATGAAGGTATGTATACTAAAGAAGTTAAAGTTTGACAACAATACAAAATACAACTGTAATTTCACAAGTCCCTCCTTTACAAATTTCAGAAGTGCACATTGAAGCGGGGCAACCGTTAAGAGCCAAAAGTAGACTGGAAGAGGTAAGTTTTCAGTTTAGAGTGAAAGAAAGTCTCTTGCTAAGAGACTTGTGAACATTAGGACTATTGAGGAGGTAGAGAGTTCCAGATAGAGGGACCGGCAAGTGAAGGAATGCCAGCCAAAAGCAAGACATACATGTACCACCAGGAACAACATAGCCGTACTTGAGCAGATGAAGAGAGGAGCGGCCGTTAACAGAATTGCAAGGAGTGACCATGAAAGATAAGAAGGATGGCAGATGATCTGTGTGTGCTCTTTACATGAAGAGTACCAGCTTGAAGTGGATATCTTGACAGACAAGAAGCCAGTGTAGAGAAATAAAAAACAGGCATGAAGTGGTTACAATAGAGAACTCTACTACTGTAAACAACACAGTATATATATATATAAGGGGCGCTATATAAATTCTGATTGATTGATATACATATATATATATATATATATATAGACACACATAAGTATATATGTATATATATATATCACAAAATACTTTACATTACAATACAACAGTCAACCTTATGACAACACTAACACTACAGACTTACTAAGTCAACAACAACCATAAACTAACCAGAACTTATAATTAGACTGATAAAACCACAGACATAATTATCACTAGAGTTTCAGCAGCACAGACTCACTCATCATTAGACTGACCGGCATCTGACCACCGAGATATCGAGGAATTAAAATAGCCATCCACGTGCTCCAGTTGCCATAAACCCAATAAAGGACGATAATCGAAGACGCAACAAGTCCCATCCTATCCTTCAAAATTCGCATCCGGCCCAAAACCGGTACATTGAAGTTCCAAGACACCGACTGACAGCTTAAAGCTTCCGATTTCTCGGGAAATCCACCATTTCTGGACTCGATGTCGTAAGCTCTGTGGCTGACTGGTTCTTGCGTCGAATTATCGCCAGAATTCATTGGCACTGGAAAACGCCAACCCAGTCCTGGACTGCCCACAAAGAGATTATTGGGTGGGTTTTGGAAATCCATGAAATCTTTGAAGGGCTTGGAAATAACGACTGCAAAATAAATAGAAAGCTGAATCTAAATATACATATCACAACTCAAGACCTAAGTTTTAAAGTATCACGTGAGTGTCACTGACTATTTGAACTCATGTATAGTGACCTTTTCTTCAACATCAGCTGTGCCACGATGCTACGTAAATCATCTTATTATTAATTACTTATTATTATTATTATTCCTGAAACATTACAGTACCACTTAACATTGATTAAGTTTCTCCTTGCAACATATTGTGGATCTTACTTACTTACAAACAGATATTGAGTTAATTTTGTTTCAGATTCTGCACAGTAACTCCGTGGAGGACTGATAAACCATAAACTTAACTTGCATGTGAGATTGTGTTAAAACAAATCTTTTGTGTGAAATTGCTTTAAAATAACCAAAAGGGTCGTGATTCGTGATTTCGCAATTCCATTTCTTTAAAACTGCAATAAATCGAGCAGTATAGCAAAAGGTGAAATTAGTGCCGAGTGTTTAATGCCTGTTGCAGTTAAACATTGAATTTGGAGTGGCACATAAAACCCAGAAATAAAAGCTCCTAAGACGGATGATCTTCTAGTAGATCGTTACACCTTTGGCGCTGCCCTACGATAGCATGCAAACTCTCAATTCTTCAGCACTGCCTTCAAGTTCAGAAGGCTTCATCAAGCTACACAACAATTTATGGCTTCATTTTACAGCTCATTAACGGACGTCTTAATGAAAATCGTTGCTGTCACGCAAACAGACCACTCCGTTACCACGTCACGTGACCACACGACACGCCTTTGGTAAAAATGATACACTAGTCCCCCCTCAACAAAAACTAAGCAAAACAGGACAAAACCTCAAGTAACACCTTAATCAAAACATCGGCATAGAAACAAATCTTCTGTTTGTGTTAGAGCTGTGGTCGGAAGATTTTTATGATGATATTAAGAGAACATTTTCGGTTGTTTTTAAAAGAGCTTCGCAGCGCTTCCTAGTAGCATAATATTAGACCGCAGGCATTTCCACAGAGATCTTATTTGTCGGAGATTTTCCGCAGTGACGCCATCAGTGTTATTACGAGCGACTGCTTTCGCCAGATGGCCCACATAAGATTATTATCGTAATCGTAATCGTAATCTCCAAACTTCTAAAGAGCCACTCGAAAGCCAAGCGCAGGGCACCATGCAGCTTATTCACGAGCGCTTTATTGCTTTTCAATATAAACACACTATAAGTATCGTATCGTATCTCGTATCGTAATCGTATCCAGGGCTGTTACAGGCTTGGTTTTTTTTTTAAACAAAAACAATCAAAATTTTGGTTTTTTGGTTTTTTACAAATTTCAAAATTATAAATGCCAAAAATGTCGTCTCTTCAAGTCTCTTGGAAATTGTTGTATGGTCTTTGTTAACTTCGTTTTATGACATTCTACGGTTCTAGGCCTAGGGGCCGTCCATAAATGACGTCACGCACCTAGGGGGGGGGGGGGTCGGAAATTTGTGACGATGTGTGACGTGGGGGAGGGGGGTCAGCGAAGTGTGACGTCACATCAGGTCTGTGTAATTAAATTTAACAATTAACAACATTTTAAGTTTAAAATAACAGCACTAATTTTGAGTATTAAAATTTTCATAATTTTTTTGATTATTTTAATGTATATGGGCACCATTATTAATAATTTTCTAATTATTTAAATATTTTTCACCATCAGATTTTTAAATACTTATTACAATGCCAATAAATGTGACTTGAAACATGTTTTATTATCAAATGGAAATTTAGTTGGCGGGGGGGGTCAGAGCTTTGTGACGTCATTTTTCAAGGGGGTGTTACCTTTTGTGACGAAGTGTGACGAGGGGGGAGGGGGTCAAAAATCGGCCAAAATAGCGTGACGTCA
>JACEVL010000847.1:305000-352500 GCA_020284085.1 Aporrectodea caliginosa
CAGAGGAGGACGCTGGTTCCATAGTGCAGGGCCAATGAAGGCCAAGGCTAGCGTTTTAGCCATGGGCAAGCAACAGCTTGTGGTTCGATACGACAGGCTGTGACACAGGTCATCGCTCAGGTGCATGTTGCTTGATGGAGCAGGAACTGAATAAAGATCTCCTTTTTCTGGCATGTCGCCACTATGTCATGGAACTAATTGTTGGTGCTGCATTAAAAAATCCATTGGAACTTCTACCTTCTACTGGACCTGATAATCTTCTTTTCAAGAGGTTTAAAGACTATTGGCAATTCATTGAAAGCGACAAATTTCAGACAACCTCATCGAATCTTTGGTGGCCATAAACCGTTCTGACGTTCTGGAATTTGCTCATGAACATCAGGCAACTGAACAGCCACGAGACAATTACAGAGAATTTCTCGAGCTCTCAGTTGTCTTTCTTGGTGATGTTCCAGCTCGTGGAATTCGGTCTAGAATGCTTGGCGCTATGCATCGGGCACGATGGATGGCATAAGTTATCTACACGATAAAGATGTGGTCTTTTCAAGAAGACTGCTGCAGAAGAACGCAGCATTCCTGATATTGCCATCCTTTCGGTTGTTGTCTACTTGAGAGCCTGGATAACTTCGCCAACTTGACTTTCAGGGAAGAACTTCTAATATATCCACATACAACAATTTCTGCTGCTACAAGCAAGAAGCTAGTCTTCATCTATGGTATCTGTCTGAAAAGCCTATTGGGCTTGCCCTTTTTGACCCAACAGTATCCAATGACTCTAAGAAAATGATGACTGCTGCAATGGAAGAGGTAGCTCAAGATCGTCCGCCTATAAGACTCAGTGTGAAGTAAGATGCAGTTTTTGGCACCAGAGGTCTCGAAAAGGTCTGCACAACTAACTCCAAGAAACTGTCTCAGGTGCGTGGTATGCAAGAATTGAGCCTTTCCCGTGGTAGGCCCAGTGGTCTGGAACGGCTCCTCCAGGAGATACGCCTGCTCCCTGGGACTCTTACTGAACCTTTCTTTACTAAACTCAAAACTGTACGTTTTGGCCGTGCTGGAGTCGGGAGCTCCTCTGAGTAGTCCTCTTGAAGGAGCGCTATGTAAATTTATGAATGAATGAATTTATGAATGAATGAATGAGCTAGTATATTTCTTAGCCAACTTAGTGAAAGACTGAGTGACAGTGAATGTTCTGAATAACTTTTTAAAATGTTGTGATTCAAATCGCAAAATCGTATTACATAACAAATTTCAAAGCTCGAGGGCCACCCCTAAATGTTATACAATTTCAAAGTATTTTGTCACAGAATTTTATTTCTATAATTGGCATGGATTGAACGTGAGCCAGACTGAATTTTATGATTTTGAATTTTTGGCTGTATGCTAAGGGCCACCCTATTATATATATATATATATATATATATATATATATATATATATATATATAATATATATATACAATATATATATATATAAATATATATAATATATATATATATGCTGTATAATTTAGTATAATTTAGTAAATGCATCTAAGACTTCTAAGTCTTCCAGAAGACGATCCTGTAAGTCTTCTTATTTGCGCGCGTGTTTTCATGCTAATGGATGAATCTGTCAAAGATCAGAAGGTATAAAAAACAGAAGAGGAAACGAGTTACAAACAGGCATACAAACAGACAAACACACACAGACAGACGGACGGACGGACAGACAGACAGACAGGCAGACGCGGCAGTGACACCATTCGTCGACTCGATGACGACATTAGAAAATAGCTCAAAATTATATTATGATGACGACGACGATAATGATTATGACGACAACGATGACGACGACAGCAGTGATAACGACCATATTATCAGTTGTATGATGATGATGGCGTCGGTGTTAAAAAAGTATCTTCGTTTTTTTATTTCAAACTGACACACTGCAGTATGATAACAATTTACATGTATAGAACTAATATCACAAGTTATTGCAGGAGTCGAATATAACTATTTGGCAGCCACGCAAGGCGCCCATCACGTCCTACCGCTCATTTACCAACGCCATCTGGCGAATGAAAGGCTGAGTCGAACTTTGGGATGGTATAGCGGGAATCGCTCTCGCATCCATGTTAATCTTCTGCATGCTCTACGTGCCCGAGTGTTACCATTACCCTAATTGACGTCTGTAGTGGAAGGACGGTATATAGTGGGAATTATTAAGAAAAATATTAAGAAAAAGACCATCATCACGTATATATCTTTGACTTATAGTCTGTCTGTATGTCTCTGTGGCTCTCTGTCTATCTGTATCTATGTCTATGGTTGTTTCTGTCTTTGTATTTTATAGCTCTCTGAGCCTCTCTCTCTCATTTCTCTCGAGGGTGTAGTGGTAAGCATCGTAGCATGCTGGACTGTCAAGTCAATCTAGTAGGTCGGGGATTCAAAACTTCAAATCCCTGCCAGGGCAGAAAATTTGGTTCGAGATTTCTGTTCCACCAGCACCCCCTAGCCAACTCAGATATATTGAGCATACACCGACCGTACTCTCTCTGTCTCTGTCTCTGTCTCTCTCACTGTCTCTCCTCCCTCCCTCCCTCCCTCCCTCCCTCCCTCCCTCCCTCCATCCCTCCCTCCCTCCCCTCCCTCCCCTCCCTCCCTCTCTCATTCTCTCGGTCTCTGTCTCTGTCTCTGTCTCTCTGTCTCTGTCTCTGTCTCTGTCTCTGTCTGTCTCTGTCTGTCTCTCTCTGTCTCTCTCTGTCTCTCTCTCTCTCTCTCTCTCTCTCTCTCTCTCTCTCTCTCTCTCTCTCTCTCTCTCTCTCTCTCTCTCACTGTCTCTCCTCCCTCCCTCCCTCTCTCTCTCTCTCATTCTCTCTGTCTCTCTCTATTTGTCTCTGTCTCTGTCTCTGCATGTCTGTCTGTCTCCCTCTCTCTATATCTGTTTCAATCTGGGTCCGCATGTTTCTATGTACAGCTGTCCTTCCGAAATAATACCCTTCCGCACTCTGTCGCATTGTTTTTCGTCCACAATCCTTTCTCCGGCTCTTCATCCGGCCTCTTCCCTCCTCGATGTCCCGACGGAGTTCGCCGTCTGATCCGCTGCTTCCGGTGTCACCCTGAACCTCGCAGGAACCAGTTTCCGTATTTCCACGCGCACCCTCCTATTCAGCGCAATGTATATGACCGGGTTGTGCAGCGGGTAGCACTGGTAGAGCCACACGGCGAAGAAAACGTATTCGAACGGGGGTGGGTCCTGGAGGGCAAGCAGGACCAACGAGGGAGCGTAGCTGGCCCAGAAAACGAGACACATGATAAAGATGTTCTTCGCCGATCGCACGCTCTTGACCGTCAGACGCCACTCCGCTTGGGGAAGGGCTTCCACCGATCGTTTGGCCGCTCTCACGACGAGAAACACCCTCAGGTTGGTGAGGAGTGTCACGCCGCTTGGGAGGAGGAATCCAACCGCCAGAATCCCGAAGAAGTAGGGCCCGTTGCCGAGGTTCGACACCCCGAGGGAGTAGGTGAAGCCCGGGCTACCGATGAGGACGTTCGCTAGACCGACTAGGACGTTGAACGCCCAAAGGGAGGCGATGAGGGTGTGACGGAGACGGGTGCCGAGGAGACGGTGGTAGTCGAGGGGTTGGGAGATGACGATGCACTTGAAGAGGGAGATGAGGGCGAGGTGCCAGAAGGCGGAGGAGCTGAAGAACCCTGTCAGGACGACGTGGTAGTGGATGAGGGCTGGATGGAGGGCGGTCGGCTCCACCCAGAGGATGACGGCGCTGGGCCCGACGAGAAGGAGGGAGCAGGCGGCGTCGGAGAGGGCGAGAGATAAGATGATCGTCGAAGCGATGTCCTCGCGCAGGGACTGGGATCGGAGGATGGCCGTCATGAGAAGGCAGTTGGATAGGAGACCGCCGAAGACGATGAACGTGGGAACCAGCGCAACGGAGGCAGACATCACCAGACGATGAGAGGTGGACAGACGGAAGAGCAGGCAGAGGCACAGGTAGGAAGGAAAGCAGACAGGTAGGTACGCAGGCAGGCAAGCAAACAAGCAGGTAGGCAGGCAGGCAGGTATACGTAGGTAGGCTGGCAGGCAGGTAGGTAGGTTGGCAGGCTGGTAGGTAGACAGGTAGGTATAGGTTGGCAGGCAGGCAGGCAGGTAAGTAAAGGCTGGCAGGCAGGTATAGGAGATATTGTGGAGCCCTGCAGCGGTCTCTCAGAATAAGTTGATAATTATAAGAATCACGCTTTACAGTAGCTGTCCCTTATTTTAATAACACCGTAAATCACACGATTCTTTAGAACTTATTTGAAGAGCGATGGTCAACGTCGTAGCATATATCTTCTAACATTGGCGATGGATATTCTGTAAACAATACAAAAACAAATGTCCTTAAAAATGGCATTGAAAGTTGTATAAAATTATTAAATAGACATTTAAAAATTAAAACAGTCTGGAATTGCTTCAGTGCATAGGCCTATAATTTTTTAGGTAGGCCCCTATAACTGTTCCTAAGAATGCTATAGCGAATGTGGTAAACTGTATGTAAATTTTTCTACATTTATTAAAAGAAAAAAGTATCGGTTCTTATCAGCTCAATATCTGAAACAGAAACATCGATATTAACCTGCTCTTTGGACTTGTGAGAAGATGCAGAGGCTTTCTCCGGCTTCTCCACTGGTTTGCCCGGTATATTGCAGTAGCCTACCTCCGGGATCGGCCCACTCCTTCACGATGGAAAAATTCCAAAAGTTAGGAAAATCTACATATACAATACAAATTACAATATGTAGGCCTAATCGTAAGCCCAACATTTCTAAAGCGCAATTTGAAGCCAAGCGCAGGACACCAGCTTAATTTTATTCACGAGCCTTGAGGCATATAATTATAGGCCTAACGCTACCAATTCACGGTAATGTTCTCCGGCTATAGTTACTGTACTATGAATATTAATTAATATTATTATTATATTTTTAATATTATTTATTTTGAAATAATGCGATCACAAAGCAGTGGAAGATTACAGAAATTATGCCCTTCCTGGAGTGGAGGCTAAAGCGTAAGCAGCCGCGTTTAGACACCTTTAAATCGCTTTCTCCCGTCGCTATAGATATTCGCAAACATCGGTTTAATCAATAATACACAAAAATTTCCGACAGATAAACACTGATCGAACGTAACTCTTTTTACCCCTAAAGCGATAGCCCATGAAAAAAACCAGACCAAATCTGGAGTAAATCTTACCTTATAACCCGGTAAGTAGGATCTATATATAGGGTTGGGTTGTCGGGTCGTATAGTCGTAATCGTAATGATAGACTCCAATTTCTAAAGCGCAGCTACTCCAAAGCCAAGTGCAGGGCCCAGCTTATTCACGAGCGCTGAGGCTTTTCATATATATATATATATATATATATATATATATATATATATATATATATATATATATATATATATATATATATATAGCTATATATATATATATATATATATATATATATATATATATAGCGCTTCTAATTCACGATAATGTTCTCCGGCTACTGTATTATGAATAATAATTATGAAACTAATGCGATCATAAAGCAGTGGGAGTTTCCAGAAATTATGCCCTTTCTGAAGTAGTGCATGGAGGCTAAAGCTTAAGCAGCCGCATTTAGACACCTTTCATTCGCTTTCTCCAGTCTCTATAGAAATTCACAAAATATAACATCGGTTTAATACGCGATGCACACAGATTAGGCCCTAACGTTGATCAATGGTAACTCGCTTTGCCCCGAAAGCGCTGTGATAAAAGTCGGGCCATAGCTGGGTTTAATCATACCTCATAGTGGGGCGCGGTGGTGTAGTGGTATGTTCGGTGCCTTGCAGCCGGAGGGTTGCGGGTTCGCATCCACCTCAAGCCGCCGCGTATAGGGACCCTGCATGGGCAAGTCCTTCACTCGCAATATTTCATGCGCTTCGGCGTGAAACTCCGATTCAGTGTCCGCGCTGTAGTCGGGAGCGCCTCTGCATGAGTAGAAATCTTGTAGGGGCGCTATTACAAGTCCTCATTATACATACATACATACATACATACATACCTCCTAACCCGATAGGCCTACGTAGCTAGAGTTGGGTTGTCCGGTCGTATAATCGTGATCGAAATGGCAAACTCCAATTTCTAAACCGCCACTATTCCAAAGCCAAGAGCAGGGCACCAGCTTATTCACGAGCGCTGAGGCATGCAGCTAATAAAGCTATAATTCACGATAATGTTCTCCGGCTACTGTAAGCTTATTATGAATATTACTTAGGAAATAATGCAATCATAAAGCAGTGGAAGTTTCCAGAAATTACGCCCTTCCTGAAGAGTGGAAGCTATAGCGTAAGCAGTCGCGTTTAGACACCTTTAATTCGCTTTCTCCCGTCTCTATAGAAATTCGCAAATATTGGTTTAATCAATAATACATTGGACGGCACTTGGTAGCAAACTAAAGCTGATTCAACGTAACTCGCTTTGCCCCGAAAGCGCTATGAAAAAAGCAGGACCAAAGCTGGGTTTAATCTGACCTCCTAACCGATGAGTATATGAGCTAGGGTTCGGTGGTCGGGGGTCGTAATCGTAATCGTAATGGAAAACTCCAAATTTCTAAAGCACCGATATATACTCCCTATAGCCAAGCGCAGGGCACCAGCTTATTCACGAGAGCTGCGTCGAGTCAGAAGGGCTGTTCGGAGGGTATACAGTCAAAAGGAGAGCTAAGTCCGATTGCCAGGGGTCCAGAGAGAGAGGAGGCAGAGGAGCAATTACCGCTGAGATGCGACGTATATGTAATGTAATGTAATGTAACAAGACATTTATATAGCGCCACTTAAGAGTCTCACAGAAGCGCTCAACACGTGGCCATCAAACAGCTGAAAAGTGCGTCTTTAAGAGTCGAGAGAAAACCATGTAACCACATGCAGCATTAGTGGCACGCACAGATGGCGGAAGAGTATTCCAGATCCGTGGCGCCTAATATATGCTACACGTATATATATATACACGCTTATGAAGTATACATATGGCTCGAACTTCTACGGTGCTTCATAAGAGCTTTGCTGTGGTCGGTCCATCTTTCTTGAATAGGTTGCCTATATAGCTACCTCCGTAATGAGCTTCTTGGTCTTTCCTTGTCCCTTTCCCGCAGGCGTTTGAAAACCATTCTTTTCGATCGTGGTTTGGTGCATTTGTTAAAACGATCAAATCAAAATAAAAAACGGAAAAACGTCGTTTTATTCCTAAAAAAAAAAAACGGAAAAAAAAAAAAACGATAAAGAAAATAATTTGACTTTGCTACATCTTTTACTGCATTTTAAAAAAAAAACCTTGTTTACACAATTTAATTTTAATTAGCAAATAACATACATGTACGTTTATTAGTAAACGCCAAGTAACATTAATCTACAACAATTATTTTCTTTTTCATAAGTTTGGTTTAATAAGAAATTGAGAAATTAAAAAATATTGAAATCTTTTCAAATTTAAATTGTATACATAAGTCCACATAGGTCCATGCTGACATAAACAATGAAAAACTAAACTTTGTAAGTATAGAGTATAGGCCTACTTAATTAAAAATTGTACTTACAATTTGTTTATTCTGACATATAAGAACTTTAATATGGAGTAATATCAGTCAGTTTATCAGTTAATCAGACATTACTGTGTACAAAGACAACATTTCGCATTTTGGATAACTTAGAAATTAAAACCACTTTTATAAATTTTATTTCCTGTACTGTGCTGTTTATTTCTCAACTGATGACGCTAAATAGTGACTTAAACTAGATGAATCCTTGAAAAGAGGGAGATAACGTAAGGTATAGGCCTATCAGAGAAAAATTAAATTAAACAAATAATAAAAGACAGTAAATAAACAAATAAAGTTACATACAAAAAATAAAAAACGGAAAAAAACGAGACGAAAAATAAAAAACGAAAAACGACGTTTTTTGGACAAAATAAAAACGAAAAACGTTTTTACAATCATGGTTTGGTGTTCAGGTCGGGAGCGCCTCTGAGGAGTATTTCTTGAAGTGGCGCTATATAAATTTACGATTACGATTACGATTAGGCCTACTCACCGGTAGAAACAGGAAGCTCGCGTTATCGTTTCAGACTATTTCTCCTATAGTCAACGCAGACTTTGTATCACACATTCCGGAGTAATTGTACATGTGAATGTGAATGTAAACGTGAATGTAAATATAACTGTATGTAACTGCAAATGTATATATCGCCGTCACACAAGAGCAACGTCATGGTTGTCCAGTTTAAATCGCCGGTGCTGTATATATATATCAAATCAGTTCCGCAGCAGAACAGGTTCTGAAAAGATGCCATATAGACATATCCAGACATTCGCCAAGTCTAGTGTATATATCCTACCTGTTGATGGAAGATACTCTATCGTCGCATCAGGTTGTATAGCTGTGCGAAGAACGTCATTGCAATTATGGCAGAGTTAGCTATAGGATATATATACATCGGTTAGATCGTATGTATATACGCTGCGTCCCGTGGATGCGGCTCTGTGTAAGAGAGCGTGCGGATCGCGGTTCGCTTCCCGATGCTTGCTTATTCCAGATATTTAGACCTCGGACTAGCACGGTCCTCACGCGTGGACCTTAAATGACTTGTCGCCCATTCACACGGACAGCGGTGGGGAAGGATCTAACCCTATATCAATTCATTGAAAAATTAGAAGGGTCGAGGACTCGAGGACATTAATATTATACGGTCGCTATATAAAAACGATTGGGGTGGGGGCCCGATAGCGCATTGGATAACACACTGGCATAGAGAGCGAGAGGTACCGAGTTCGAGTCCCGTAGGGCGGACATGCTTTGTAGGCTGCTGTTAGTGCCGTGTATTGCAGGCTGTCTGTTCTCAGGCCCGTATAGCCAGTAAGAGGCAAGACGAGGCAAGTGCCTCGGCGTAATTCTCAAGACGAGGCAAGACGAGGCATGCCTCGTCGTACTTCGACATGAGAATTAAAACAAATATCATGTAAAGAGTAGTTAGATTATATGGCATCTTCTAAAAAAGGTCATTAGAAATTTTGGCGGAACTAAGAAAGAAAATTTTCCGGAAAGTCTTGCCCTTCGGGCCCACGAACCCCTATAGTTACGCCACTGATGTTAGTTTACATTAAAGTACAGTCGGGGCAGACTTTGTCCCAGTAGTCCAAATCTGTTAAAAATGTTAACAGATTTAATACGCACTGAGGTAAGGGTATGAAAGCGGAGAGGATGGGAGCGGAGGTCAAAGAACTGGAATGGGATTTGCCTCGTCTTGAATTTGACTCTGGCTACGGGCCTGGCTGGAGGGAGTAACCCTAGGAGGCTGTGTGCCGTAGGATTATGACGATGATGATGATGAAGACGATGATGATGAAGAGGATGATGATGATGATGATGATGATGATGATGATGATGATGATGATGATGATGATGATGATGATGATGATAAAGATGATGATAATGGTGATGACGAAGATTACCAGTGATGTATTGCAGGCTGTCTGTTCTGTTAGTAGTTAAGATTTATGTCTTCTGTCATTTGTGTTCTTGTGAATTGTTTCAATTGCATAGCTGTACACTGTAACCGGTTGCGGTTTGTCAACCGGATTGTTTCAATGAACGAAAATATTATTAATAATTTACATAATGACAAATGGTCGGTCGGTCGGACGCACCTGCTAACTGTTCTTGGCGCTTCTCCTGCAGCCAATGGATGATGCTCACTGGGTGGATGGACAAATTTCTCTAATCCGTAGCCACAGCTTATATGGTCCAGAACTGCAGACGGACCAGACGAACATTGGATGTCAGAGCTGGAGAACAGGAGAAGTCGACAGGCGGTCATACGGGCGGAAAGACAGACAGGCAGACATACTGTCAAAGACAGACCGGCACACAGACACACAGAGGGACAGACACAGACAGAGACGGGCAGACAGATAGGTAGGCAGAAACTGAAGGGAAGACCGGTCCTGGAGAAGCTGAGCTTATCACAACCGATGCGACTTATTTAGAGCCCCCTTCCGCATACACAAACATCTCCCCTCCGTATATGTAAACGGACCCATGGGGCAGTCCGGTGTCAAGATATAAAGTCTCCCTAAAGCAGGGTCTCCCTGGACTGAAATTAGCCGACGTCTATTTCCAATTACCCTCAGAAATTTCGTGTCATTTTTGTAACAAACAGTTCATAAGTCATAACTAGGCTACTAAATAGTTTTACAATAAGGTTAGAAAATCCACCTGCTTACAATTAACATTAACTTTAAAGCAAATCTGACTGTGTAGCCTACAGTGTATACGCCTATCTCTGAAAAAATAAAGTCTCCTGGAGATTATTTAAACCGATGACGAAACATTTTCTTCCAGGAGACTTTGCCTTATAATACAGTATCCGGAAGCGAATTTATTCTAAAACAGCTCCTCTGGGGAGAACCTGTTCCAACGTACGTTCTCCTGTGGGGAAAGACTTTTAGGGGGAAATTTTGTTTAGGGTGTTACCGGCATTTGGGAAAGCGAATGACACTAACGCCGCGAGGGTGCACGCACGTGCGCTATCTCGGTCAGCCCTTCCCTCTGAAAGCTACAACGCTACGTTCGTGCATAGAACCCTGTGTAGCCTACATTAAGCCTAATGTATACAGAGGTCTATGGTTCGTGATCTATCAGTCCAAGTTGCCCCGCGATTGGTCGCCTGTAACTCAAGTCCCGCTTATCTAGTATACGGTGACTTTAATGAATTCGCTCGAGCGTTCAACGAAAGCCCTGTCTTCGAGATAACATTCTCTCCACTGTTTATGCCACTCTGTGCCGTCGCCCGCACCCTCTCTGCTTCCCTCAGATAATATTTTCCTTGGCGCATGCCATGCTTCCACGTCGTTAATGGTTTCCCTCTTAGTAGTGGATAGTTTGCCTAGCAGGTGTCTTTGATAGCAGGCCTGTCTTGTACCGTTAGGCCTACTTAACCAGATAGGAAACAAAAGGTTCTTTTTCATACGAGGGTCTTTCCCTTTCCTGCTCTGTCAGCATGCACGCACGGAACCCGTATAAATGAGTCATTTTCCCAAATCGAACCGTAAAGAGCCCATATGGGATCTAATGAAATTTTATTTATCAGTTCAAGTAGGCCTACTGTTTGAGGGTGAGTTTGGCAGCCATACAGGGCCATGCATGGTCACTTCAAGATACACCATGCAAGAGTCTCATGGAATGTTAACTGTTTTATCATTTCACGCGGATCAAAGTTACAGGAACTGCGTGCACAGGGGTTAAAGTGGGTGGGAACGCGTGGGAACGCCGTTCCCACTGCTCTCGAAATTCTTTGCTTGCGTTCCCACTGCTCACAATGCAATGGAACCCTGGGAACGCATGCGTTCCAGTAAAATTCTTCTTCGGAACGTCGGCTCGCGGCGCTCGGTAACGACACCAGGTCTGAGTCAGAGTTCTCATTGCTTCTATAAATGACTATTGAAGCGTTGTGTGTCCACGGACCACAGTCCGCTTGTTTAGGCCCCTAAACATCTCTCGCGGGACTTGATTAACGACCGAATTAAATCGGAAGTCATTGGTTGAAATTTCTGTGCGGCCCCAACGTTTCTAGCCCCACCAGGCCGCAACGGTTCTAGCCCCGCCAGGGGCCCGCTACTGTGGCAGGCTAGTAGCGGGTGCACATGCCTGGTGGGGCTAGAACCGTCGTTTGCGCGTCGCGTGTTAATCTCTTTCTTTTGGGCTTGGTTCTCCACGTGTGAACGACCAGATATGAATAGATTCAATAGATTGAAATTTAGGTGTTGAATAGGTGCGGGACTACGACCGTAGACGGCAGATAATTACCAATTTTAAAGTTCAATAAGAATGAAAAGGTATTTATTGCCAAGAAAGGCAAGCAATGATGACCATCCTGTGCAATCAACCAGCCTCCCAAATCAAAATTTTGGAGTGGCACTGCGGGCTGAGATTCATGCACACAACTTGAAAACGTGAGTAGCCTACAAAATTACTTTAACTGTACAAAATCTCAGCAGCAACGTCACAGGGTCCAACGGTCCAACCACGATTCCTGAGCACTAAACAGTAAGTAAGTAAGTAAGTAAGTATATTCTTTAATATAACCAGCTGCCAAACAGCACTCTGGTGAACAAGCATGAGCAATATTAATTCAAATAAACATCAAAACATCAACATCTATCTAGGAGCCAGTAAGATTGCGCGACAGATCTAATTAGTATGCCAACAACATTACAACAGAACCACGCATGAACGTAGCGGGAGCGGTCTAAGGTCTACGGGAGTAACATGCTGTAGCTGTTACATTAGTGGTTTAGATTTTGTAAAGTAGAATGTATGCGATTTCGGATTTGATAAAAACTTGGTGGATGGTGCTTATAATATTCAAATCTGTCAAAAGTTTAAGATTCTAGGTTTTAGGGGGGTCAACCACAAACTTACCCAGGGATGAAGCTCTTCAATTCTTTCTCACAGTGGAACCTTGTTTTTAAAATACCCATGAATTTTATGTAACTAATTGTTTGTAGCCTGCTCTGAAAACCCATTTGTATCGGCTGCCTGTATTTAGTTTTAATATTATTTGTAATTTTTGTTCTTTTGTTATAATATTTTTTTATTTGTCTGCATATCTAAATCTAATTTGTATAGGTTTGTAGAACAATATATGCTATGCCCTGTGCACAAGCTGGCATTATAATATTTTGAATTATTTCGCTTTAATAGTCAGGGGGATCATGATTCATGATGGCTTGGCATTCATGATATTATAATTACGTTGTATTTCTATTTGTTCAGTCATGTTATATCACCTGATTCAGAGCAACCAAATTTTTCAGAATGGTCACGAAACTGACTAAACCCTGATTTCATTTTAAAAAATTAGGACTCAGACTCATGTATGATGCCCTGGAAGAATTGGCTGATGTGTCCTTTGCATTACATAAAGCTGATATCACTCTTCCTGTTGCTCATCACCTCCTGACAAGACAAACAGTTTGTTGTTGATCAGGTGGTTCACCATTCAGACTGTTCAGTCAAGATTTCTTTCTGTCATCATTGATTCACTGACTGAATCAAATTTGTTTCAGTTTTCTTTCTAAATTTATCTGACTGCATGATATAAAAAGATAACATTATTAGGTTTTGGTATACTAGCTTGTGTCTGTGGATCTTTAAAATTTACATTCAGAAGGATAACCTGCAATGTTTCTTGTTTATTGCACATCACTTACTGAATCAGAAGTCCTTTGTATTTTTTCTTAGAATATTGTGACTGCATTTTTGTGACTGCAACTATTCAGTTATTGAGTTAAGGCATTAGTTTGCTTTGTGAAATTATTGCATTTATTCTGGTAGTTACATTGAGAGCCAGCATGCAAGTTTTTTCATGTGTAATGCCCATCATAGACTGAATTGAAATGCCTCTGCTTTTTTTTCTAGTAGAATTTTGTAGCTGCTTAAAATTTAATACCATTACTTATTAAGTTATATATATATATATATATATATATATATAACATTACTTATTAAGTTATATATATATATAATATATATAATTAATATATTAATGCTATTGGTTTCTGAAATGTTATAATCGATTCGTTGCGTTGAACTCAAAAGTTGGAGTTCCCACTGCTCACCCAAACAAAGTTACAGGAACTGCGTGCAGAAAAGAGCAAAACGTTCTTGGCAAAACACAGCGTTTCACACGAATGACCCACCAGTTTTACTCTGGTATTACGTATTTCGCATATCTGATGATCATCGAAACACTCCTCAAACTGAAAAATCTGAATTGAACGCAAATGAATCTGACTGCATCCGATGAGGATTCGTCGTTATTTCGTCGACCAACTTCGGAACGCGATAGGGTAGCGTGGACGAGATAAGAACTTCATCGCAGAGGAGGAACTGATCTCATTGGCTGGATAAACCCAGAGGGGCGTGGCCTTGTCTTCTCCATTTGCCGCACACTTTCGGAGGCTGACACCGTCTGCGATGCATATCGTTATCGTAAATTAGAAATTGTTTCAGAAGCGCTTTTATAAAAGCCAAGCCAAGGGCACACGCTTATCCACGAGCGTAACGTCAAGCCAGCGGTGGTTTTCTGGAGATACGGTAGGAAGTGGAAGATCCGGATGTCGGGAGACTGAAGAGGAGAGAGGACGGTTACGGATACTACTTCCCCCTGGAAAAGGAGCAGGGAAGAGAGCGACTGATGAACTTGGAAAAGGTGATTTCGGTCGCCTTAGTTACAATACAAACTGGATACTTTATTCTTGCGGCACTTGGTAGATATCTAGTCCAGCATTGTTTGAACTTTCAAGATCTTCTTGTGCGAGAAAGGTTCTTGTCTGAAGTCTATTCTTTTGTGTCGTGATGTTGCCAGGAAGTTCACATCGAAGATAAGACATAGGTTATTATACTTTGGCGTGAATACAAAATCTTTGCGGGAAAACTACGGAAAGTTACTTAAAATTCCATGAAACAGATTTGCGAAGTTCATTCGATATCTTGAATAGAAAGGGAACCTTTGATCTGTGCCCTGTTATCGAAACAAACCGATCCACGTGAATGCGCACATACGAAACAAGGAAAAGTCGTTCATGCATATTCGCTGTGGCAATTTGACTCTACGTCCTTTGCACCTAGACGTTTCACGCATCACCTGTGGTCTTTCAACCATCTTTAAACAGTTTTAGCGGAATTCGTTTAAGCACGTCCCTTAATTAAACGGTTAATTAAATGAAACGTCAATTAATTAAAGCGTCCATCAATAAAACGTCTCATAGATAAGAGGACATATCGTCAAAGTATAAACTACAACCGTCAATACGTTACGTTTCAACTCGTTCTCCAAACACGATGGAAAGAAACGGGGCTATTGTTCGTTCGATGTAACTGTTACATTAGCAGTCTTGATCCCATTCAACAAAACACATTATAGTTAGGCCCTGCAGTGTCCGTAACGATGATTTCTCAACTCATAGCGCTATAGAGTCTGTCCTAAACACTTACGCAGACACAATTGTTGAAAGGTTTTAGAGACGCTTCATAAACGTTCAGAACGGAGTATACGTATACTCGCCAGAGTATATCATTCTGTTCGTGTCTTTGGCATCAGACGTGTCTTAGAGACTGTTGGACTTGGAGCGCCAGTGCTTCGACCAACTGAACCTTAAAAGGAGCTAAAGAAATACCAAGACTTTGACCAGACTCGCCTTTGCAGCTGCAAAACTTGTATACATTGACTGACTGACTTACTTACTGATTGTCTGACTGACTATATGACTGATTCGATGACTGATTAATTGACTCATTATGTGAGTGACTGATTGACCACATATGATTCGTTGACTTGCTGACTTACTGACTAGCTTACTTACTTACTTACTTACTGACCAAATGACTGACTGACTGATTGATTGACTGATTGATTGACTGACTGATTGATTGACTGACTGACTGATTGATTGACTGACTAACCAACTGACTGACTGACTGACATTCGTTTTGACCTATAGCTGTGACCAATCAGAAAAACCCCGATCGATCTTCCCTCCCTCTGGCGATGGGCAGAAGACGCAAATCATCGACCTATGATTCGGAGGAAGGCGGAAAAGGTTACAACATCGGAAGCAAGTCTTTCGTTCGCTCGGACGCCCTTCGATCGAACACGGCCAACGAACGCGAGAGGGCGCGGATGCGAGTGTTGAGCAAGGCCTTCGTCCGACTGAAGACCTCCTTGCCCTGGGTTCCCCCAGACACGAAGCTATCGAAGCTGGACACGCTCCGCTTGGCGTCACGCTACATTGCGCATCTGAGACGACTGCTGGATGTTGGAACGGATGGAACGGAGGGAGGGACAACGGAGGCAAGAAAGCAGACGATCGACGACAAAGATGGCGGACACTTCCGGTCTCCAATGGCGTCCGACTGCGACATACGGGTCTTGAGTTCAGACGACATCCATCCGATAAATCTGGTATGTTTTGTGTTTTCTATTATATCAAATAATCAATCAATCAATCAATCAATCGTTTATTAATCAATCAATGAATCGATAGATCTATCCATCAGTTAATCAATCCGTTTATCATTCATTCGATCGTTCATTAGATCAAATATATAAGTAGCCTAAGTCAGTCAGTCACTCACTCACTCACTCATACATTCACTCTCTCGCTTGCAATGCTCGCTCGCTCGCTTAGTCAGTCAGTCGGTCGGTCAGTCAGTCAGTCAGTCCGTCAGTCGGTCAGTCACTCATTCAGTCAGTCACTCAGTCAGTCAGTCAGTCAGTCAGTCAGTCAGTCACTCCTCAGCAGTAACTCAGTCAGTCGTCAGTAACTCATTCAGTGATGATTCAGTCCGCTCCCAAGTCATTCAGTCACTCCTTCAGTCAGTCCGTCACTATTCAGTCCGACTATAGACCGAAACCTTAAATAAACCTTGTCGTTGTCGTTGCGAATCTATAGAAGAGTGAAAGAAAGATCTGCACTCAATAAACTTCTCTTCCTTAACTATAATTATAATAACTCTCATTGAAAGGCAACGAACGCCACCAAGCATTTGATGGCTTCGCTGTCAAAGCGAGGAACACGACTATACTACACGCCATTTAGTAACACGTGGGCACATCATTTTTAGCATGATGATGACGATGACGATGGTGATGATGATGATGATGATGACGATGATGATGATGATAACGATGATGATGATGATGATGCTGATGATGGTAATGATGATGACGACGATGATGATGATGGTAATGATGATGATGATGATGATCATCATCATGATGATGACGACGACGTCGATGATGATGATGACGACGATGATGATGACGACATCAGACGACAACGATGACGTCGACGATGATGATGCATCATCCTGCATTTATCAAGCACTACATTCTAATGATCAAGCATCAATCGATGGCGCTGAGCAACAGTTATTGAAAGAATTGCTCAAGCTCCTCACACAGTATATATGTGTCTCGAACCTGTAGACCACTGCCTTCTATAATAGGTGAATGAGAAAGCAGGTGAAAACGTAGCACAGGTGCGCAAAGGTGTGCGTAGATGATGTCTGGTGGTCTTCAGTGTTTCCGCCAATTCACCAGACATGGCTTGAGTGACTCACTGTGACTGAAGAGACATATATGTTTGCTGAGGTTTCCTAATCCACCGGATTCGTATTGGGATTTTACCGTTGCAAAAAGGATAACGTTGAAATGATCGTCATTTTGTGCCTTGAGCATTTTTATACCAGTGCAATAGAATCGTTAAATTAGATTAGATTATAGCGGTTAGAAGATGAAGATTGCTAAGAATATAAAGAATGCGAAGAAGAATGCGAGGAAGAATGCGAGGAAGAAGAAGAATGCAAAGAAGACATATAGAAGAATGCAAAGAAGAAGATATGTGAAAAAGAATGCGAAGAAGAAGAATGCGAAGCAGATGAATGCGAAGAAGAAGAATGTGAAGGAGAAGAATGCGAAGAAGAAGAATGCGAAAAAGAATGCGAAGACGAAGAATGCGAAGAGATGAATGCGAAGAAGAAGAATGCGAAGGAGAAGAATGCGAATAAGATTGGGAAGAAGGAGAAGAATGTGAAGAGAATGTGAAGAAGAATGCAGAGAAGAATGCAAAGAATTAGAAAAATAATGTGAAGAAACCAAGAAGAAGGAGGAAGGAGGAGGAGGAGCAGGAGAAGAGAGGGAGCAGGAGAATGAGGAAGAGAAGCAGGGGGTGGAGAAGAAGAAGCAGTAGAAGAGGGAGAGGGGAAGAAGAAGAAGATCCGTATGTAGGTGGGTTATACATGTAGTTCTCTGATGGCGGCATGCACCTTCTTTGATCTGTCGCTGCTGCCTTTCATCTTTTTCAGTCGTGGCCTTTTACTTCCAATCTCCGGAAGTCGGCGTTCCAGATCCATCTTCCGTCGCTAGGGACACGACCAACGGATCCACGGACAACGACTTCGACAACTACACCGACTACGCCATCATCATCATCGTCACCTTTGTCGTCATCATCGCCAACAACGACAACGACGACAACAGCGCCTCTAGTGACTTCCTCTCCAACGTCATAATCTTCACATCTTTACCAACAATCGTCAAATAATATATGTGCTATATAAACTTATCTTGTTATTTATTATTATTATTTTTTAGTTATTTTATTTTTTACCGCAAGGTATCATTATTATTATTAAGCAAACTTATAAACAGACTAATTAAATTGATTGTTTTCAGTTAATTGTACCTTGGGTGTCCAGAAAAGCGATAAATCGCTTAAATCAACCATAGGCCTGCAACTACTAATACTACTATACTGTAACTACTAATACTACTATACTTCTGCTACTAACTGTGATAACGACAGAAGTAATAACTTACAATTACAATTACGATTACAATACAATTTACAAGCTGTAGAGGGGTAACGTGGGTAAGCTCACGCGTATAGGCCAACAAAGGCTTAAAAGTGTGCTTATCGTAGTATGCCTATGAGGGGAAAAGGGCTATAATTAATTAACTATACCCTCGAATCGGGCGGGGGTTACTGGAAGAAGAGGTGTCTTTCCCAATCGAACAGGATTAGACATAAACCCCCTAAAGGGCAAATTGAGTGTGAACCAAAGTCGTGCCCCCAAAGTCTAAGATGTTTATGCTTCAAACAATCACTTCGCCTCAATCCGACCAATTCCCCTAGATGACCCCTCTTGGCCCCTGCCTCACTCTTTCCTCGGTAAGTCGACCCCGAGCGAGGAACCCCTTATCTCGAACCCCCTTCTCCTTTTATCGCCCTACCACTCAGCACCCGACTAAATAGGGCCTTCTTATCTCGGCCGGCGTCCGCCTTTATCGCCCGCTCTAATGAAACGCCCGATTATCGCTCAGCACGTGATGAAGATCGCTTGCGACGGGATAACGATTCTCGCGAAGATATCGAGCGCTGACGAGATTTGGAGATGTTGTTATTATTTAGCTCCTTTATAAACATATCTTAAGAATCTCTATGGGGCCCTTGTGTGTTATCTAAGAAAGGCGCTACAGGTATATTCCTTATTCACCTATACCTACATACACCGGAATGTCAGAGGGGTTGTCCAAGAGCGTAGTCCGATGGAGGTCCGAGTCAGGTCTGAGGATCAGAGGGGCATGGGCGTAGCCAGGGAAAAAATTTGGGAGGGGGTTTTAAGATTTGGGGGTGTTTCCATTGGAGATGGTCGCAAAACTAAGGTTTTTTGGAAATTCCCATGTAAAAGCATATAATTTTTTTGGAAACTTATTTGGGGGTGTGAACCCATAAACCACCCCTAAATACGCCCATGCAGATGGGCCAGCGTTCCTGTTAAGGTGAGCTCCGTTCTGCAGACAGCTAAAAATAAACGAGGACGTAATTGTCATTAGTAGCCGTGCAGTCTCTTTCACATTCGACGCGTAACAGAATATATAGGCCTACTATTGACAGTTCGTAATCATGTCACATACAAATACATTGAGTTGTATACGTGCAACCATAAACTCCAAACTGCTAAAGCGTTACTGGTCCAGTTAACTACGTTCGTTAGAGAGTACGTCCCATGCGGCTTTGAACGTGCGGTAGCCGGTTCGCATACATACCTATGGTGGCCTATTTAAGCGTTTTAACTCTCGGGCTAGCACATTCCGTACACGGGACCTTAAATGGTGTGGCATCCATTCAAACGAGCATCGGTGGTGAAGGATCTCACCCGGTCAATTCATTGAAGAATTGGCAGTGTCGAGGCCGTATTACGATCGCCCTAACACGGTTCGTTGCTGTTTAAGAGACGCTGTGACATGACAAAGAATTAGCGTCGCCCTCCTCCTTTATCCAGGCTTGGGAGTTGGGAATGGCACTGCCAGAGTGCGAACAGTGGCGGAGTTATTTCAGTCGTTCAGTTGCAACTTACGTTTAACCATTTTTTGATTAGCGTATGTTAGTAGTTACCTAAGACTGATTTTGACCATAGAAAACGTAACACTTATGGAACTGGGCTTCTGCTTTCTGTTATAGGACGAATATCAGACTTAAAAGAGGTGTGTAATTATTTAGAACAGTTCGCACTGTTTCTATTGCATTATACTTATTTAGTTCCTGTTTAACGACGCTGTGTCATTGCAAAGAGGATTAGCGTCGCCCTCCTCCTTTATCCAGGCTTGGGACTGGCACTTGCGGAAAAGCATTTGCGGAATTTACTATAACACAGTCCGTACACATAATATTATATAGGCCCTTGAGGGAATTATCCGAAGGTTGGTACGCCAGGGGTACTTGCCTTTATCTTCTCTCTCATTTGAGACTCTCTGCAGCAATGCGGATACTAGACTCTTTGCCTGTATTCTGCACAATCCTTGTCATGTATTGCATAAATTGTTACCGCCGATCAAGCAATCGCACTACTCCCTGCGGCCACGGTCCCATAATCGTGAGCTTCCCATGTTTGACAACCTGTCTCAGAAATGCTTCCTTGCCCGGATGCTATACAAATAAACTATGTTTTCCCTAGATCTGGCTATTTAAACCCTTCATTTTCCCCTATGACTAGCCCTAGCTCTTCTTCCTCTATGTTCCCCTGATGTACAATAAAGCTTCCCATTCAATTCATTGTTGCATATATAAATTAATTTGTGTTTATTTGTTTGAATGTATTAATCTTGCCATGTACAGTGCTGTGCGTTTGCTAGTGCTTCTCAATAAAGGATATACTTACTTACTTACTTACACGGGGACCTTAGATGGCGTGTCCCTTATTAAAACGGAGAGCGGTGATAAAGGGTCTCATCTAATCCTCTTGTCCTCGGTTATTTGTTAAGTCCATTGCTTCTGTCAGTGTTAGTCGAAGTCTTGTTATGTTATGCGTCAGGAATTGCTTCTGCTTCTGCTGATAATTAATTCGTTCTGAAAATTTATATAACGCCCTTCAAGGAGTCTACTCAGAGGCGCTCCCAGCCCTACAACTCTAAAAATAGAGATAGCAACTGATAGAATAATGGACAAATTGTTCCAAGGCAGCAAGCTCCATTGGAAGTCCATTCCATGGAAGTCCCACGATCGAGAAGGCCCGACGCCGTCTAACAGCAGTAGGCTACGGTACGCGCCCGCGGAACCAAAATTACTGATGATGATGATGATGATCTTGATGATGAAACGTCCGCAGGCTCAGAGTTCGCCCGTTGAAAGCGCTTGTCGGAAAATCTATTGCCCTCTCTTATCGACCAAGAGACTTCATCAAAATATATAAACACACACACACATCT
Organism: Aporrectodea caliginosa; assembly: GCA_020284085.1. Taxonomy (NCBI): domain Eukaryota; kingdom Metazoa; phylum Annelida; class Clitellata; order Crassiclitellata; family Lumbricidae; genus Aporrectodea; species Aporrectodea caliginosa. Next base: position 326,337 of record JACEVL010000847.1, read on the forward strand.
GGGAAACCGATCCGAAAAACAACCTGATACAAAGTTATACACTTGCCCGGTTGAAATGCCGATAAACCATCTACCCACGGAGGAGTAGGCTATATTTACACACACACGTCCGTTATCCCTGGCATTAATAAATATACAGATAACATGCAATGTTCTCGCTCTTAATAAACACCTCTACCGACATAACGGTAGTCGTTTATACGCTTGTGTAGGTCCGGTGATGTGTGGCGTGTCGGCAATTACAAAATCTGTCAGTGTGATATTAAAGTGTCAAGCGCTGTTATTATTTAAGCGGTGACTCTAGACGCGGGGTGTCAGCCATCTTGTTTCCGCGCCTGGCGCCGACTAGCGTTGGTGTACGGCAAGGGTTGCGTTTGGCGGGGTCGGATTTCGATCGGCGAATGTTTTCACAAGCCCTGAAAACGTTTTGCCCACAGGCCGACAATTCCTAAGCGGCTGAGTCACGGTTGCGGAGGAAATTTGTTTTAAATTGTTTAAATAGAGATGAATATTAAGACGCGAAGAAATAACAGACTTCCGACAATTGGAAAACAGTATAGGGTAACAAATTTTCAATCTGTAGGCCTATACAGGCCTATGAAGCGGTCCTGACACCGACTTGGATTGGCGATACTATTCAGTCAACGAATGAGTTAATTGGGAACAGCTAGAAAAACAAGGAGTGGTTTAGATGGAATCAAGTGGTATTAATGACCTCTTTCGCTTTGTTACCTTATAGGGTGGTAGAACCCTATTAAAGTGGTATTAAATGCGCATTGGCTGTTTTCATGTCCTTCGATACTGCTACAATGTACGTTGGGGCCTATGTATAAAAGTGTACATGCATGTATGCATGCAAAAGTCTGCATACTTAAAACATATATAATACACACATAAATCCCTACATGCACACATACATACCTACATTCCTACATGCATACATATATATATATATATATATATATATATATATATATATATATATATATATATATATATATATATATATATATATATATATACTCACGTGTACATACATTTCGCGCCGTAATACAACCATGCCGTTACAAGGCCACTTAAATATATACACAAATACACACAATCATGCATATATACAATCAGACATACATACATGCATACATACAAGCATACATGTATATACATAAATACATACCTACAAATATCCGTATACATGCATAAATGCATATAATAATACATGTATACACAAATACATACATACATATATAAGTGCACATACCTACATACTTATATACAATACATGCATACAGGGGCGTCCATCCCCCTTTCGCCTATGAAGCATTCCCCCCTCATGTCATCAGATTGCCCCCCCACCCCCCACGACGACTGCCCCAGACGATTGGTCGACTGTCGACAAAAGAGAAAATTGCGATTATCAAATTTGAATCACGATTTTATTGTTGAATTATTCATTGAATTCTTTATTGAATTCTTTAACTTTTAGTTAATTGGCTTGTGGGGAGTAACATTAATTACATTATGCATTATAAGATATGAAGGCTTGTACACAGACAGAGCGGCGAGAGAGTTACTGCTAAGATTTTTCATTTAAGAAATTAATCGATGTGTTTTTAATTTGAAAAATGCATTTCTTTGTTTTAAAAATAATAAAATCATTGAGCAGACGTTTAATGTAAAAAAATTTATTTCCCCCCTGAAAAGCCAATGAAGATTTCTGCTTCATTCCCCCCATAGGATGGACGCCCCTGCATGCATACCTACATACAAATACAAACATACACAAGCCTGCAAGCAATAGCAACGGTTGATCTTGTGTTGTTTTGTGAAAAAGCGATCAATTGATATAGATCAGTGGAATATTAGTTAATCTCGGATCGGAATCAGTTATTGTTGTGACTGAGCCGATCCGTTAATCGGGGAGAATTTCGAGTGGAACACACGGCAAGTGCTTAACCCCCGTTTGCCCTTTCGAACCCCCTCCCTCTTCTCTCTCTGCCGTAACCCTCCGTCTCTGGGAGGGAGCGGCTTGACGGTCAGTCAACAGCATGTTTGTTGATATTAGGTGTTGAACCCACAGGCACTTGGTGATGGATGGAAGAGAGAGAGAGAGGAGAGGGAGGGAGGAGAGGAGAGAGGAGAGAGAGAGAGAGAGAGAGAGAGAGAGAGAGAGAGAGAGAGAGAGAGAGAGAGAGAGAGAGAGAGAGAGAGACAGAGACAGAGACAGAGACAGAGACAGAGACAGAGACAGAGACAGAGACAGAGACAGAGAGACAGACAGAGAGACAGAGAGACAGAGAGAGAGAGAGAGACAGAGAGACAGAGAGACAGAGAGACAGACAGACAGACAGACAGACAGACAGACAGACAGAGAGAGACAGACAGACAGACACAGACAGACAGACAGATAGACAAACAGACAGAGATAAGGAGAGAGACAGAGAAAGAGAGAGCCAGAGACAAACAGAAAGCGAGAGATTGGGACAGAGAGACAGAGAGACAGACAGAAAGATCGTAATCGTAAAGAGACAGACAGAGACAGAGAATGAAGGCTATGTCTGTGTGTCTGTCTGTCTGTCTTTCTGATAAGCATTAGGCCTACTGCTCTCGTGTGATATCGGCGGCATCTCAAAGACGGTATGCCACCTCTTAGACGGCTTCTCGTTTGCCCTGTCTGTCTGTCTCCCTGTCCCTCTCTCTCTCAGTCTCTCTATCTGTCTGTCTGTCTGTCTCCCTCTCTCCCTTTCGCTCTCATTCTGTTTCTTTCTTTCTCTCCGTCCGTCCGTATACATTTCTCTCTACCCTCTCTCAGTCTCTCCGTATCTATCACTCCCTTCCTCAGCCTGCCTCTCTCTATCCTGCCTCTCTCTCCCTATCTCTCTCTATCTATCCCACCTTCCTTCCCTTCCCCCTTTGCCTGCCTCTCTCTCTGTGTCTATCCATCCATCTCTATCTGTCTTTGCATCTATCCCTCCTTCCTTCTCTCTGCATCCCTCCCTCACTCTCCTCCTCCTCCTCCTCCATTCCATCGCTCTCATTCCTCGACTGAATCCGACCCTGGCATCAGACGGACGAACGAACGCCCATGAGATTCATTCCGTTCCAATCGACAGACAAAATAATAATAATAAAAATAACAAAGACGAACGACGATGATATTCTGAAGACGAGAAAGAATCCACCACGCGCCTATTATAGACTCTCCCATGATACGCCCTCCCATATATACACCCTCCCATATACACCCTCTCATATACACCCTCTCATACACACACTCTCAGGCTCTCACATGCACCCCTCATATTCACCCTCTCATATTCACCTCCCGTATATACACTCTGCATATACACACACCCTCCAAATGCACCTTCCCGTATACACCTTCCCATATACATCCTACCATATATACACCCTCATATATACTTCCATAATCCATATTAGGGTTGTTAATATCGGTTTTTGGGAAAACCGATTATCGGTTTTAGAAATCCGATTTTAAACCGATTATCGTTTTTTATTGGCCTTCATAGAAAATTTAATATATTATCATATAATGCAAGTTACTGAAAACCGATAATCGCTACGTACTGTAACGTACATACAAGTACGGGGTTCTACTATTACCTCATTGGCTGTGGAAGTCTCCGTTTATAAACGAGGCAGTAATACGTCGCTGTGGGGGTTCTACTATTACCTAGCTGGCTGTGGAAGCCTCCGTTTTATATATGAGGCAATAATACGTCGCTGTGGGGTTCTACTATTACCTCGTTGGCTGTGGAATACTCCGTTTTATATACATAAGAGGCAGAATTCGATAATCGTTTTATCAATAATGAAAACCGATAATCGTTTTCGAAACCGATAATCGGATTTCCGATTATCGTTTAACATCCCTAATCCATATGCACCATCCATATACACATTCCCACATAAATCATCCCATACATACACCCTCCCGGCCATGTCTGCAGAATCAAATCTCCCGATCCAATGGCGGCCGCTGTCTCATAGAAAACCTATTCTGCATTGCATCCATGACCAACTTGCAGCACACAGTATTAATTAAGTCGTAAACTGTAAACTTCTGAAGCGCCTATTGAAACCCAGGCGCAGGGCACCAGCTTATTCACGAGCGCTGCGTTGAGTTATCGAGGGGTTGCCAAAGGGTAGTCCGAAGGAGGTCCGAGTCCGGTTGCCAGGGGCAGGGCCGCATTAAGGCTAGTGCGGGCCCGGGTGCTGTGATAATGTGATTACCTTGCAAAGGCCCCTCTGACAACCACCGGTCCATCACGCACATATTTATAATATGCTAACTATAGTGAGTATTAACTGCCTAACGACAGTAGACAATAGGCCTACACAATTAGCGTTACATTACTATCTTTACACGCAAATTAGTGTCAGGTAAATAACTATAAGTAATTAAATTAATTGTGACTTCGTATTTATTTATGTCAAAATAACTATAGACTAAGTAATTAAATTAATGATTAGGCCTGCTTCGTGTTTATTTGTTTCAGCATTTTCGCTAGATTTAACAGTAGGTTAATAACAATAACATTAAAAACTTTCTTCACTTCCGAAAATGCGGGCCCCTCAAAACTGCGGGCCCGGGTGCTGCAGCACCCTTAGCACCCCCTTAATGCGGCCCTGGCCAGGGATCAGTAGGCCTATAGCCTAGCTGTTACGGCGGGTGTCGTCTAGGGCTCTAGGCCACGTCTGGGGCCCGCCTCTAACATTTATTTTCCTGAGTTTTACCTTTAATTAGTGTCATGATTAAACTATGAACTTGCTGTCATCGGCCAACTCTAGAGCGGGAAGATTTTGGTTGAGTGTGCTGTAGTTATAGTTGTACACTGGCGAGTCTGAGTAATGTTTGCTAACTGTATTAAAATGTTCTGAAGCATGGGTTCCTAATGACATTTCACAATAAAAATCAATGTAGTCCATATTGCACTTCCTATTTTTATTTTTTGGGTAAAGATGAATTTTCGTTAGTGTTATTTTCGTTATAGTTATAGTTTAATGATATTTTTAGGTTATAGTGCTCATTTTATTTTCGTTAACGAACTGTTATCGTTATCGTTGTCAATCGGAAGGTCGAGTGTGCTCTAGCCTGACCGCCGAGGCAGAAATTTGCTAACTGAAAGATTTCTTCCTAATGGCATTTAGCGTCAAGTAGTCCGGGTGTGCTCGAGTTTAGTGGTTAGCGTGCTCAGCTGTGCTGGACTGTCAATCGAGAGGTCCAAACTCAGAAATATGCTACGAATTTCTTCCCCGCCTGCGCCCCTAGCTATAATGTACACTGACCGCACACTGTCGGTGGGAAGATGAGACGGCGAGGGAGAGGACTGGCCACTCGACATATGCCGAGGCTAAGAAAATGAAGTCGCTAAAACTTCATAGCCTCTCAGGCTATAGCTTAATGGACTGAGCTTGTTTTCTTTTTAACACCGGTTCTATTACATACATTACAACGCACAATTGGCTCCAGGAATCTTCGATTAAGCGAAATTTCCGTTATATATAGCATCGGAGAGACGCGTTTTAAAGGTGTTCAAAAAGCAGCATGGAATATCAGTTCCAAATTAAGACGAACTCTTCGTAACGACTGTTTTCGCTTATTTGACAACGCATTATATTATACTGTATTTACAGTATTTGTACTGCTTTACATTACGTAACATTACATCGCATCACGGCAAGTTACGTTTCAAGACATCTTACGTCTTCTTCTTGTGGTTCTCTGCCTCTTAGGCAGGTCCAAATGTCCGACGTCGCCACTCCTCTCTTTGTTGGGTCTCTTCTTTCAGCTTCCTGTAACCTTTTGTCATCCAATCGAGCATCATCTGTCTTGGTCTTCCTCTTGTCTTCCTCCCCTCCATTTTTCCTTCAATGACCGTTCTTAGTAGTGAGTCTCCTCTCAGCGTGTGCCCATTTCCTTTGTCTCTCTCTTATTGTGCGCTATCTTACGTAACGTTACATTGTATTGCATTAGTCTGATCGCGTTACATCACGTAACTCACGTTACACTATGTCACATTACAACAGATATGTTACATTATTGACTATATTATAATTAGTCTACTACCATCAGTGTTTAGTCGTCAAAAAAGAGAAGATCTAAAATTTACAGATTACCAAAGTGCATAATCGCAGTTCAAAACCTAATGTTAATGTTGCACAAGAAAATGGCTTAAGGAACTGCTAAAAAGTGTAGCACAGAGCGCACCTCTCTGACTTGCTTTGCTCCTTGAGTGGCGCTATATAAATGTTCGATTACAATTATTGTAATTATAATTATTTATTGCTGCCTCGTTCGCAGCGCTGTCAGTTTTTAGATTCAAGCAGTTGTAACCAATGACGAGTTAAAATGTACATTTTTTGCGGTCCATTAAGCTAACCCCAAAGAGGTAGCCATTGGTATGAAGTGTTATCGACTTCATTTTCTTAGCCTCGGCATATGAAGGCGAGTGGCCAGTCCTCTCCCTCGCCATCTCATCTTCCCACCAACAGTGTACTAATTACAGCTGAGCTGGCTAGGGGGCGCAGGTGGAACAGAAATGTTGAAAAACTTTCTGCTCTAGCATTACGAATCAGAACACACCATAAAGTCAATGCAGAGAAAACTGTATTAATTTTTGGAATGGATAGAACTTCATTGATATCTGGCAAAATAAAACTGACACACAGAAACTGAAAGCATCGTCGAATCACCAAAAGTTTCCTAAAATTCTTATTTTAAATATTTCGGCCTATTGCTGTGAAGTTCTTTTCCTTCTCGTAAGTGCCTCGTTAAAATGTCTTTCTTCGACTTCAACGTCGTCGAAAGAATTTCTAGACGCAATCAAATATGCCTGCCAACAACAAATCATTATTCATTATTTAAAAAACTCTTCACCGCATAATACAAATTCTAATTTTATTTAAATTCTGAAGAAACTTTCATGTGTTTTGATAAAAATTTAAAATTTTTCATAAATACAACTTTCTAATTTTATTTAAATTCTGAAGTAACTTTCATGTGTTTTGATAAAAATTTAAAATTTTTCATAAATACAACTTTCTAATTTTATTTAATTCTGAAGTAACTTTCATGTGTTTTGATTAAAATTTTAAAATTTTTCATAAATACAACTTTCTAATTTTATTTCAATTCTGAAGTAACTTTCATGTGTGTTGATGCAGTGTTAACATTTTTCATAAATACAAATTTCTAATTTTATTTCAATTCTCAAGTAACTTTCATATGTTTTGATGCAAATTTACAATTTTTATTTTCGTACATCGTACATGTTTAAACTTATCTGTGAATTCTCTGTTCTGTTGGTATTCAAACTATTTTTCACGATTAACACAGGAAATTCCTCAAGTAAATATTTTAGACAATTTTAGATGAAATAAATCATAGAAAATTACACTACAAATACAAATAATCTATTTTAAACAAACTGATATAAAACAGTTCTCACCTGAATACATAAGGTTTCTAATTCTGCTCCAGTAAAGTTCGCCATATTTCGTGCAATTTCTTCAAAGTTTAAATTGTCATTGGTAACGTACTTTCTTAAAATTTTCATTCGACCCTGAAAATATATAATTTAATTATTAATATTAATGAATATAATTTAACTTCATCCAGTTGGCTGCACACAAAACCAGGATCATTTTCTCAGACTTCCACAATTCATACCAGTTGTCGGTTCCAAATCTTTCACCAATTTACAGGAGATGATTCTAGAAAGTAGTGACTAATAGGTACTACCTGTTCCGCTGTTAACATGCCTAATCTAAACTAATGCAGTGACTTCTATATCATAATGTCCAAAGGTCGACTCAGCCTTTCATTCGCCAGGTGGCGTTGGTAAAATGAGCAGTAGGACAGATGGGCGCCTTGCATGGCTACCATACAGTTAAATTCGACTCCTGTAATAACTTGCAATCATCCGTTCAAACTATGACTTGTAATCATACTACTTTCCTGTCAGTTTGAATTAATAAACGAAAATTATTTTTAGATATTTCTCAAAAAAATTGAGCCACATAAGCTAATAACTGCAATAAAAATAAAGTGACCTATTTCACAAAATACCTGCAAATACATGCAAACAATAAAACATAAAAATTATTATGATTATTAGGTGCCTACACAGTAACAATCTCAGGAGAGGAGGCTCGAACCCATACACTCCGCATTACAAGGCGAGCGCTCTAACCAATCGGCCACCATATCCCATCATACTGGTGGGCTGTAAGGACCGTCTGAATACCTCAAAATCTGGAGCAGGAACGTGAATAACTTCATCGACACGTCCAGGTCGTAAGAGCGCTTTGTCAACCATGTCTAGTTCGTTAGTCGCTGCCACCAACAAAACGTTGTCTTCAAACTGTTCATTGTAGCAGATCTAAAAACAAAAAGGTAATGAGTCTTTAAATCATAAATGCATAATTTAACATCATTAACCAACTTGTTTAATGTATTTATATCTGAGGAATATTATGATATGGCAGCCTCATCGTCCAGTACTGTATGCAGAGAGAGGGAGACAGAGACAGAGCGAGAGAGACAGATAGAGAGAACACAGAGAGAGAGACAGACAGACAGACAAGACAGAGAGCAGAGACCCCTAATGTAGGCCAGACTAGTACAATAATTAATTGAGGCATGTGTCAGCATGACGGTCTTAAAAGCGAAGCACTCAGCAACAGCAAACTAGTGCAATGTATCGGTGATGGTTGAATGGTAACACACTGGCATGAAGATCAGAAGGATGCGGGTTCCATACCCGTTAGCCCCATAAGGTTGACTCAGCCTTCAACTCTCTAGGGGTTACTGTAAAATTAGCAGTAGGACAGATGGGCGCCTTGCAGGCTGCCACACAGTTAAATTTGACTCCTGTTAAATTTATCATCTGTTACTACTATATCATATAATCTTATTGCGTACTTGTCAGTTTGAATTAATAAACGAATATCATTATTATTACTATTTATTATATATTCAGATATGTGCGAATGCTTACAATTGCTACCTACGACTTGGGCGATGCAGTTAGATCTAGCACAATCGGAACTTTATGACATTTAACATCATACCGAAAAGCCAAGCAGTACTTCTGTGAGTAACTTCAAAGGCAATTTTGCAACTACCCAGTTGCATCGGTAGGGACCTAAACACAAGTTGCATAAGTAGATTATCAGTAATCAGTAAAACAAACCAACCTTCCTTCCATTCACCTCCACCTCAGACGTCTCGGAGCTTCTCTGAAGATCCGTCACCCGATTTCCGATTCCATCCAAACAGTTGAGCAACGAGGAGATCACTCTCTCCTGGGCTCCACATCCTCCACGCTCGCTTTCGCCGCTCGACAGCGCTCGCTTCCCGATGATGCAATCTATGTCGTCAAGGAAGACTATGGATGGAGCACATGCCTTTGCCTTTTGCATAAGCTGCAAAGACAAAAACAGTAACACTATTCAAAACAGTAGCACTATTCAAACAGAAACACTATTCAAACCCCAGTAGCCTATTGCTTAGAGCGCTTGCCTTGTAATTGCAGGGAGCATGGGTTTGAGCCTTTTCCTCCTCCTCTGAGACGGTTACTGTGTAAGGAACTTGAGCAAGTCCTTTGCTCACAGCTGCTCAGAACTATCGATCGATGTGCTTGGTCATTATACAGTAGCACAAATAAATACATAATAATAATAATAATAATTTAAACATTATATAACGGTTCCGTGCCCCAGAGTAGGACTTGGGAAGGATCATGTTTCTCCATATCGAAGGTCCTTGACCCTGCAATGAATGAATACTGAGCTCCTGGAGAGGGGGACATTGCATCTCATGACTTGATGTTCACTTACAACCTTATGCCGGCACCAAATTCTACTGCTTGCTGAAAGAGGCACTTTTGCACAAACAACTTGCCTAGGGTCACTGCACAGAATCGAACCAATAACCGCACAACTTCAGCCATGGAATAACCCAACAGAACCAAAAAACCCGACAATCTAAACAGCAAATGTCCACAAACACCTACAATCCAAGTCTGAATGACCAATTAAAGCATAATTTAAAATAACTAAGGTCATCAAGTAAGTCGTTAGACTAACCGGAACTTTGTTTCTTTACCTAGTTTAGATGATTAATCGTGTCTGTTTATTTACCCTAGATGCTTGTACACCAGCGTTATTTGGCAGCTGGTTTAATAAAGATTATACTTACTTACTTACTTACTCAAATGCGTAAAATATTCCTCACAAACCGCAACGAGTTTCTTTTCCGAGTCTCCGACATACGGCGAATAAATCTGGACGGAAGAGACGGCGAAGAAGTTGATGCTGTTCGACAGAGCCACGGATCTTACGAGACTTCGTCTTGCCACATCCAGGAGGTCCATATAATAGAATTCCCTTCGGGGGCTGCTCACCCAAACGATAGAATATTTCGGGACTTGTTAAAGGCCAGATCGTCGCCTAAAACACGAAGAAAATGTCCAATCATGTAATTTCTTTGTATAGATCAGGTTAGATAGCTAGTGCATTTCTGAGGCAATTGGTTGCTCTTAAAAATTTTGCTTGGAATGCTGTGTTAATTCAGAGACTAAAATTTTCTGCTCAATGCGCTATCACACTAACACTATAGAAAGGGTGTCAAAAAGCCAGCCAGGACGACATTTCTGGCCAGCCAATGATGTTTCTATCCCGTGGAGCCTTGCCCAAGACTACAGTGATGTTCATGACTGATAACGAAGATCAAAATTAAGTTTTAATAAGCCTAAGTTGACAGTTTGTATGCTAAAATGCACCAATTAAGATGTAGTGTTGCAAAAAATTTCGGGGGACTTGCTCACCAGGTCCCTCCCAGGCTCCAACCCCCATTTTGCTCAGGCGCCTTTGCCACTCTGATCCTCCACTTGCTGTTAAATATGGCCACTAGCCCATTAAAAAGGTGAGACACCTCTGCACTACAGTATACAAGAAAGAAAACAATTGATCTATGAATGTCAATATTTCTAATTCAGCTTTTAGTTCTTTAGATTTAAAGGTTAATCACAGTTAATTAAAACATCAGGCTCAATTGGCTTTTTCAGCATTACGCTTTTTAACGCACAGCCTACAAGTGTAGACGCTGTATCAAAGGCACGTCCTTTGATGACTTCAAGTTAAGGAGTCCATATTGTACCTGTGGCATCCATACTAATTGGTACCTGTTCCATATATTAATGTCATTGAGCATTGGTACCTGTTCCAATCGTGTCTTGACGTCGTCATAACCTCCAACCTCGTTCGAACGCGCAGACTTCTTTTCCGACTTCTTTGGATGTGAAGACATCTCTTCAGAGGCGGACTTAAAGTCTTCCTGCGACACCAAACCTCTTCCCTACAACGAAAAAACACGTGAAACAGAAATAAGAAAAGTTATATTTACAAATGAATAGTCCTGCTAGAAACAATTATATGTGTCTGACATTAAGGATGGAACTTGGACCTCCACTGGATATCGATCTCTGGATAACCCCTTTGATATGGCGCCGCATTCGTGCATAAGCCTTGCACTTGGCTTTAGAGTAGCGCTTTAGAAATTTGCAGTTTACGGTTACGATTCTGGGAACAAGGATGGCTCTTGGCTGGCCTGACCTTTCCCTTGCTGGCCTGGAACTCCCTTCCATCGAAAGTTTGTTAAGCAAATTCTGATCTGTCTTTCAGATCTCAACTAAAACTCATCTTTTGCCTTTCAACTTGACTCACCCTGGAATTTGGCTCTTGTGCAATTATTCTGTGTAGCGACCATCATTACAGCCATAGAATCTCTTAGATTAGATTAAGCAAAACTTCACCGCATAGCTGCATATGGTACATTATTTTAAATACAAATTTAAGAAAAAAATCAGTTTGGGGGTGGGGAGATGGTTAAATGGCAACATGCTGGCATGAAGATCAGAGGGACATGGGTTCAATACCTGCTAGCCCTATAAAGTCGACTCAGTCTTCAACTCCCTAGGGTGACTGTAAATGAGCAGTAGGAGATATGCAGGCAGCCACATAGTTAAATTTGACTCCTGTTAAACTTGTTATTGTCTGTTAGCACTACATCATGCAATCTTACTGCATACTTGGCAGTTTGAATTAATAAACAAATAGTATTATTATTATTAGAAAACAAGTAAAGTATCTTTACTTCGGAGTGATTATGCAGAGCGAGAATTGCCAATTTCCTCAGTTCCAGTTCCGTTCTTCCTGCTGTCGAATCAGCCAAAGACTCTAAGCAGAGACCAGTCGCACGTCTCTCTTTCGGCAACAGATACTCCAACACCTGACATCGTTGAGTTCGATTCAGTCCTTGAACACAGATCTGTGGAAAACATGAACAAATTAAGGTCTGAACAGTCATGCTAAATCCTTTAAATTTGCACTTCCAGGTGCTCACATACTTACATACATACACTGCCAGATGCTCAAATACTTAGATACATACACTTTCAGATGCTCAAATACCTACACACATACACTTCAAACACTCACACACTTACACATATCAATCAATCAATTTTCGTTTATTCCATATGAACTTCCAGATGCTCACATACTTACACACATACACTTCAAGTTGCTCACATACTTACACACATACATTGTCGATTCAAACTAAACTTAGGACGAGGTTTCCTTCCTTCTTTCTAAAGTTCCTTTTAAAACCTCTGAACAGGTACTTCATCACGTCTATTACTACCACCATATTCTGAAAAGAAACTATCAATAAAAGAACCACTTTTTCAGAATCTTACCCGTCTCCCGAATGCAGCCTTCCACTCGTCATCAACATCACTCAAAAGCTCTGTGGTTGCACAAAATATCAGATTCCCAGCACAGTCCAAATCTTTCAGCGTTTCCAGATAGGCCAAAGTCAACGGATTTGCGTACTGGCAGAATTTATCAAGCTCCTCGATGTAAACCATGCACAATCTACGTCGAGCGACGTTCTTTGCATTATCAATCGCTTCCCTTAGTTTCAAATCACACCGAGAATTCTCCCGAGTCAAATAGAAGTCTAACGGTATCAGCCACGCATTCGATTTTACAGCAATGTATTTGATGATCGAGTCTTTGTCTGATCCGAGACCCCACAGAAGAAAACTTCGCAGATGATCGGAGAAACATTGGTCCTTCACCCACAACGAAAGCAGCTGCAACTCTTCGTTCAAAAGATCAGAGTTTTCGTATTTCCGCAATGCAAGTTCGGCTTCAATGTTTGTCATGTCGAGAATTTCAATCCGTGTTGCGCTCCCCATCCTCCCATCGAGCACACTCTCGTCCGCACAAATGGCTTCGCGAACTCTAACCGAGTGAATGGCAAATCTGTCTCTACGCCTCTTTTCGTTAACGATGACGCATCCGTTCCGGATTCGACTGTTGAAGATGACATTTTCAACGATGGTTGCTTTTAGTTCCTCTTCGAAGCTTAAGTATTTTTGTTGGTCACAAATAGATTTTAGAACAACAACCACTTTTACCGCAGTTAACGTAACACAGTTTTGTCTATTCATCGTGAAATACGCCGCAACGGTAGCAGTTTGCCGGTATTCTTCCAAATAATGTATCTCAATTATGAATTACAGTAAACAGAATAACCTTCATTGACATCGGTTTATCTAAAACAAAATAGCAATCAACGTCAGAAAGAAGGTACTTCGCCCAACACTAAAACTTAATCCATATTTACATACCCATATGTATGCATAAATATGTAGGCGTATATGTATTTATATAGCCACTGAATACAGCTGTTTTTCAGAATTTCAAAAGCGCTGCATGCATGAATATATGAATTGTTCCAAAAAAGTCAGTTTTAACAGATCAGCTCAAAAATGTTCTCTGAACAGTCAAATACAGACACATATCTGCAGCAGCAGACTGTTCCGAAAGGAAGGTGAAACACAGGTGTTAATAAATGTTCTCTGAATATAGAATTATTAATCAGTACCTTATAAAAATCAACTGATAGCGCACCAAACTCATGATGTAATCAGGTCAATCTGCCCAAATCGGATCAGCAGTTCTAAACAAACACGCTGTTTTAAGGGCAAGCTTATAGAATCGGGGGCTGAAGGATATAGTGCGTAAGTTTACTGGCGTCGTGAGTGTCGGTTAGGGTCAGTTTAGGCGTCGTGAGCGTCGGTTAGGGTCAGGGTTAGGGTCGTCATTAGAAAACCTGGTACCGTTCGGCGTTCGCGCAGTGTGCCCAAAGATGCTGTATAATCCTTCAGCCCCCGATACTATAAGTTTGCCGTTTTAAGTTCAGAACGAAATGACATAAGTGACTGAGCCGAATGAACAGATACAGAAAGAGAGCTTCAACAGTTAGGTGCATGGGTGCAGCAAACAAAATAGGACCTGGCAGTGTGTGGGACCACGCGATCGCCGAGCGATAATAGAGTATTTACTTTAAACGCGATAAAAACAATGCAAGTACAGCTGAAATTTGCAAATGACCCTTACATCTTTAACAACGGTTTCATAATAAATATACACTGAAGCCCGGGTAAATAAAAGATAATCAGTCATAAACCATAAATGTCTGCATCCATGGGCTTTTCTGGATCAAGGCTTCAAAAACATAAACATTCACCACAGAAGAAGCAGGGTGGCCAAAAAATTGGACGCTCAATAATTATTGCGGCGATATCAATCGTAACAATTATTGTAATGTAATGTAATGTAACAAAACATTTATAAAGCGCCACTTCAGCGTCTCTCAGAAGCGCTCAACACGTGGCCATCAAACAGCTGAAAAAATGCGTCTTTAAGAGTTTAGAGAAAACGATAGGCCTATAATAGCCGCGTGCAGCACGCACAGACGGCGTAAGAGCGTTCCAGATATGTAGGCTACTAAAGTGTCCAGGAAACAGAACAGTCAAAACATATCGATTGGCAAACAAGGCAAGAATCGTCTCCAGGTCAAGATCTTAGGGGTCAGGTAGGCAGGCAGACGGGTTTAATATAATTTATTTACTGGGGCCCGATAGCGCATTGGATAAAACAGGGGGCCCGATAGTTCTAGCGTAGGGTAGACATGCTTTGTAGGCTGCTATTAGCGCCGTGTATTGCAGGCTGTCTGTTCTGTTAGTAGTTAAGAGTTATGTCTTCTGTCATTTGCGTTCTTGTGAATTGTTTCAATTGCATAACTGTACACTGTAACCGGTTGCGATGTGTCAACCGGATTGTTTCAATAAAGGAAGAATATTATTATTATTATAATTATGGTCCAGCCGCGCCAACCATCTTTGTCATGACGGAGTAGTTAAATAAATATATTCAACAGCTTAATCACGAATGTTGCGTTAAGATTATAATAGGACACATCCGACGAACATACAGCATAATTATAACGTACGATAGTATGGCCTCGATCCCACACATAATGGCACATAATATAATGGCGTGACCATGTAACACTAACCCATGACCCGACCCCGTTTGTATATCTAGCGTCTAAAATACGCTAATTCAGGTGTCTAAACTGCGGCGCCTAACTATTACTCTAATCAGCATTTTGAAACTTTACGTGGATACCCGGGTATTTTTTTATCCATCTAGTTTAACTTGACGAATCTTGCAATCTTGCTTGCAATCTTGCAATCTTGCTTGATTGCTTGCTTGAGCCACAGGCTAAAAAGTCAAATCTTGCGACGACTAGTTCGATCACTTACAATCATTCAATCGTCGTGAAACTTGGCAGACAGACTCGCCCTCGCACACACTTCATTCTATAAAAATTTCAGCTCCCCAAAAAGGCTAGCTTATAGAATCGGGGACTCAACTTTTCGAATCGGGGAATCCCCTTTTCCGACACGCAGCGTTGTGATTGGCCAGCGTTGCCATTGGCTGCAACAGAAACGGGTGCGGTGCTTGATTAAACGGACGCTATGTTGTAAAATGAACGCGGACTATATATTTGTAGAGGTAACTGCTTAATATGACGGATTATAGGATACTAGATGGATATAGTAAAAAAACTTTGTTTTTACTATTGGTTCTTTTTATTATCCATCTAGTTTAACGTGCGGGAATCTTGCTTGATTGATTGATTGATTGAGTCACAGGCTAAAAAGTCAAATCTTGCGACGACTAGTTCGATCACTTACAATCATTCAATCGTCGTGAAACTTGGCAGATAGACTCGCCCTCGCACACACTTCATTCTATCAAAATTTCAGCTCCCAAAAAGAGGCTAGCTTATAGAATCGGGGACTAAACTTTTCGAATCGGGGAATCCCCTTTTCCGATACGCACCGTTGTGATTGGCCACCGTTGTGATTGGCTGCAACAATAACGGGTGCGGTGCCTGATTACACGGACGCTATGTTGTAAAATGCTATATATTTGTAGAGGTAACTGCTTAATATGACGGATTATAGGATACTAGATGGATATAGTAAAAAACTTTGTTTTTACTATTGGTTCTTTTATTTATCCATCTAGTTTAACTTGCGGGAATCTTGCAATCTTGATTGCTTGAATGTTTGCTTGATTGAGCCACAGGCTAAATAGTCAAATCTTGCGACGACTAGTTCGATCACTTACAATCATTCAATCGTCGTGAAACTTGGCATATAGACTCGCCCTCGCACACACTTCATTCTATCAAAATTTCACCTCCCCCCAAAAAGGCTAGCTTATAGAATCGGGGACTCAACTTTTCGAATCGGGGAATCACCTTTTCCCATCGATATCTATATTTAGAACGTTCTAAATATAGATATCGGGCGACGTAATGAACGCGGACTATATATTTGTAGAGGTGACTGCTTCATAAGACGCATTATGGGATACTAGATGGATATAGTAAAAAACTTTGTTTTTACTATTGGCTGTATTTTTATCCATCTAGTTTAACTTGCGGGAATCTTGCTTGCTTGAATGTTTGCTTGCTTGAATGTTTGCTTGATTGAGCCACAGGCTAAATAGTCAAATCTTGCGACGACTAGTTCGATCACTTACAATCATTCAATCGTCGTGAAACTTGGCATATAGACTCGCCCTCGCACACACTTCATTCTATCAAAATTTCACCTCCCCCAAAAAGGCTAGCTTATAGAATCGGGGACTCAACTTTTCGAATCGGGGAATCACCTTTTCCCATCGATATCTATATTTAGAACGTTCTAAATATAGATATCGGGCGACGTAATGAACGCGGACTATATATTTGTAGAGGTGACTGCTTCATAAGACGCATTATGGGATACTAGATGGATATAGTAAAAACTTTGTTTTTACTATTGGCTGTATTTTTATATCCATCTAGTTTAACTTGCGGGAATCTTGCTTGATTGATTGATTGCTTGCTTGAGCCACAGGCTAAAATGTCAAATCTTGCGACGACTAGTTCGATCACTTACAATCATTCAATCGTCGTGAAACTTGGCAGATAGACTCGCCCTCGCACACACTTCATTCTATCAAAATTTCAGCTCCCCCAAAAAGGCTAGATTATAGAATCGGGGACTAAACTTTTCGAATCGGGGAATCCCCTTTTCCGACACGGAGCGTTGTGATTGGCCAGCGTTGCCATTGGCTGCAACAGAAACGGGTGCGGTGCTTGATTAAATGGACGCTATGTTGTAAAATGCTATATATTTGTAGAGGTAACTGCTTAATATGACGGATTATAGGATACTAGATGGATATAGTAAAAAACTTTGTTTTTACTATTGGTTCTTTTTATCCATCTAGTTTAACTTGCGGGAATCTTGCTTGCTTGCTTGCTTGATTGATTGATTGCTTGCTTGCTTGAGTCACAGGCTAAAAAGTCAAATCTTGCGACGACTAGTTCGATCACTTACAATCATTCAATCGTCGTGAAACTTGGCAGACAGACTCGCCCTCGCACACACTTCATTCTATCAAAATTTCAGCTCCCCCAAAAAGGCTAGCTTATAGAATCGGGGACTCAACTTTTCGAATCGGGGAATCCCATTTTCCGACACGCAGCGTTGTGATTGGCCAGCGTTGCCATTGGCTGCAACAGAAACGGGTGCGGTGCTTGATTAAACGGACGCTATGTTGTAAAATGAACGCGGACTATATATTTGTAGAGGTAACTGCTTCATAAGACGCATTATAGGATACTAGATGGATATAGTAAAAAACTTTGTTTTTACTATTGGTTCTTTATTATCCATCTAGTTTAACTTGCGGGAATCTTGCTTGCTTGCTTGCTTGATTGATTGATTGCTTGCTTGCTTGAGTCACAGGCTAAAAAGTCAAATCTTGCGACGACTAGTTCGATCACTTACAATCATTCAATCGTCGTGAAACTTGGCAGACAGACTCGCCCTCGCACACACTTCATTCTATCAAAATTTCAGCTCCCCCAAAAGGCTAGCTTATAGAATCGGGGACTCAACTTTTCGAATCGGGGAATCCCCTTTTCCGACACGCAGCGTTGTGATTGGCCAGCGTTGCCATTGGCTGCAACAGAAACGGGTGCGGTGCTTGATTAAACGGACGCTATGTTGTAAAATGAACGCGGACTATATATTTGTAGAGGTAACTGCTTAATATGACGGATTATAGGATACTAGATGGATATAGTAAAAAACTTTGTTTTTACTATTGGTTCTTTTTATTTTATATTTTCGTTTATTATTGACGACTCTCGTAACTCACCCTCATTCGTAATCGTCGTAATCGCAGCGCTCGTGAATAAGCTGGTGCCCTGCGCTTGGCTTTCGAGTGGCGCTTTAGAAGTTTGGAGATTACGATTACGATTACGCAGGCGATGGTCTAAAACGGATAATAACGAACGCAAAATACTTGTTACCTTAACAAGTCACGTTAGTGTGATGGCATTCGCTGGAGGCGCCACGGTTCCAACCAGAATACTTAAAGCGTCATTTGGAGAAACGTCGCATTAACAAAACCATAAACTTTGACAATGTATAACGTTATGTTAATAATATAATATAATATCTTTTCTTTGATGAAGCGCCTGACAAACGCACTGCGCTGTCCATTTACATGTTATGACAATTGAAACAATTCACAAGAACACAAATGACAGAAGACATAAATCTTAACAACTAACAGAACAGACAGCCTGCAACACACGGCGCTAATAGCAGCCTACAAAGCAAGTCCGCCCTACGGTACTCGATCTCGGTACCTCTCGCTCTCTATGCCAGTGTGTTATCCAATGCGCTATAGGGCCCCCTGTTGAATGCTACGTCGTCCTAATGCGCAGTTTACAGCGTATCATTACGCATTTAATTTTATGCCTAATGGGGGGGAGGGGCTCGGTGTTGTAGTGGTCAGCGTGCTGGACTGTCGGGAGTTCAAATCCTGCCCCGTTAGCCAACTCTGTCATAATGAGTACACGGACCGTACACTGTCGGTGGGAAGATGAGACTGTGAGGGAGAGGACATTTGCCGAGGCTAAGAAAATGAAGTCGCTAACACTTCATACACATGGCTGTCTGAGGTCTAGCTTCAGGGACTGGTAAATAACAAAATACTAGACGTGTATTGTATTTGTTAATTTATATAGCGCCGCTCACAGCAGTGACCATTCAGTATAGTGACTGATGATACATTCTCATTTGTTTGCAATAATTATTTCTGTTACAATTATAGATATAATTATATTGTCAGGTTACGTACACTGAATTATATTGCGCCAATTTCAGATTGCACCTGTAGCCTATGTCAACTTCATCATCATTATCATCAGTTCCTGATGCCAGTCATTTGTCGGCGATGGGTACGAATGAATGACCTTTAATGACGCTAAATTGGACATATGTTGATACATCGTTGTCGGTGTCTATTAGAGTATACGTCCTACATGATAGGCAGCCAATGGAAGCCAATTAAGCGTCTGTTTGGCACTCTGTCTACTTGTCTCTGTCTGTCTGTCTGTCTGCATGCCTCTGTCTCCATGTATGTTTCCTTGTATGTCTCTTTGTTCGTTTGTATTGTGCCGTCAATTATATAATTATGTTCCAGTTTCTGTGTCTTCAGTCAGTCGGCCAGTTACTCAGACGGCCAGTCAGTCGGTCGGTCAGTCAATCAGTCCGTCGGTCAGTCAGTCAGTCAATCAGTGGGTCAGTAAGTCAGTCAGGCGGCCAGTCAGTCAGTCAGTCAGTTACTCAGTCAGTCAGTCAGATAGACGGCCAGTCACTCAGACGGCCAGTCAGTCAGTAGGCCAGTCAGTCAGTTATAGTCAGTCGGTCAGTCGGTCGGCCAGTCAGTCGGCCAGTCGGTCAATGAGTCTTTCGGTTGATCGATCTGTTGATCGACCGACTATATATTCTGACTGTTTGCCTGACACTCTGGCTGGCACTCTGGCTCACTGTCTGTCTGTCTGAGTTGGAAGGAGAGCGAGGGAGAGTAGGAGAGCAAGAGAAAGTAGAAGATTCAGCAGGATAAGGAGGAAAATGAACAGAGACAGACAGACAGACAGATAGACAGACAGACACAAAGACAAAAACTTTAGATAGGGAGGGACACAATGGGACCGAAAAAGACAGATACAGAGAGTGCATCCAAGAGAGAGAGAGACAGAGACAGAGACAGAGAGACAGACACAGAGAGAAAGAGACAGAGACAGACAAAACCTACAAATACACTTATATATTGCGGCAGATATACAGAGAGGACAAAGAGATGCGACAAACAGACAGACAGACAAATGCAGTCGAGTGGGTTCTGAAGATGCTCAGCGGACATTGCATCATTGGCAGCCTCTGAAGCCCGCATCCGTGCAACCGAAGCATCCACAGCACCATCAGTACCAGCAGCAGTCATCCTCCCATGCAACCAGCGGCTGACAACAAAGAGTCTGGGGCGACAGAGGCTGAGCGCCTCGACGCGTATAGATACAAAGGCGATTTGTAGCAGCGGTCGGCGTCCGTTGTGAGGCGAGACTTAGCCGCTGTTGACCGATTTATGCGCCGCCAGCGTTTAAATCCCGATTAGAGCGCGGCGGTTGGGAACGGATTTGTACGTATTTAGGCCTACGATCGGACTTAGGCCTATGGTCATTCTTAGGCCTACATGACCTGCTGTGTAGGCCTATACAAAGATAGCGTCTCTACTGTGCGATCGGCCAGGAATGGCTGGCGATTTAGAGCGCTTTCTCGGTGGGACATTGTAAGTGAGATCGGAAGAGATTATCTGGGAATTGCCCTCTGCGTAAACGAACGACTCTGGAGTATATTGAGTAGGCTGTTCTTATAGGAGAAAAAAGGTGCAAATAAAAACCAACGAAAAGGCCTACGGAAAGGCCTACGAAAAGGCCTAAAGAAAGACGTTTACGTAAGAGTGTGATTGTGTCTTACGTAGGCTGCTCTTTTATGGAGAGATAGGTCTGGCGAAGGCCTAGGAAAGGGCCTAAGGAAAGGCCTATACAGAAAGGCCTAAGGAGTGGCCTAAGAAAAGGCTAATGTATACATAGGCATTTTCGTACATGTCTCAGAATCCAATCAACGTTGTCGCAAGTGCATAGGACTAAAATTTAGACCCATAGAAAGATAGGCTATGAGATACATACAGTATGCTTTTAGGCTTTGAGACGAATAGGGCAATAGGCCTCAGTGTACTCGTCTAAATTGCAGACAGACAGACAGACAGACAGATACACAGACAGACAGACACAAACACACAAACACAGACAGACGCAGACGCAGAGAGACAGACAGACAGACAGAGAAAAATGAGCGAGGTCGAGGCCTTACGGTCGCTAATAGAAACACATACATTAGGCC
This sequence comes from Aporrectodea caliginosa, assembly GCA_020284085.1. NCBI lineage: Eukaryota > Metazoa > Annelida > Clitellata > Crassiclitellata > Lumbricidae > Aporrectodea > Aporrectodea caliginosa. Next base: position 348,101 of record JACEVL010000847.1, read on the forward strand.
TATATACATATACACATACATACATATATATATATATATATATATATGCATATATGCATATATATATCATATCACTGACAGCACACTGTCAGTGATATGATGAGACGGCGAGGGAGAGGACTGGCCACTCGCCATGATATGCCGCGGCTAAGAAAATGAGGTCGCTAACGCTTCACACCCATGGCTGCCTCAGGGTTATAGCTTAGGGGACTGTTGTCCCATATTAAGCACACCATGTCACACACGTATCATGATTGCATGAGTTCAGAAGCGTTGAAAAGCAAGTCACGCGGTCAGCCGGGAATTTACATAACAAAAATACACTGAAACGTTAGCGCAGTCGAATCCGTCATAATATATACTTTGGTCGTACGGTGGATGCGTTGGACTTGGTCGATGCTGACTGGTTGCGATTGTACATACACTGGATATCAACGAAAAGTGCAATAGAAGGATGCTCGCACTCTTCTGATCGGATTCTGTCTCTTTTCTACTGCGGCTGGGGAGAGTGTGACGAAGTATGGGAAGCCTTCTGTCGAAAAATCGTCGTCGATATGGAAATCGTATGTTGAAGACATTATCTGATTTCATTTTTGAAATTGTGCAATGTATTTAAATTTCTGTATTTATAGTTTTGCTGTTATTTATTTCATATATTTTAACGAATTTTATCATTTTATTTAGCTAGTCTTTTTTAATCAAGAAGTTAGTTATATTTTGGTCAGTTAGTTACTTAATGTCTTAAGACATTTAAGATCATTCTTTTCGATCGTGTTCTTGTAAGTTGGGAACACCTAGACGGATTTCTCTAAGCGGTCCCATGTTATAAACACCGACAAATAATTATTTTTTGAAAACAATTTGAATATGAATAAAACAAATGAATAGAATATTATAAAGTGCTTATCACCATAATTGTTTTTGAGTTTTCGGGGCATCTGACGCACTGGAATCTACTATTTCTCCAATCATTTCTCCAATCATTTCTCCAATCATTTTTCCAATCATTTCTCCAATCATTTCTCCAATCACTTCTCCAATCTAGTTATTGTTGGTTGAAGGATTTCAACGATAAATACTTTTCAAATAATTAGTGTTAATAATTTGGAAGATCTTATTTGTTTACGTGTAAGTGAAATACTGATTTACGTAGTCTTAAACGCAAAACATCTATAATTGTTGTGATGCTTATTTACATTTTAATAGTGTTTATTAGATTTTATTTCACCAAAGTGCGATTCGCAATTGGTTAATAAAGAACATACTTACTAACTTTAATAACGGTTTCTGCGAGAAGAGAAAACGACACGCGATAGAAGCGGTTTCAGAAGAGCAGCGCGAATGCAGATAAGATATAACCGGAGTAAAGGACTTGACTGATGGTAATGATGCTGAGGCTGGAAGAGGAGGATGGATGATGAACGAACTGGTAGAGAAGAAGGGACACGGGTAATTGAAAGAAGGGGCAGTGGACCGAGACGAAACGGACCGGCGGAGGCCATGAGCTATACGGGGGCCCGTCACCCATCGGCGAACCTACTCCTCAGGGTGCTGTAGGCAGGCATATGGACGCACGATGGCAGGCACACATAGGAACGTATTAACACATACTGCGACACGTAGACAGTTAGTTTTTTTACGATCGCGTTTTATGGGGCCACGGATTAGGAGATGGCTGGATACAAGTGCGCTATATAAGGGTTATGACACACACACGTGCGCGCTCACGTGCATACATACGCACACTAGCACACACACATACATACAAGCACACACTAACACAAGCACACACACACACACACGCACACACACACACACGCACACACACATACATACATACAAGCACACACTAACACAAGCACACATACGCACACATGCACACCATGCTATGACACAAAAACGATATAACACAAACACACGCAAACATACACGCGAACGCACACACACACACACACACACACACACACACACACACACACACACACACACACACACACACACACACACACGCACACACGCACACACACACACACACACACACGCATACAGCCATGTCGTGGCCTTTTGACATTTATGTTAAGATAAATGCTGGGCCGAAGACCTCTTTCATCGTTCATCCCTTCTTCATTCCTTTTTATTTTTTTTATTTTTTTATTTGTTCTTATTCATTTTTTCTTCATTCTTTCTTCATTCTTTCTTCATTTTTCTTCATTCTTTCTTCATTCCTTCTTCATATCCTCTTTAATTCCTTCTTCATTCCTTTTTTAATTTTTTATTTGTTCTTCTTCATTTCTTCTCCATTCTTTCTTCATTTTTCTTCTTTCTGTATTCATTCCTTCTTCATTCCTTTTTATTCCTTAATTCCTCCTTCGTTCCTTCGTCATTCCTTACATCATCCATCTATTCACTTGGCGCCATGCCAGTTCTTAGGTGAGAATTTCAAGCGATGTTCCTGTTACTTAATGTCCTCGTCTGCATTCAGTTGCTTCCCCCAGTGGTCGTAAAACAGACATCCGAAAGAGTATTTCTCTCAAATCGTTCAATTCCATTTTAAGTACAGCTATCTCTCTAAAGTACAGCCATATATACAACGCTGTATATATATATATATATATATATATATATATATATATATATATATATATATATATATATAAAAGCTGTCTGTTCCATGCTAGTTAAAGCCAATTCCATTCCATGTTGGTTAAGACCGATTTCTATTCGCAAACTCGCTTTCCATTCTGCCACCAATGCTCCGTTCTGTAAATTGTCGAAATTTCTCAGCGCAAGACGAAAGATACTTTAGTATGACGATCATGTTCCCGTATTTGGTGAGACAAAATTACCACCAGAGACGAAAAGGAGAACCGCAGACAATGGAATCGGTGAGACAACCATACATAGATAAGGTCAGTCATACAGTGCGGAGAGACGGAAGAAGAAAGACAGATGGACAGAGAGATGGGAGACAGAGAAAGGAGAGAGAAGAGAGAGAGAGAGAGAGAGAGAGAGAGAGAGAGAGAGAGAGAGAGAGAGAGAGAGAGAGAGTTAGAGAGACACAGACAGAGAGACAGAGAGACACAGAGTGAGCGAGCGAGAGAGAGACACACACACAGACAGGGAGAGAGAGAGAGAGAAACAGAGAGAGACAGAGAGAGACAGAGACAGAGACAGAGAGACAGAGAGAGACAGACAGAGAGACAGAGAGAGAGAGAGAGAGAGATCCTTTGCAGTTTGCAGGGCCGGATTAACAAATGTGGTGGCCCTGTTCAGTGAAACTGTGGGGGCCCCAGCCCCACAGAATCACAAGAAAAGGACACATAAAACGTGTTATGTTAAACGAATCAACATTCGTCTATTATTAATTCGTGCCTTTTTTCTTTTTGTACAATTTTAGTAGGGTTTATAATTAACCAGTCTAGTGTTAAAGAATTTAGCAATATTTGAGTGACTCATGGTAAAAGAATATTACAATTGCAGGTTAACCCTAATACAGAAAATAAAAATAGGCTTAGGTTAACAATAATAATTATAGTCTTAATTGATTGGTCACAGTGGTTGCAGTTTACATTTTGTAGCAGAACTAACAGTTAGAGGGTTAAGAGCAACAACAAATCATGAGTTGACAATGACAATCAATATCGCTCAAATTGTCTTGCAAATTCATCAGTTAGGCTATGTCGTGAAAATGTGGCTCACGTTCAGGAGAATCCGACAGCTTCGCTCTACTCTTGGCACAGCATAACTGAAAACACGGACACACTGCCTTATTCTAGCACGACTTGACTTCTGTAACTCGGTACTCTATGGTCTCCCTGAATGCACACTGCATTCTCTAACTATACTGCATCAGGCTGCAAGAATGTGTCTTGGACTTTTACCGAGACCATATCACACCTGCTCTTCGTTCTCTACACTGGCTTCCTGTCTGTGAACGTGTCCGCTTCAAGCTGGCACTCCTCATGTACAGAGCACACGCAGTTCATCTGCCTTCCTACTTATATTCCATGGTCACACCTTGCAACTCTGTTAAAGGCCGCTCCTCTTTCTGATCAGCATCTGCTGGAAAGTAGGCCTATGTTGTTCCTGATAGGCCTACAGGCCTTGTCTTGTCACAGTTGCTGGTCCCTCCATCTGGAACTCTCTACCTTCCCATGTTCGCTCTAAACTGAAAACTTGCCTCTTCTTAATGGTTGCCCGGCTTCAATGTGCACTTCTGAATTGTTTAAGTAATGTACTGTATTGTATGTCACTTTCGATGCTCAGCAATGCCAACTAAACTAACGAGTCTGTGTCTTCCGACATTGACGCTCTCAGTCTGTTTTAAAATCAATTTGGGTCTTGAAAACGAACGTTGTCTGCTGCAGTTTATCACCGTCAGAACATGATATATTCGCAGT